>CM023456.1:47002298-47512298 GCA_013339765.2 Haemaphysalis longicornis
GGCCTGAAAATATGTGCTGTCGACTCCAATAGCAATGCAAGTAAGGAACCTGGATGATTCCCATGTACACCAGAAGTCCGATGAACTTGCGCATCTCCTCCTCAGTCACCTCCCTCCAGGATCCGTCCCTCTCACTGTACGCTGGCTTTTTAAGAATATGCATCCATGCATACTTATTGGTGTGGTTGCATATCTCTCTGATGACTGCAGTGGTGAAAAACAACATGAAGAAATCGATGGCTCTGACGAACCGCCGTGGGTTAGTCCGGACCGCTCGGCCAAAGTACACTCCAGGCTGTCTTCGCGGAGAGAACTCCATTCTTTGTGCAGCCGGCGCCAAACGGTCCTGTTCGAATGAAGTCGACACCCTGCATATAAGAACTGTCACCTTTAGAACTGGATGGATATGTTTACATCACCGCACAGCAGCGATAAAGTGGTCCAAGAAGATACAGACACTTACCGGCAAATACCTGTTGATGTTCCAGGGTGGCTGGATGCATTTTCGTCGTCTGTACTGCAGTCTGATAAACTGAAGTCGTCTTCCATGTCTACGCTGCTAGCATCATCCAGAGAGTCCAGCTCAGATTCATCGGAATCCATCGAAGCTCGCCGTTCCCGTGAAGCACCGACAAGCGGCATCGACGGCTTCACCGAAACCCTGTGCACTCGTCTCCCCAACTGCGAAAAAGCTTTAAAAATCCCCCCACAGCGGAGAAAAGAAACTTAAAAGTATACTGATAAAATACTTCCTCTCTCCACTAGCTCTCCACAAGCGCTTGTAGGGCGACGAAATTTGAATTTGTAATCAATAACACACTACCGATGGGAATAGGCATGGTCACGAAAGTGTTAAGTAGCTGCACAGTATTGCTGAGGCAGGACCACAGATTCGAATGTTTTGAAGTTTTTGGCAAATTTTGTTATGACTAATGGTATCAAACACTTTGTGAAGTCAAAAAAACTGCCCCAACATGTCAGCTGCCTCAGTTCGGCATTTTATGTTATTAATAAGAGATATTAGAGCTAGCTCAGAATAATATTTTCAACAAAAGCCATCCCAATGCAGCGTTATGTTAAATTTATTGAGATACTTTAACAGTTGAGTTGCAATTATTTTTTCAATTGTCTTGCTTAAAAAGGTAGTACATAAATGAAATGATACTTCGAGACTATTAGAGGATTTCCTTCCTTGAATGTAGGGATACACTGTAGAGCTTCAGGGCATCTGGAAATCTGCAATTTTAAATAAACCGTCTACGGCATGAGATAAAGCGGGTGTGACATAATGGGTTACAAGCTTCATTTTCAACCGGTGTATTATATGAAGTCTAGGCCCCATCGTTTTTAGGCCTAGACTAGTAGTGCTAACTTCATGTGTGTCACCTGAAGAAAAGTTAAACCATTGTACAAGTGGAGGACCGGCATATGCTGTACCACAAGTTGGTGAGAACCTTGTATCAGTACCAATAACAGATTGATTAAATTCATTAGCAATGTCAGTTGAGTAAGTCCGCCTGCCAGCTTGTGTGGTAAGTTTTGGTACGGACTGCTGTGATGTAGGTAGGCTGATTAAGAAAGGTTTGCCAGTTTCGATGTTTTTTAACATTACTTTGACATTTTAGGATTTCTTTAAAAAAAGTCCTTTCTTGCCCCTTTTAAGAGTTTGCTAAACTGTTTAATTAGTGTAATACGTCCCTAGGTAGACTTTATTAATACTAGGCAAAAGGGCGCAGGTTATATAGAGGATTTCTTGGTGCAGAGTATTGGCATGTGGTATGATTGGTTAAATTTGGTAGTTTGTACAAACTTTGTATCAGAGAAGTAAACTTATAAAAGGTAATGATTGGGTTCATTTCATCAAAAATGGGACGCCATTCCGTGTTCGCAATACCTTCTATAAGATTCCAGTAATGAAAAGAGTGCTTAATCTGCTTGTGCGCCTGCTGCAATCGGGTCGAATTTGGAAGTAGAAATGCAGAATAATGATGAGTTATTGAAATATTAACTGTCACAATTTGCCCAGCATTCGTGAACGTTGGAGGATCACGATACCCTACAGCCAAGTGACGACCTGCAGCCTGCTGGTGATGACGGTGACTGATTGCGAGCTGCTGTGCTTGTCGGTGTTTATTGGCCAGCCAAACACAGTGTTGCTTACCAAGCCTTGTGGAGCTACAGAACTTAGCGGCCAACGAAAATTAGGGATGGGGGCGTTGGAGGGTGCCCCATACTTGTTACACCCAAGTTTGTCCAATGCAAACACAAAACTACGCCTGTTACCCCGGCGAGAAACGATCCGGTGGTCTCAGCAGTCTCATACTCCTCCTGAGCACAGGTGTCGATGTCCATGTGGCAGCGTTGGGTGCTGCCTGTGCCATTCTCGTGCCGCCCGAAGGGACTGCAGTGGTCGGCCTTGCAGGTGGCACTGGACTTGAGTGACACCACAGTGGCTCGAGTAGCACTAGCCAGTGGTGCTTCGCTGGCAGCGGCCGGTGTAATCGTTGGCTCCCCTGCCTGCTGGCTTTCTGAAGGGGCAGCTGAGGTTGCCAGACGAGGCTTCACATGGTCAGCATGCCGGTGCCACGTGGTCCCATCTGACATGTGGACGAGCAGTGACAACGCATGGCCAGAGAGACCACACGTGACGTGAGTCCCATCTGACATGTGGACGAGCAGTGACAACGCACTGGCAGAGAGACCACACGCCCAACGGACCCAGACCGGAAGTTCCTGGCGAAGACCGGAGCTCCAGACTCTGGCAAAGGCCCAGCAGCTAGATTCTGCTTCAGCTGCTTGAGAAGCACTGTGGACCGGAGGTCCGGATGTAACACGTCCAACGGTGTCTTCACCATCCCGCCCAACAGGAGCTCGCAGAGGGCACGACCTGTGACATCGTGGGGTGTGGTCCGGTACTGGAAGAGGACCCGGGCAACCTGCGTACGGAAATCTCCAGCCTTGCTCTTCTTGAGCTTATCCTTCACAGTTTGTACCACCCACTCGGCAGCACCATTTGATGCCGGGCGGTACGGTGGAACCATTATCCACCGGATTCTGTTCTTCGTCAGCCAGAACAGGTACTCTGCACTGGCGAAAGCGGGACCGTTGTCGGACACGATGACATCCGTCAACCTCTGTGCTGCGAAGAGTTGCCGCAGTGCTGCAAAGGTTGCTCCTGCCCGAGGGAGTGGTGACTGGCAGCACCTCCACTTCGAGAATGCGTCCACCACCACCAGGAAGTAGTGGCCATTGAAGGGGCCCCCGAAATACACGTGTACGCAAGACAAGAGTTCTGGGAACGGCCAGGGGGTGATCTCCACATAACGCGAGGCCCGCTGGTTCTCCTGGCAGTCTTGGCAGCTTTGCACCATGCGAGCAATGTCCTGGTCCAGGCCAGGCCACCAAACTTGCAACCAGGCCACCATCTTGGTCTTTTCCACGCCTGGATGACCCGCGTGCAGCAACTGCACGACCCTGGACTGCAGGCTTTTGCAGAATCACCACCCTGGAACCCCACAGCAGGCAGCCCTGCTGCAGGCTCAGCTCGGCGGCCTTGTGGTTGTAAGTCCACTCGGCCAACCCCTCCCCTCGGGACAGCGCCTTGACCACCTGTGACAGGACTGGGTCCAGCACAAACCTGGCTGGTCGCCTGCGACACCGCGAAATGGTAGACAATAGGCCGCGAACCTGCACAGCACTGCCTTGTCGGCCCCCTCCGGGAAAGCACGCTTCAGAACAAACACTTTGGCGGGGTCAGGAACAGCAGCATTCTTCTCCCACACCTCCACCAGGGGCCAGGTCGCTAGGGCAGCTCCTTGCTGTGCTCAGTTCCTTCTTCCAGGTGCCAGCGTGTGATCCTTCGGCAAGAAGCTCTGTAGAAGTTGATGAGACCAAGGTAAATGTTTTTGTTCTGGGGCTTGGTAGACAGTTCGCGGGGTGCTGGGGCCAAGCCTGGTAGTTGTACTCAACACTAGGCCGCGAGCCTCAAAACCCAGCAGGTGGTCCTCGTCGTCTGTGTCGGTCACCACTCAAGGTGATGCCTAGAAAATGGCACTGAGGCCACGCCAAACGGTAACTGCCTTGTCGGGCCCCAGCAATGGCTTGTGGTCCGTCCCCCAGACACCGCCGACCAGAGACCTCCTCGAACTTCCGGTCCCACAGCCAACTCCGATGACTTGACAGGCACCAGGATGTCGCTGAAACTGCTGCAGCTCCCGGGTGACCCCATCATTCAGGGCAAACAACAGCGGGCGCGGCTTGAAACACCGAGGCCGGGCTTCTTCTGGGACATGGATGCTAGCCGCCGTGCCGGTGAACGCGCCCACCACAGGCTGGAACAGGGCCTTAAACTCGGTCAGGAGGCTCGGGACGTCTTCCACCACATGTACTGCTTCCTGGTACTCTAGAACCACATGCCCAATGCCTGGATCCAGTTCCGGCCCAGCAGCGTCGGTGAGGACCCCTTGGTTAAGTACAGGTGCAGGGTTGCCTCCCTGTTGCCAAGGCGAACGCTGACCTGGGCTTGACCCTTCACCTGGGTGAACTGTTCGGAGTAGCTACGCAGCATAATGCCCAACGCCTCGACAGACACTTCAGGGAAGGTCTGCTTAAGAGTTTCTCAGCTATGACTGACACACTGGCCCGTGCCCAGCTCTATGTAGATGGGTTGCCCACACACTTCGACGGTCAGCATGTACAGTGGCACAGACGGCTGAACCATGCCCATGTGCCACATGTCGAAAATCGGTGGGTCATCGGCCACAACGTGGAGCCTGGCCGTTGAGGAACCCGAAGCTGCTGCCGCACGTCCCCGCCACCTACCCTTGCGCCGGCTCCCTTGGCTGTGGGCTTGCGTGGAACATGTGCTCGACTCAGACTGCTGCTTCTGCCCGTTCGCCATCCCACCTCGGCACTCCCAAGCAATGTGCCCAGTTCTCCCACACAACAAGCACCCCGCTTCTGCAAACTGGCATTGTGAGGAAGGGTGGTCACCACCACAACGACCGCACGTGTTATGCCATGCGCCATCTTGTTCACTGCCGCTTCCGTCTACGGTGAGCCAGCTGCACATGCTATCTTGCCTGTATCCTTGGCTGCAGCGTTCATCACCAGTGCTGCCTTCGCTGCGTCATCCAGCGAGGGGTCAGGAAGATCAAGGAGTTGCGTCTGCATTTGGGGTCGTTTATGACGCAGACGAAACAGTCCTGAAGCAGCGAGTCGCGCTGATCCCCGAAGGTGCAGCCACTCGCTATCCCTCGCAGCGCTGCGATGAACTGCCCAAGAGTCTCTCTGTCTCGGCAGCTCTGGCTGTTGAAGAGTAAGTGCTCCATTAACGTAGACGGGGCCGAGCTGAAGTGCGAGCGTAGCGTTGCAAGCAGCTCACCTAGTGACTTGTCATGTGGTGTGGCCGGCTTGAGAGGTTGAGCAGAAGACCGAAGACGCGGGTCGCGCAGCTGGCCAGGAAAATGTTGCGCTGTTTTGCCTCAGGTGTGTCGTTCGCACGGAAAAACACTCCGACTTGTTCCTCGTAGACCCTCAAACGGCTCAAGCCTCTTGTACAGCGGCATGGCGGCAGGCGCGGGGGGCGGTGTCTTGGTGCTCTTGGTGGTGTCGCTCGGTCCGCGGGCTTCTTCCCTCGTCGCCAGTGTCACGATTTGCCCCGGATTCGTGAACGTTGGAGGCTCGCGGTACCCTCCAGCTGAGTGACGACCCGCAGCCTGGTGGTGGTGACGGTGAGTGACCGCGAGCTGCTGTGCTCGCCGGGGTTTATTAGCCAGCCAAACACAGTGTTGCTTACCAAGCCTTGTGGGGCCACCAAACTTAGCAACCGATGAAGATTAGGGTAGGGTGCACCACATATTTGTAACATTAACAACCCCAGTTGAACATTCAGTTGTTAAATTAGACAGTATGTGGTCATTATAGTTAACGAGCTGGTTAACAAACATCTAGATTGTGCCGTTATACTTGACATGAGACCATATTTCGAGTCAACGGAAGGGATATGCCAGCACTGAAATCTTGAGTATACCACATGAATGAATTATACGCCGAAAAGAAATATTAAATGTTGCCTTTACGCTTTCTCCAAAGTGTAACTTTTAAGGCGAAATGGCACCCCGAAAACCTTGCATGACAAAAGCCCACAAAGCAACAAATAAAGAAGTCCAGCAGGACTGCAGCCTTACACTGGCTTTTATCTTTGCTGACAAGGCAAGAAAGCCATACATTCTGAGTTGAACAGAAGGCAACCACTACTTTATTTGACAGCCTCAAAGCTAATAATTTTAGTACTTAGCAGTGTTTTTCTGTTATCCCAGCCTTAAGAAGATTCAGTTTTACCATTTCACTGTTATCAACAACCTTTTCTCGTTAGAACACAGCTCTTATGGTTAAGCATGGTAGGAATCCACCTATGTTAGCCCTGTAAACTTCCCAGTGAATTCATGGCCACTGCAGCAAATAGGCATAGATGAGGAGCGCAACACTTCAACCTGCTTTTCTCCTGAAGAAATTGATGCAGATCAAAAGAAACTTACAAGATGGCCTATGCATTCCAGATTTGAGCCTGCTAGGGTAAGAAGACAATGTTTCTGACGAAGTTCTGCATCCCTTTATTTCTGTACCCAGATAAGATTCTACACTTCTGAATATCACTATGGGCAAGCAATACCAGAACATTTGTTTCTTGTGTTTAAAAGAGTAAGAAAAAAACTATTTACATTGTACCCAAAAAATTTGTTTCTTGGGAAGAGACCGCAAGTGTTTACGGCTCATTCGTTTCTTGTGTTTACGGCTCAACTGAATGCCTAGATAAGAAAGAAAACTAGCATTCCAACCTGGAAATTCTTCTTCTGTTTGGGAGCTAGTGCTGGTGCATAACGGGAGACCGCTTTGTGTGCCTGCAAACAAAATTCTTCGTCAGAAATGCCCAGACACGAGCAGCCAGAGAGCATGGACGGTACCTATGGTGCCAGTCGTAATGCTTGTCTGTGTATTTTGCGTGCTGCAGGACACGACCCGGTTCTGGGCTGTAGGTGTAGGCATTGCCATGACAGAGTCCTCAGGCATCACTGACGTTGCACGTGGCATGCTTGCTGTTGGGGTAGTCTTCTGGAAACAAAAAACAGCTGTGAGTAAAAATTTAAACAATCACAGTGAACACCAAGAGGACTGCAAGTAAGCTAATTGCTAGATTTCCTAGTAGAAAACAGCAAGCATACTTCAGCCCACTGGACGTACCTTCTGCAGCTGCATAAATGGCTAAACGAAATAGTGCTACACATAACATCATGAAGTAAACATTCTTCACTGTACTGCAAGCCTCCATCAATCCTTCCCTCCATCATTCCAGAAACAGCTAACCAATGAAATCATCTTCAATAGCCAGTATGATGGACACTTGAATAAGTTTGTGAAACAGCGCAGATTAACCAATACAACAGAACGAAGAGATAGGGCGAGCGCTGAGCCAGTGTTCATTTCGTCTGTTGTTTCAGGCTGCCACTGAAAATCTCTTTGGTTTCTGATGCCTGCACTTTTGCTCCCAATGCGCTGTACTGACCCCCATTTTTGCTATTTATGTTCGCCATGGTTTATTTGACGCTCTATGTGTGCTTATGCCTTTTTCTGCTACACCAGTCCCTTTTGTAATGCCCCCTGCATACTACAAGTGCCAAAATAAAAATATGAATAAATAACTCCAACCACAAGTATATTCTTCAGTCTCTTATGAGCTAGAAATTATAGCAGGAGCAATGCGCAGTGTCTCTCCATATGTAACGAACACAATTTGATGTTCCACTTATCACAGGCATTCCCCATTGGTCCTAAAAACTCGGATGTTAAGAGGACCACTAACAAGCCAAACTCAATCTCAATGAAGACACCAGTGTCAGAGTAACATCGACAGGCCCTCAAATTGCCTGCATTCAGCCTTACAAACGAAACTGGAATCACCAATTCACAGCCATGACCGATAATGGGTGTGAAGAATGCTGTTGATACTGATACTGAAATCAACTATAAACTAAAGCAGCCTAAACAAGGCCACGGGAGAAAATTAAAACAATCACAGTGAGCACCAAGAAGACTGCAAGTAAGCTAATTGCTAGCTTTGGACGTGTGTACAAAGGGTTGGATGATTGGAGGCAGGCAGGCCTTTCCGGTGGCTGCTGGGAGACTCACAGAGACATTTCTGCAGTGGCTCACTGCATACGATGACAGGTATGCCCATTGTTGACAGGTATGCCCATTGTTAGCCCGGGCGCAGTGAGGCACCAGTGAGGGCTGTTTTGCTCAACTCAGCTATCCCGCACAGGCGACTTATGCATGCACAATCATCGCCATAAAAATAGTGCACACAAAAAACATTCTGCACAGCACATCGCAACACCACTGCCAAAGCTCCTCACTCCCACGAAAAGTCTGTATCTAACCATTGTTCTAGCCCCCCACCCTGCAGTGAACAGGCATATCTGCTGCTGGTCAGTAGAGTGACAGGTGGGATCAATGTCGCTGCAAGTGCATGCTCCACTTTTGTCCAACAGTAAACTAGACCACAGGATAAACATCCAGCAGACTTGAACGCCCGCATGCCTTATCTTCGTGTATATTCAAGTGCTCTCGATCACCTCTGCCTGCATCTGTTTCCTCGGCGCAAGCTGTGATAAACATACCAATGGGTGGGCTGGTTTCTCATGTGAAACATAACTGCCTACCGCAAATAGGCACAGTCTAAGATACGAACTCAGCCCCAACCGTGTCAAGCCTTTGTGCTCCTATGCTTGTGAGCTAGGCTGCTATGTACACACTGAGAACTCTCGCATACAGTCCAACTTATACAGTACAGTGGTCTCTGTTGGGCATTTCTGCTGTGTCTGCACATTTCCAAGGTAGCATGCTTCCTTTTATGTTGGGAACAAATATACAATGCTCAGTGAACTGGAAGCTATTTTTCGAGAGCTTTAAGATAATACCATAAATTTGCAGTGGAGTCAACTGTGCCCATATCTGCTCTTGTTACGAACTTTGCAGAGGGGCAGCTCTATGGCTGGGAGGGAGCTTCTAGTGTCAATATTTTTTTCGCACAGTTTTTATGGTAGGGGTGTTAACAGCACTCTAAATTACACCAGACATTTTAAAGCTGTTGCTGCACCTGGTTGTCCCACAAGTCATACCGTAATAACTTGCAGCCCCGAGAGCCTACATGCAGTGTCGCCTTCAGTGGGAGGAATTCCAAGAGCATTGGGGGCACTGTGTCAGACCATGGGTTGGGCCTTATGCTCCGAGTGTATGTTGCCCCATTGGCCACAGACTACCGCAAAATCGTGGATATGTTCCCCAATTTAATTCTAGAAGCAGTCGAGTGTGAACTTCCTTTTCCAGCAAGACATGGCTACCATAAACAACGCAGACTTAGTGCAGGCCCACATGCACCAATTTGGTGTCGAGCAGGTGGCCTGAGTGCTGACAGCAGCAGAACTCAACATTAAAGAAAGTGCATGGGTTAGCATCATTAAGGTGGCTCTAATATGGACACAAATGCCTTCGGCCACCGATGAAAAGCTGTGGGTTGCAGTGCCCGCAGAGTGGGAGTGCTTGGCAAGTGACAGATCACTTGTAACTTTAGCTGCATGAATCCCTGCAAACAAGGGTGTCACCCAGAATAGCATTGCACTTGCACTGGCCTAACTTTTGTACTACAATTTTTTAACGGTAGAGGTCACCATCATAAAGAGTAGAAACTGTAGATAAAGTGCATCATTTTACGGGCAATATCCTCAGTAGCACTTCACTTACTGTAACTTTCATGCCAGATGCTGCTGCACTTTATCCAGGAACAAGTGTGCCAGTGATGGTTTCTAGCAACCAAATGGATGGTCAAGAAGGTGCACTGTAGCAGGCAGCTGCCACTGCATTACAACAGTATGAGTTACTGCCATGCCTATGCAGCTGTCATGTTCTGCAGCTCAGGGTGACAGCCCATGCTTGCAAACTACATGTTTGTAGAATGACGCTGGAAGTTGTAGAAAAATACCCCAATTTTTTGTTGCTTTCCTGAACCAAACCCTGCATCAAAACAGAAAAAAAAGCTCTGAATTTCTTCTCTGCCACAGGATCTAATATTGTGATTCACGGCCACTAACAACATCGACTGTTTCCTTAGCCCTGGCAGCACAGGCAGTAGCCACCGCGCTGCTGCCTGATCTAGGTGACAAGCTCTTTTTGCCCCAGAATGCGCATGAGTGCTCCCGCAGCAGCTCTGACCATGCACTCCCATGTTCCCTTCACGTGTGACCATCATAGTACATTGTGCTCTGTTAAACAGGGTGTGCGAAACATATTTACGGAGCACCCACGTGGGTTGAACGCATTATCGCTCACAACATGGCCATGAACAAGCACACCTTCATTTCTCTTGTGGTGTTGAGTTGCAGAGCAACAGCTAAATCACGTTAGTGAGGGCAAGCGTCCATGCTTCAATAACAAGATAAGCCCTGGTAAAAAGGCCGAAAAAGGAAATTCAGGAGAGAAAACACGCGATACAGCTCGTGAGCTCGATTCCTTGGGAAATGTGCACTGAACAAGTGTCCTAAAGCATGAAAAATTGGCAGCCCTGCTGTCTTACATCAGTCAAAAGCAGCCCTCATCACATCACGAGAACTTTGAGGGTTGACCGTGAGTTTTCACAGGCTGTACACTTATATTTTGCCACGAGTGTTCGCATAAAGAAGAGTTGAGGTTTCATTCAAGTGAAGCTTTTCCAGCAGTACAAGACGATGCGTGCATGAGCGCTGCATAGTGTAGCATTGAAATTTGGCCCCAAAGGACTGTGGCAGGTGTTATGTGCCGCATTACCCTACCTGAAATGGGCTCCATCCCATGGACGAGACATGGGGTATCAACAAGTGCTGCCAGTCCCCCTTAACTAGAACCACAAATAGCGCTTCTCGGACGAAAATGGACTGCTCATTACAGCTGGAAATAAGGATTTCCAGCCACATTTTCAGCTTAATTTTCCTGGTACTTTGTGAATTTCAGTTTCCAGACAGAAACTTACGCTTCCCTAGAAGCGTAAGTTTCTAGGGAAGCTAGAACACCAATTTTTTCTTACTGGAGGAATTGCGAGCAGGCTGGAAAGATTTACAGCTGGAGGCAGAATTTCTAATACTGGTGGAAACAGACCATTTACAGTCATTTCAAGCCTTGGCTGCAGGAGGCTGTCGGAAACCTTCCTGGAAATGAACGTCTTAGCAACTACAACTTTTAAAATGTGTAACCACATAAAATGAGCTGACTGCTTTACAATGTTCCAAAAAAATTTAAAAATAAGGAATACTTCTCTAAAAAGGAAAAAACTTCATCAAAATTGCAATAAATGTTCATAAACTACATTTTTATGCTGCTCTCCCCGGTTCCAATTCACTTACTTAAAGGAGTACTGACACGAAAATTTTATGTTCCGCTTTTAAGCGCTAACCACATAGAGCGATTTTTCCAGCGACGCGACTAGGATCCGCAGTCGCTGATCCGAAGTTGCTCGCCGAAGCAACCACATGACAGCGACGGCTCGAGCGACTGAGGACGGCGATTTCAATGTTGCCGCACTGCGCATAGTAATGCGCTTGGTACGCTGGTTGTTTACAAACATTTTTTTGTTCATTTGTCATAAAAAGCATGACTAAAAAGTATTACGCCTTTGTACCTTGCTTTTTGCACTTCATTGCATCTCTAAAACTGGTTTGGGTATGCATAGCGCGCGCTTTTCTTCTGTGCCTCGTCTCTCGACTCCAACTGAACGCCGTGAAGTAATTCGCTTTCTTGATGTCGTTTTTGCCACACGGGTCTCCCTGTGTGTGCGGGAGCCTTCTTGCTTCTGCTTCAGCATGCACACAAGCTTTGCCATGCAAAGCTTTCTTTGCCGCTCCATCGCAAACGCCGTCTGCGCGGATTTTGACCACGCGCCAAATCTCTCCCCCCCCCCCCCCGTTCTCTTCCGAAACCGGAGGTTGCGTGCTTAAGTAGGGGCTCTCCTATTGGCTAGTCGCTGAGGCCACTTCCGGGAGGCGAGCGACTGTTTCTGGCAACCCAGAACCGAGCGATTCGATGAGCGACTTGGTTCGCAGCGAAAAGTACTTCATCGCTAGTCGTGTCTCTCACCAAGTAGCTTGCAAAATCGCTCCATGTGGTTAGCGCTTTATTGCTTTTATTGATGCTTAATGGTCTGACGAACCCGAAACAGCACTTTAAATACTTGAGTGTGCGATACTTAATTACATTGAACGGCATGAAAATCATTTGTTTCAAATTCCCGCGCTTTCATCCCAAAACGCGCATATGACAGAAGCCCGGCATGTCCTCACCGCTATGTGCAGGCGTCAAAACACTGCGGAGGCCGGTGGGGGAGTTGTTTCCACTACGCCACCACCGGAGCTGAACGGTTGAGCTGCCTGAAGGTGCTAGGCCTACCACTGCAGCGGAAATTCGATGACCGCTTTCAACAAAAGTGCTGATGGCAACTTCTAGTGCGATTCCGGGTTATATTATCGCTTCCTTTCCCATGTGTGGAAGTTTATTCTTGCCAACAGCACCTTTCTGGGCAGCAGTTATGCCTGTAGCTCTGGCTATGTGCACCCATTTTGAATGCGCCAGTGCCTGCTCGCCGCTCGCAGGGCCGTGCGCGTGAAGTGACACCACGAGTTTTTGACAAGCGCTGTCGCATCATTCTTTTGGCTCTCACGGGATGATGTCACGCTGATGTCCATTTGCTGAGTGCTGCTCCGTGCGCTGCTCTGTCGGCGCGATAAATGAGATCTAATTGAAGTATGTTCTTCGCGTCGCAGGCCGCTCATATTTCAGCCAGAGTATTCTGTTGAGGGAAAGTAAGCGAAATTGGTGTGTGCTCCTTTAACCCTTTAACACCGAAATTGGTGTCAGTGCTCCTTTAACCCTTTACGATCCAGACCTATTATCCCATTTCTGGCCGTTCTGGACCAGAAAGTGGGTAAAATGTATGGATTAGAATGGCTGGGCCTTTTACCCGCTTGTGAGAAGAGCCGCGAAATTAAACTTGAACACCCACGTCGAGCTGCCCCGACAGCAAACCACTGTGGCCGTGTTGCCGTGTACGGCCGTGCCAGGCATGGCCCGACAACCGACCGCAAAGGGTTAAAATGTGCTCCGCCACTTCTGCTGGTGCACGTGCATGAGAAGAGGCCTACAAACAACTGCTACGCGTCTTGTGTCCCCTTTGGTAATAAATTTTAATTGTGCATTCAATTCTTATCACAGCAATGCCTCTGTGTGCGTTCATGCTGCTTGGGGAAAGTGGACAGGGACATTATTGGAGTTTGTTCGCAATAACAAAATGAACATGTGGCTGCAACGAAGGCAACAATGGACTTTGTACCATTCAAGTGCACTGATACTATCAATTAAGTGCAGATCATATTGATTTTATCAAATTTATCAGCTTGCCGATTTTTCCGATGCTTTGGTGCGCTGGGAAGCAGGATCAAAATATGCGTTTGCCCAGCTCTAGCACAGTTTTTCACTTTGTAACAGTGACAATAACTGACAGCACCAAGTGTGGCACTCTTGTAAAAACTTATTGCATGGGGCCTCGTAAAAGACAGGGTTATTTGGTATCACATCATTGAAATGATGCGAAATAAAATTTCTGATTGATTGATTGTAGGGTTTAATGCGCCAACGCAACGCAGGCGATGCGGCGCGCCATAGTGGAGGGCTCCGGATTTATTTTGACCACTTGGGGGTCTTTAACGCGCTCCGAAATCTCCTACACACGGGCGTTTTTGCTTTTCGCCTCCATCAGAAATGCGACCGCTGCAGCCAGGAATTGAACCCGCGACCTCGTGCTCAGCCGAAATAAAATTTCTATTCCATTCTAGTCAGGTTGCCTGCGCAAAATGAGTCATAAGCTCTTGGGAGTCTCAATACAAACCAGATCTCAGTGCGTTTTAATAGATGCAGCTTAATGCATAAACAGTGCGCCGCCGTCAAGTATCGAAGTGCAGCGGAGAGTCACGTGATATTTTACAAGGTGAACCGATCTAGTCACTTGCTCTCGCTCCTGTACTATTTTCTAATATCTGTGAGGCAACATCTATGTGACGGTGTATGGTACAAAACACAGGACACCCACAAGACTGCCGGTGTAATGCCAAAAAAGTGACACTGAGAACACTGGTAAACATGTAGCACCTATGTTATGATAGGCATTTTTGCAAAGCTTACAAAATCACTTGACATCGCTATTGCCCAACATGCCTGCAGCATCACTGGGAAGTTTTATCCAATGAAGAATGAGAGTCCCCTGGCAATTTTCTTGGTACACAGTGACCAAGCTAAAAATGTGCAACTGTCGTATGCCAAAACAGTACGGTTTAAGATTTAATCTGCTTCCTCAGTTACTGCTGTAGGGTACAAAAGCCCACACTAAAACCTCTTGTATTTCGAAAGAATGACGTAATCATATGGTGTTTTGATATGTAGCTATAAGTGACGTCACGAGTCATCCTCCTGAAAATTGAAGATTAAAAATTCTATTTGGTGATGTGTGCTCCCGCGGCTGGTAGCAGATATTTAGTAACAGTGATTTCCGGCTAAAAGTGATGCACAATCCAGCATGAAAAATGGCTATTTGCGGCTGGAAAGTGAAGCAAAAAAGGAGTCATTTCTGGCTTGGAGGTGATGCAGAATTCATCAAGAAAACAAGCAATTTTTGGCTAAAGAGTGGTGCAGAACGAGCAAGAATCATAGAGCAATTTCCAGCTGGAAAGCTACCCTGTTGTGGGGGAAAATAATGATATCGACAATAAGAATGAGTGACTTTCAATCATAAGTGGGCATTAATTGTTCCAGCTGGGAATGGTGCGACTTTAAGCCAGAAAACGTGTCATTTCCAGCTGAAGGTGAGCACAGAAATTTTCGTTTCCAGCCACGTATATTATGTGGCTGGCACTTCATTCCAGCACAGCGTGGGAACAATTTCCGGTTCAAGCTGGAAGTGGAAATCATTTTCACCTGGGATGCGGGATGGTGGTCACCGGTCGCTCAGTTCAACCACAAACTTTCCTGAACGAGTGGGGCCGACGGGTGGCCGCCACACAGACGCCAGGGCATGAAAACCACGGGGAGTGAAGATGCGCGCGAACACACGCACCTGCAGCAAGGCCCATGGAGACGTTTTAGCAGGAGGGTATCACGAGATCACAAGGCGTTTGGCAGGCACTACACAACAACGTTACCGAAGTGACGTTGCGCGCGGTTAGGTGTTGACGTGAGCTACTTTTCTGAACTGCGCGTTCCACGCAGACATTATATTCAACATTACAACAGCGCGCACAAACACACGACAAAGCGTAGAACCACCAAGCACGACCACACAAATGACCATTTACCGAAGGACACAGTGCCAAGCTGCACTACCAAGTCTAGTAGAGACAGCTCAAATGCTTGGCGGTGGAAGCATAGTCTAATGTATGAAGGTACACTCTTTGGGCGCGGCGCTGCAGGCGTATGTTCCATGGTCGTCAGACAGGTCTTTATCTCGTCTGAAGGCTTTCCTAGCAGGCGTAAATGTTGGTACAGGCTAGGATCGTAGGTTACTCCTATTTTGAGGCCAACTTTCCCATCGCAAAATAGGTAGGAACCTCCTAAAAGGATTCGGACCAGAAATCCTAGAGCTGGTTCTGCACTTGGTGATTTTTGTAAGATAAGCGTCACATTACACGTTCTTTCGCCAGAGCGTAGTACACTTGACGACGTCCGTGCTTGCTAAAGTTTTATGTGCGCCAGGACATACGGAATTCACTAAACTGCGATCTACGCTTACAACCTGGGACGTAGGGAAGCTTGTGCGGGCTCGTGTGTTTCGTCCTCGCAAGCTGTGATAAACGCACAGAAGCTGGACACTGCGATAAAGAGAAAGCAAAGCTAGAGTAGCTGAGCACTCTTTCTGCTGGTTAAGGCTTGCAATAAACTGTGTCCCGAGCCAGACGGGTTTCCGTTGCACGTCCGCGCGTCTACACTCTTTCCGTCATTCGTGTCCAGTCTGTGGCGCCTGTACGCGCACTTGCAAGTACTTCAAATTAGTGTACCTTTGTATTGAGGGGCTATTATTTCAACCTGGTTGTTGCTTAGTAAGAAACTTCATTGCTGGACGAGATAAAGTTTTTCTTCCGCCGTGCTAAAAACTGTCGTACAGACGCCACTCAAACGTACGCTTGTAGCGCCGCGGGTCTCGAGCGGCATTCCAAGACATGTGAAATCAACCATAGGGTGGTTTACTAGACGAGAGCGTCGTAGGACACAAACGCTGGCTTTTGTTGGGGTGAAAAGTTTTGCGCTGCAGTACTGTGCATCGCGTTGTAGTGTGCAGTATTTTAATGCTGTCGATTGTGCGTGCGTGGACGTCGTCTTTGCGGTAAGGCGCAGTTCAGAAAAGCAGCGCATGCTAGTTCATTTCGCGCGTAGGGCTTTGTCAACGATCGCTGGCCCACCGCGCGGGGACAGAACGCTGCGTGCGGGTGTCAACACGGTCGGGCATCTCGCGATCCTCTGCGGAAACGCCTTCCTGGGCTCTCACATACGCCCCTGAATAGGTATGTCTTTCCTCGCTGGTGGTGTTTGTCGCGTCTCCTGCCTTGCGGTCAGTCCCGGACCTTTGTTCCCGTACCGGGCGTCCGGTGTGCACCGTTCGGCCGCAGTTTGCTCTGAATCAGTCGTGTCTGTAGAATAGCGCAGGGACATACACAAGCAGCATTAGGATATTAAGTTGGTAGAGATTCACTTCGTTGAAATCATTGGTTACTAGATCGGTGCAGGGAGTAAAGGTACGCACGTAGACCTGTCCGGGGTGCACCCTCGTCTAGTAACGTACTGTTTTCAACGGATGTTCCAGGCTGGTCTTTCAGTGGTTGAATAGGCATGTGGTTGAATAGTGGGGTTTTACGCTGATTCCATTCAGCGCGCGTGATCTAAGTACAATTTGAATAGCATTAACATAATGGCGTCCCCTATTCCATTCGGATGTTCTTCCTGGGAGTACAATTCCCATGCTACGCTACCCGCGCTCATAACATAAGTGCGCGTAGCGTGCTCATAAGTCATTGAAAGTCATGCTAAAGTGTCACTCAATGTACATGAAGGCGTCAGCAAATACCACTGCGAAAGCTACGCTGTAATAAATCCAGACCCGTGTTTTGATAATGCGTGATTAAAAATGCGAAACACGTAGGAAACAATACCGTGCAAGACCCTTTCAGTTTTTACTGTGCTATAAATCAGCAAGGCTGGAAATTTTGCTAGATTTCGACGGTTGTTCGACCCACATCTACACCAATCAAATTTCGATAAAAAGAAGGGGAATTACTGTACTAGGTGAGAAACGGGGAGTGCGTGTTCTTACTGTCCAAGTTGTTTCTCTTGTATCTGGCCACTGAGCAGATGCTAAATGAAGTATGACTTTTTTGTCTTCCTGTGGATGATGCCTGCTAGGTGGAATGTAGTGCGAGGCTGCTTAATGAGGCTACCATTCTGCGGGAGGTAGAAAACAAGGTACAAATGCCCGTTGTAAGCAGACCTGTTGTAACACGGTTGCACTGTGGTTCTTATATCCTTAGTGGTAGTGGTGCGTGTTGTGCACGTGCTGTGCTCACCGCCACTGTTATGACGTATTCAGTCTCTTTTGTGATAGAATTGGCAATGTACAGGTGCCATCATAAGTAATTGGAGCATGGGAGCTGTGGCCGAACCGCATAGGAGCGCTGTGTAGCTGCACCGGCGGTAAACTAAAAGAGCAGAACACGCATGCACGCAGGCCGACGATGATTGCCCATCTATACTTCTCAACCCCTTCTTTTAACACAGCTTCGAGCATTATTCTCAGCATACTGGTCTCGGTGGTGGCGCTAATAGCAGACCCTCCTAAAAATATTAGAAAAGAAAAATTGTCACTTCAGATCCCTGCGATTGCGATGCTTCTCCAGTAGCTCGTGTGCTGTGAAAGTGAAAGCAACATTTCCAGATACCGCCTCTGCTATCAGCTCCTTTGCCGAGGCCAGTATGCTGCGAATAATGCTCGAAGCCGCGTTCAAAGAAGGGGGTGGAGAAGTATAGATGGGCTATCACTGCCGGCAGGCGTGCATGTGTGTTCTGCTCCTCCTTTAGCAAGGAGTACTGTTGGGCTAGTTGTAGGACATCATTATAATACTATAGCGCAAATAACGGGAAAACGAAGACAAGTAAGACGACGCATATAAAAGGTGCAAGTTTTCCAGATTAAAATTTCAGTTGGAAGTTAGCGCTCGTCCCGTCGTCTTACTTGTCTTCGTTTTCCCGTTCTTTGCGCTATAGTATTATAATGCTGCTCCTTTAGTTTACCACCGGTGCAGCTACACAGCGCTCCTATGCGGTTCGGCCACTGCTCCAATTACTTATGACGGCACCTGTAGGCCTTTGGAACGGCGATATCGGGTAAAAATGCTTTGCGTAAGAAGGTAATGGACCAGTATTTTAGGGAAAAGGAACGTGTTCATTACAGCACTTTGCTAGTACAACCTTTTCATTTTTTTTTTTGAAAAAGTTAGGGGAACAGGTAACCGGTAAAAAGCGCAAAGGCTCCTGGGTACGTCTGGTGCTCCAGCCGCTTCCGGTTCGAGATCTCGCCTGGCCTCCCATACGCCGGCGGCTAGCACGCGCGTGTGTGCGTGTTGTTTATTTGTCACAGAGTGCTTAGCTTTCTGAGAAGCCCCTAGTAAGATTCATCATTGTTACACATTGAATGTGCGATGCATGAGCATTTCTTTTTTTCGGTGGAAACGGATAGACAACAAGCACACGCGCGCGTGAAAGCCGTCTACGTACGGGAGGCCAGGTGAGCTCCCGAACCGGAAGTTGCTGAACTCCGCGGGAGCAGACAATACACCCATGAACCTTTGCACTTTTTACCCGTCACCTACTGACTGATGCCTTCAGAAACTAATATGCCTTCAGAAACTAATACATGTATGGAACATGCAGAGTGGGAGTGTGATAGCTGCTGATTTTTGCTCTTACTTTCAATTATAACAAATGTGGGCATAGTTAATCAGTTTGGATAACTACGAACAAGTGTGTAACCACTTGTGTCTGCTTAGCATACCGTAAAATTCCAAGCAAGCGCCCCCCCCCCCCCCCTTGCCCCAGCCAGCCGAAATTACCGGCAAAGTTGGGGGAGGGGGGGCCCTATCCGGAATGGCACCGAAATTCAAGATGGCGGCACACATTTGTGTTTATGGAAAAAAATGCAGTGCACGTGGTTTTAAACTTTTATTAGGAAGGTCAACTTTGTAGCAAAACAAAGTCACAGCACTCTGCTGCCCGGTCTTCTGGTGCCACCATGGCTCGATGTTGCTGCTGCTAGTCATAGTCACTTTCGAAATTGTAGAAAGACTACCCAGAGTCAGTAGCAAAAAAAGTTTGCCGCACTCAGCTTGCAGTCCGCCCTGGTCTTCTGGTGCCACGGCTCCAACATCTGCCAGGCCGCCGTAAAGGTTTCCGTGCTCGGACCCATTGAGTGCATTTGTAATGCCACACCCCTTAAAGGAGTGCGCCACTGTTTCCTCCAAGACAGTGGCCCACACCTCGGCAACGAAATCAAGAACCTGCTGCCGCGACGGCTTCTTCAAGTTGCATTTTGGCGTCCTCTGCTCCTTGCGCATGTATTCCTCCCACAAACGTCACAGGGTGGACTTAAATGGCTTATTCCAGTATACGTCAGCCGGCTGCAGCAGGCCCGTAGCCAGGAATTTTTTTCGGGGGGGGGGCGACGCGCTGTAGGCCTTGACTATTTGGAGAAAGTACCCATTTTCAGTGATTATTTTTGGCAAAAATCGCAGTATGTAAATTATTTGAGTTTTTAAGGGCTATTCCGCTCTTTTATATCTTTAGTTTGAAATTAATCTTTAGTTTGAAATTAAATAGTACAATATTTTCATACGGACAATATGTCTCAACAAATTCCGCTTATAAAAATAAAACTACGTTACTCAGGCCCAAAAATAAAAGGACGAATAGCCGAAATATTTTTTTTACGTTTTTATTTCTGAATATAACAGGTTAAAACCACTGCGGCAGAAATAAAGTGGGTTGAGGTGGAGGAAAATGGGGACCGGTGTCCACTTCTTCGAGGTGGGGCAATCTTGAGCCCGGCTCTGCGAAGAAGTGGCCAGGTCCTTCTTCTTCCTTAAAGCACTGAAGAAATGCCTGCCAGAGCCGAAGTGTGTACGATGGGCCGATGTGCGATCGCGGATCGATCCACTCTCGGAAAGTGCGAGGTCGATGTCCGCCGAGGGACTGAAGTGATGCATCACGGAGCGCTGCTAAAGCATGGCAACTCCACAGGAGATGCTCGGTAGCGCCTTTTGCAGGGCATGATGGGCTCGGTGGGGTCATGTATCAGCGCGAGTTAATGAGGTGCAACAGAGCTGGTGAGAGTCGTTAATAAGTCTGGGGTCGACAAAGAGGCACCGCCTCTAGACTTCGGGGTGTACTGGGCAGACGGTGACAGATTTCCTTTTATCAAAGTACGCTCGAGAGCTTCAGCCGACGTGTGGCTTTGAATGCTATATATGTGATCCTCCGCACTGGCGCCTTAAGATCGGGAGCCTAAAACACCAGTCTCCATGCCTTCATCGTAAATGTAGTTCGCGCCGTCGTGTGTGTCTTCTCTTCTGTGTCCCGTCTCTAGCGCTACTTAGGATTCATCGTAAACATTGCATTACATTGCTCACGTCCGCGGACTCCCTGTAGAGCAACATCAAAGCCAACCCATTCAACCGTTCCTCAACAGAGCTGTTACTTCAGGCGCTTCAATGTCAAAAAGCTTCTCTCAGCTGCTGCTGTGGTGACAGGAAGTGTAGCAATTATCCTGAGGAGAGTACTGATATTTGGAAACAGGATGGTGTTGCACTGCTTCATGGCCTTGGTCGCATACCTTGGCAGCTCTTCTGAAGGTGTGGCTTGCCACTTCTGCTTCCATATTTCCCACTCCGCCTTGATCACTCTAGAATTTTTCGGTTCCATGTCCGCCATGTAGAATTCTACTGCCAGTTGTAACGACTCAAAGCTGCTCTCGGCGGTGTAATTCGGTAGCACGAGTTGAAGACTCTTCAACATCGCCCTATGAGCAGTAAAGCGCTCGTTCAATGCAGACTGCAGATCATCCAAATACGGGATAAAACAAGTCTGTCTGTATTATTCTTCAGGAGAAGAGGTAGCATGGTTTTCTCTGTATTTCTGTGAACCGATTTTTCTTGGAATCTGGCTGAACACCAAATCCTCTCGCCGTTGCTTCGCATGAATCGAAAATCTCCTTGAACTGATCATTGGCATTTTTTCTGATGTCACTAAGCTGTATCAGCACCAAGTCAATATGCTCGAGTGTGACGCTCATGTCGACGAAATTGCCTTGCAGGTACTGGGACAAACAAAGCGTAAGACTCAAAAACCTTTCGCTCACTGCGAGGGAGACGAGAAAGTTGAAGCTGCACAGACGAGTGTGAAGTGGGGAAGCAGTCGCATTTCTCCCTGTTTCACTTTCCATAAGGACTTCCAGCGACTCGACAATGTCAGGCAGCGCTTCACTGAAGAGAATCACGGCTTCGTGCCGCTCAACCCACCTAGTCTCGCAGTACTTATGAAGGCGTGAAAATGTGCGCGAACACTCGAGGTGCTTCTTGAGAACATCGGTTCTTTTCGAGGAGCTTCTGAAATATGTGCAAACTTCCGCAATCGTTGCGAAAGCGTTTCGGATGCCGCTTACCTTAGATGCATCGTTCAAACAAAGGTTTAGCGAATGCAAAAAGCAGTGCGTGTACACTGCTAAAGGATACACTTCGCGAATCAGGGCCTGCACTCCACGAAATGAGCCACTCACTCATGACGGCGGCTCCATCATAGCCTTGACCTGTCATGCTATGAAGGTCTAAACCGAGACGAACAAGCTCTGCTTTCAACGTTTCCGCCGGACCTGATCCACTGAGATCTGAAACTGGTATGAAAGCGAGAAAATCTTTGATCTCCATAGTTTCAAGCTCCACATACCGTACGCACAAGGAGGT
Organism: Haemaphysalis longicornis; assembly: GCA_013339765.2. Classification (NCBI taxonomy): domain Eukaryota; kingdom Metazoa; phylum Arthropoda; class Arachnida; order Ixodida; family Ixodidae; genus Haemaphysalis; species Haemaphysalis longicornis. Next base: position 47,024,426 of record CM023456.1, read on the forward strand.
TCAGTTTGTGTCCCATCAGTTGTGCCATCGGCGAGAACGGAGAAAAATGCAGACTTGTTCACAGCTTGAACGATTCCATCTTGAATTTGCTTGCCGATTATCGCAATCAGCTCATTTTGAATCGTCGGGCTTGTGTAGAGGGCATTTCCACCAGACGTTTTATGTGCTCAGCAAGAATCGCCCCCCCTCGCCCTGTGACGTAGCAGTGCTCTAAAGTTTCATCGTTTTTTGCGGGTTCTTCTAGTGCAAGTCTGCAGAATCTCTGTCTCCCCTAAGCGCGATTTCTTGTCGGCCACAAAAAAAAGTACCGTTTCAATGACTGTATGCAGCATTGCCTTGTTTTTTTCTGATTCGATCTTTGCTTGCTTGCTTGTTCAGCTGCAGACGAATGTTGTCCATTTTTCCGTGAGCCACTTCCAAAAATGAGTGTGCAGCGATCGTTGCGTCTCTGTGGTACTCTGTTTTTGCGTGGTTTTCGAATACTTCAAGGGCATTTTTCCACTTCGTGAAGGGTGAAGTCACGAGGCTCCGTGCAGTTTCATGGGAACCTTTTCCTGTTCCGGATTTCATGGAAAATAGGACGCAGACCTTGCAGAAGGCGCCTTTTTGGACGTCTGAGTAAGCGAGCCACTGGAAACGTTGCAACCAGTTCAACTGGAATTTTCGTCTTTTCCCATCCTTTGACACGGAAACCTCGAAATCGTGTTTAGAACAAGGCGTCCACGTGCTCGTGTAGACACGTTCTTTTGTGTCTTCGGGAAGGGTCGAGCAGCCTACGTATATTCCAATATCATTTTCTTTAGGCGGTTCATTCAGCTTCACAGGAAGTCTTTCTAAAGACGACGATCCAGCGACTTTCTCGTCGTGGAGTACCGCAGCTGTCGGATTGGCACTCGTCTCGTCCTCTTCGTGCGACCGCCCAGGCACTGCATGCTAAAAAATATTACCGTTCGTAAGTAACAAGTAAGCTGCTCAAGTCCTCCTGAAATTATACGTCTAAAACCTAAACTTTCTGTTAATTCCGGAAGTAAACTCGGCATAAGAAATGCTGATGCATTGTATACGCGTTCTATTACGTTCTCGCACTTAAGGGAAATTGCACAAATCTAGAAAGCTTACCTTCGGAAGCTTGTTGAAGTAGTTCATCAGTGTTGAACCTTGCCGCTTCTTTTTTGTGCTCATAATGACGAACGCAGAGAACACCACACACAAGAGGGCAAACACGCGATATATTCCGGCCCAAACACGGGCTGAACGGTGGTGCGTCTTGGCCTCCACTGCAAAGGACCTCGCCACTGAATTTGAGCCGGTGGCGCCCTGTGTCGCACCGTGTCGCATATTTTGCTTGGCGGGGGTGAGAGGAGAGAGAGAGAGAGAGAGAGAGAGAGAGAGAGAGAGAGAGAGGAGAGAGAGAGAGAGAGAGAGAGAGAGAGAGAGAGAGAGAACAACATTGTTTAAGCTCAGGGATCAGGGGAAGGGGGAGGGGCGGGCCAGAAGGCCGCCACGATTGCCAGGGCCTGGGTGGTCAATGTTGCGAACCGGGGTAGCATGGACGAAGTGGACCGCGGTTGGTGTCGTGCCGGAGCACTCATGAGGACCAAGTTGAGGGAGAAAGAAAACTTTATGTAAAAGCATTTACATTCTTGACCAGCGTGAACAGGCAGTGCCGTAGTTCCATCCACTTTCTCCCGCTGTTATCAAGAACGCACCCATCACAAAAATCTATGGCGCTCATACTCTCGCCCACACTCTCACACAGAGAGGGCACGTTTCCCTCTCGCACACGTGAAGGTCGGGTTGACTCCGGTGAGGCAATCTGCCTAAGGTCGAAGCCCTTCGGACCACCGATGTTGAAGCGTCGGGAGGACATCTGGGATCCCTTCTGGTATTCTGGCGTTGGCGGCTCGTTGAACAACGGCCTTTCCAGAGTCATCAGCCACACCGCAAAGTGCAGGAGAACGATGCGCGGCACGTCCCCAAAGAAGCAGACAGGAACGTCAAGCCTGCCGCCAAAAGTGAGGCGCCTTTGTCACCACCTCTTCGGAACGTTTCCGGTCATTAAGGCGGCATTCGGGGGCGCTTGGGTGGCCGAGAGTGCCGCCGAAAGCGGATTATGTCCAGCAGCAGCGGCACGGGTCGTCGACGCGTCATTGTGTAGACGACGGGATGTTCCTCGTCGATGAGGGGAGTGAGCGGAGGGGGCACTCGGTCGACGGCAGGCTTGGGTGGTCGACCCCAGGACGGCGAAGACGGCTTTCGCGACATCACGATGCCTCCGGTCATCATACCTCCCGGTCGTGCAGCGCCTGTTGCCAGATGGTTGGGAGGAAAGGGGTCTGCTGCACCCTCGCAGAGAGTGAAGTGCTCGTCGAGGGCGCCGCAGACAGGGCATGTTTGGGGGTGAAATTGATGGTGTGGGTGGTCCGGTGGGCGGAAGAGCCGCAGTGGCGGCAAAGTCGGTAGCGCAGCCGCCCTACTGTGTTATCGGGCGCGACTGTCGCGTGCGGCTTCCTGTGCTCTTTTCTGATGCTCCGGGTTGTTTACGCGGCGTAGGACACGGGCACAGAAATATATGCTCAGTTTTGCACATGCTCATCTGCTGTAGACAAATGTCTTGCCGCAGCGGGGTGCCGAAAGCCCTGATGCTGAAAAACCCCCTCTCCTCAAAAAATTTCGGGGGGGGCCCGGGCCCTAGGACCCCCCTCTGGCTAGCTGTGCATTGACGTTACACAATAAGGCATCGCGGTGAACTTAAAAACCCCAGAAGGAGGTTAAGAACAATCTTAAAAGTTTTCACGGTTTCATAGAGCGACGTGATTGACCAATAAGATAGAAAGAACTTACGATATGGATTGAAATCTATGTGTTCGATAATGCAGTTCTTGTAGTCTGTGTAGACAAAGGTGCCTACGATGACCGTAGAATCTGAAATGTTTTCCAAAAACGCAAGTGATTCAGATTTCTTCTCGGCTGTTCTACTGCTGTAAATCAGTGTTAGGGAATACAGAATCGGTAGATCATGCTTTCAAATGTGCTAACCAGGCACCCTGCATGTAGGCCACATGCTTTGTAGCTCTATAATAAGGAATGATCGCTTTATCCTGCAAACACAAACATATAGGTTAACTTCATTGTTTATTTTTATTTCTTATAAAAACAGCGTAGCTGGCGTGGTGCTTGCAGGCATGAAAAAATATTGGTTTATTGTAGTCGTGTTCAAAATGAAGCAATCAAGAAAATTTCAACAGGCTACAAGTTGTGTATTCGCAACCTTGCTTCGGGTGATGGAATCTTGAATACTTTTGATTTCTCTAGGGGTGTGATATCAGCCTTTTCATGAGTGTTATATTAGCATTGGCGGATGTAAAAACCTGATTTGATGTAACTATTGGATCAAGTAGAGCCCATAGTTCAGTGGGGTGGAAATGGAAGGCATAGCCACTTTAGAGACTTTTGTAATAATTACGCGAATATGGGTAAAGCCATCGGTAAATGCTTAATAGTTATGCAAGACATGAAACAAATTAAGGAATAGCATACGGTCGTGAGTGGTCTTATGAAACCAATGCATTAACACTGAATGTCCAACACAGAAGATTTAGTTAAAACAGATTAAAATTGATATGATTGTATAAGTGCTCATTGTTTTAAAGGGACAAACAAACCAACGTTAAAATGCGGCAGCCTTTAAATAGGCTCATGAATAGGCTCATGGCGGCGTGTGACTGAGTTGCAGACATGTATCAATGAAATTTTGGCGACTCTTCCGGTAGTTATGTAGAAAGGTTGTAGAGAAGCAGCCAAACGTACCATCTTCTACAGTAATGTGCACTTTTCCGCCATCCACTGCCTGTTCGTGAAAAAGAACATGTTGCCTGAAAATACGCAAACAATTATGTTTTCTAGTGAACTGGTCGGAATTAGAACTTCAGTCGGGCTAATATCTCTGGTTTTTTTTTACATTTCTTGCAGTGTCTTTTTGGAACGGCAAAAAGGCAACGCAAGGAAACATTTGCTGCGAACAGTGCACTTTGGGGATTTAGAAGCCTATAAACAATGTTTAATTACAATTTCAGACAATCCGTCCAAGAAACAAGAAAACGCGTTTGAAGGAGAAAGTATTTTGGTGAAAAAAGCGCTGATATACAGGAATCAAAAGAAACAAAAACAGGCTGGAAATTTGCTCCATTAATTGGCTGCATTTTATACAATATTATGATAATAGCTTGGGTACTGTTACTCCACAAGTTATTGGGAATTTACTGTACAATGTGCGGTAAAATTGATTTTCAGAATATTATAACTGCCTCGACATATTCGGCATTACAATCATAGTCCTTCTCATGCCCCGTAAAACGCGGTACTTCCTGCACGATAAGCGTGTGATGCAAGGCTAAGCATACCTAATGACCAACACATACTACTACTACTACTACTACTACTACTGCTAATACTATTACTACAACTGCAACCGCCTATTCCCAAAACATTCTCGTCTCAGCTATTCGCTGGGCTCTCGACCTGCGCAAACTTTCATCCCGCTAGGCTTCACTGATATTATCCCACTATTGAACATTTTTTGTGACAAGAGTTGATAATTAGTGTTGTGAACAGCCCTTTGAGAGGCTTAGTGCTTTATTTGTGAAACGAAAGGAGAATTCAGGGTCTCTAGGCACGCGAAAGCAGACGTCGGCGCTGGTCCCGAAGTGCTGAAGCAGCGAGTCGTGGTCATTGTACTATTTCAGAACTCGCAGGATCCAGTAGCCGTCACGACAGGGTTGAATGTGACTAGCGGCGACAAAACGAGGATAGCTGCTAACAACCAAAGGAGCGACAGGCAGCCAATGCCATTTCCAAAAGCAAGCAAACGTCGTCACTAAGATGGTTACGGTGAAAAGCAAGGTTAGCGCGCTGTGTTCGGGAAGTATGTGAAAAAAGCCGCTTCACCTGCTGCTAAAGCCTGAGCAAGACTGGCGCATCGGGCCGAGTGTCAAGCTTGGCAGGTGCAGAAATGAAACGCCGAGGCATTTGCCAGGTTTCACCAATGAACCTTCCAATATTTCTTTCTTCAAAAGCAAGTAAGACGCATACGTATAATTGGTCAGTAGGGCGTATGGAACAAAAAAAGGTTACAGATTTCGCATAAAGCCTCCGGCATGGATGACGAAGAAAATGCCGACTTAAAAAAAAAGAGCAATAGAATGAATGCTCAAAGTAAAACTGTTTTTGTCAGGGAAGCTCTACCAAACCATCAAAGTAAATAAAAAAAATTAGGAAAATTTGTAACTGGGTGGAATTGGAACGCAGGGCCTTCGGACAGGACGCATCTAGGAAGCATGCTCCCCAGGTTCAACGAGAGCTTTTTTTTTTCCTCGCGGTTTTTTAGGGGCGAAGCTCCTTAAGTCATGGGTCTGTCCATCCCTTGAGTCTCGTGGTACGTGACCGCCGCATGCTTTCGGAGATGTCGCAAAATGGGCCGCGTTGCACGCGCAAGAACCGGCTGCAACCGGCAGCGCAAACTCGGCACCGGGAGCACCAGCGTTTTGTGTTCGCCAACGGAGGCGCGAGCGCACGTGCACTGCGAGGGGGAGATCACGCAAAAGATCACGCCACGAACGCAGGCAGTCGTTCTCGGAGATCGAACGAGACGCAAGGACCTTTGCTCGTTTCCTTCGTCTTGTTCGGGCACAAGTTCGCCCTAAATAAAAGTTCTTTCTTTACCGTTGTGTCCCATCCTACGTGACAAATTTGGTGGAGGTGCGGGGTAGTCCTCGATGGCGCGGGGTCTTTCACCAGGTCTGGGCCTGGGAGCATTGACTCCGAAAATAAAAGTTGATTTGTACAATGTACGCACACAGTCTTACGTCTTTCTTAATGATGTAATGGGCGAACTTTCACGGGAGAGTTACGGTTACCGATGATCTCCCCCTCTCGAGCTTCGCCCCACTTATCATCATTCATTCCGTGGATATGGCGTGATTTTTTTTGCACAAACCGGCGGTGCAGGTAATATGTACACCTATTTACAATTACGCACATTTACCAGTGGGTTAACTTTAATATAGAAAAACAAATCTAAAATCACATGACGACTAAACTTTGAGAACGGGCTTGTTGCTTGCATGTTACATCAGCTCAGGGACATATACTAAAGAAAGAGACAACCGAGGCGCTGACATACAAATGTAATGTTTTAGAAAAAACACTAAACCAGCCGCCCCTATAACACGTAAACATGATGTGCCCTTGCATTAAATTCTGATGTATACCCCAAGAGTCGGAAAAGGTATTTTTGTATAGGTTACAGAATTTCTCAGTATGAATTTCTAAACTCTGATTCTGAGTTTGTGGACGTCGATTATAGCATTGCCAGCTGTGTGAATTGATTATAAATTTGTGGCATCATTTTTGGAATTGTATTATTGACGCGAGACATGTTTGTCTGCACTTGCCTCGAATAAATTGTATGTACCTGTTTATGACGAAGAGTCCTTTGCCTATGAATCCACTACAAATGAATGTATTGTACGTTTTTTTAAGAATAAACCTCTCTTTTATGAAAAAGCACATGGTGGGCCAACAGTATCAAGTATAAGGCGGATCAAGCATCCCACGATATCATACGCAATACCACATGGCGGCGCACACTAAAGTGGCATTATGATTCGATTCAACACTAATGCTCCCACATTCAATAGAGCAAAAAAGAGTGATTAGGTGCACTAAAATTTCTGCATTGTTAGTTTCGGTTGTGGTACATTCTTGTAAGCAATATTTTGATTAGGGAAAAATACTTTCGCCGTAAAAATGCTTTGGAAGGCAAAGGAAGTCTTACGGTGGCGTCGTGTCTCCTGGTGCTTGAAGCATCCAGATATATTCTGATGTGCGTGTTTCAGGGTTGATGGATATTTGGTACGCCCACAAGCATTCAAACATTGTGTCATTGTTTACATTTGCAATGGACATAATTGACTTGAAATTCTCCATTATCTGTAAAAAATATAAAAAGGCAAACATCAGCACATGATTACATGACTGGTTAAGAGCACAAAAGAGAGAGTTAAAGCTCCTGAGCGGATGTCAACATCATGTGGTGGCCACATGCCGTTAGCTTTTCTGGTACAAGCTTTTGCACAGGTCTAAACGGAAACATAATTTGCACCCTGTGGTAATTTCGCCCAAAGGTGAGAGCGATGGGTATTATAAAAAGCACAACAAATGACGCATTGCAGAACCTATGAATATGAAGATAAACATGGTACGTACATTTGTAGCATTTTTGGCAGTAACGCTGTATTATTATAACAAACAACCTCAATATTGCGTATATAAGTACTTGTCGCGTTCTTTGTTCACACAAAATTTGCGCACCAATTTGTTTTGGGCAACTGTATCTAGGAAATATGTTTTAGAGATAATAGCTTTCACGCGCACCAGGTTACACAACAATGCGCACGTTTTACGGCATAGCTCTATACACTTCGACAATGCCTCTGTGCGTACCCAGGATAGTCCTTTGCCGAAAAGTGCGCACGCGCCAAAAAAAGCCGGCTTGGGGAGAAGTTAGCAGCCAGATGAGAGAGAATGTGTGGGTCCTTCACCTTGGAGAGGCACGTGTTGGTGAAGTTCTCGCTGCTTCGGCATGGAGCGGGCACGTGTCAAGTGTGAGTGAACAAGTAGAAAGGAAAGGTGTGGATATTTGACCTGGCTCTTACGATTGATTGTAGGATTTGACGCTCCGACGCAACGCAGGTCATGAGGCGCGGCATAGTGGGGGCCGGAATAATTTTGCCTACCTGGGGATCTTTAACGTGCGCCGAAATCTCGCATACACGGGCGTTTTTGCTTTCCGCCTCCATCAGAAAAGCGACCGCCGCGGCTAGGAATGAAATTCGCGTCCTCACCTGGCTCTTTTGACCTTGACCTGCAGCGTGACCTACCGCAGCCTGCAGAAGGTGCGCACGCGCACAAGTTGAGAGGGAAAGTGGAAAGAAAACGCCTGTCTGGGCGGGAACACCTTACCATCTATGATACCCTTGCCCAGGGGCCCAGGACATTTGAAGAATACGGGAATGGTGGCAGCCCTAATTGCGGCAGGACACTCGTCACCATCGGCGGCTATACCTGGGGTTATATCTGGGATTTTAAAGTAGCTGGCTGAGTATAGCTCGCTTTTGTTCCTTGTACACTGGGACTTGAGGGTGTGAAATAAACGCAAACACGCCAAATGAGACGTATATTATATTCAAAATTGAAAAGATGCTTAGTTTCATGCATTCCTAGAACTACCCAGCTCTGCCCCCGGTTCAACAGACGCACTTAAAGCTCCGGTGGTGATCCACCTTCACAGAGTAGAATGGCAGTGACCTTTTTGTAAGTTGTGGTTCGCAGCACAGCAGTAGATTTCGGCAGACGTAGTGTTGCATGATTGTTGCAGTGTTGCAACGACGTTGTCAAAGTGAACGTCGCACGTTCATCTTGACTACGTAGGTTACATTCGAGGGGTGTAACGGGGGCCCTTGATACTTGTTCCACGAAACTCAGTTGTGTTAGGAAGACTTCATGCGCTTTAGGACGACAGCCAAGCAGCTGGTCCCGAGCATGACGAGTCAGGCCTCCCGGCACATGGCGAGCTTTTATCGCAACCCAGTTCAGGTCCAGAGAGTGACGCTAGCTACAATAGTATTCTACATTGCTGATTCATCATCGTCATCGTCATCATCGCCAGCCTATCTACGCCCACTGCAGGGCAAAGGCCTCTACCATTAATCCCCAATTATCCCGATCCTGTGCTAACTTCGACCAATTTATACCCCGCAAACTTCTGGATCTCATCTGTCCATCTAACTTTCTGCCGCCCCCTGCCACACCTGCCTTCTCTAGGGATCCACTCTGTCATTCTTAATGACCAACGGCTATCTTGCCTTCGCAGTACATGCCCTGCCCACGTCCATTTCTTCTTAATTTCTTCGAATATATGTCATTAATACGCGTTTGTTCCCTGACCCACTCCGCGCTCTTCTTGCCCCTTCATGTTACACCTATCATCTTCCATTCTATTGCTCGCTGAGTCGTCCTCAATTTAAGTTGAACCCTCTTAGTGAGCCTCCAAGTTTTTGCCCCGTAGGTGAGTACCAGTAGGATGCATCTGTCATACACTTTCTTCTTCAGGGATACTTTCTGCAGCTGTCACACAGGTAAGATGCCGCTGTCATACACTTTCTTCTTCTTCACGGCTACCAGTCATTATCTGAGAATACCTACCGAATGTACTCCACCCCATTCTTATCGTTCTAATTAGCTCTGCCTCATGGTTGAGATCAGGGTTGGGACAACTTGGCCTAAGTAGATATATTCGCTTACCACTTCCACTGCCTCGCCACCTATCTCAAACCGCTGTGCTGTCCTGAGGCTTTTGATCATTACTTGCGTTTTCTGCGCATTAATTTTCAGGCCCATGGTTATACTCTGCTTGTCCAGTGCGGTGAGCATGCTTTGCAATTCGTCCCCCGAGTTACTTAGCAAGGCAACGTCATCAGCAAATGTGAGGTTACTGAGGTGTTTTCACTTCACCTTTACTCCCACCTGTTCCCAATGCAATGTTGTGAATACTTGTGAACAGGCTGTGAATGAGATCGGAGAGATAGTGTCTCCTTGTCTGACGCCTTTTCTTATAGTTATTTTACTGCTCTCCTTATGAAGGATGATGGTAGCTGTGGACCCATTGTAAATATCCTCTAGTATTCTTATATAATGCCTGTCTACACCCTGGTTCTGTAATGCCTGAATGACTGCTGAGGTTTCGACCGAGTCAAATGCTTTCTCATAATCTATGAAGGCTATATAGCGGGGTTCCGTATACTCTGCGCACTTCTCTATCACCTGCTTCATCGCGTGATTATGGTCCATTTTTGAATAGCCTTTACTAAACCTTCCTTGTTGTTCAAGTTGGCTGAAATCTAAGGTGTCAGAAATTGTGTTAGCAATTATCATGGTCAGTACCTTGTAGACGACTGACAGTAAGCTGATCAGCCTGTAATTTTTCAAGTCTTATATGTCACCTTTCTTATTGATTAGGATTATGTTCGCGTTCTTCGAAGACTCCGGTACACTCGCGGTCATTACGCATTGCGTGTACAGGGTTGCCAGTTTCACTAGTACAATTTACCCGGTATCATTCAAGAGGTCTGCTGCTATCTGATCTTCACGAGGGGCTTTGCCCCCCTTAATAATTTTCAACGCCTTGCTTCTTCTGTCGTCACTGGTGGAATGTCTGTCTCCCCTGAACTACTTTCTCGTTCGGCATTATCCTGGATGTCCTCGCTACTCTACCGATCTCTAAGAACTCCTCGGCTACAAGGTACATGATATCCCTATTTGTGATGACATTGCCTTGCGTGTCTTTAAGTGCATACATCTGATCTGTCCCCACGCGAAGACGCCTCTTCACTGCTTTCAGGCTAGCTCCGTTCTTTACAGCGTATTTGATCCTCTCCATATTATACTTCCGTATGTCGGCTGTCTTACGCTTATTGATTAACTTCGAAAGCTCCGCTAGTTTTATTCTGTTAGCTGGGGTGGAGATTGTCATGGTTTGCCGTTTCCTAATTAGATCTTTCGTATCCTGGGAAAGTTTACCAGTATCCTGTCTAGCCATCGTGCCCCCGACTTCTACTGCACACTCAGTGATAATGCGTGTAAGGTTGTCGCTGGCTTCCTGCGTCGTAAACTCTGCTTTCTGGGCTATAGCTGAATATCGGTTCTGCAGCGCGATCCTGAATTCTTCTACTTTACGCCTTACGGTTAGCTCATTAATCGGGTTCTTTCGTGCTAGCTTGTTATGGTCCCTCCTCAAATCTAGCCTAATTCGAGATCTTACCATATGGTGGTCACTACATCTTACCCTTCCGAGCACTTCTACATCCTTCATGACGCCAATGTTATCGCATAATGTGAAGTCAAATTTTTATGCTCCCCATTCGGGCTCCTCCACGGCAACTTCCGGCTCTCCCGTTTGCAGAAGAAGGTATTCATGATGCGTAAGTTATTCCGTTCTGCGAACTGGACTAGTAGGTCCCACCTTGCTATTTCTAGAGCCCAGACCATAGTTCGTTACTGCCTTGTCTCCAGCCTGATTCTAGCCCACTTTAGCATTGAAGTGTCCCATAACTACGGTATACTGTGTTTTTGCTTTAGCCATTGCCGATTCAACATCCTCATAGAAGCGCTCCACTGCCTTGTCGTCGTGGCTGGATGTGGGTGCGTGGTCCTGTATCACCTTGAGTTCGTGCCTCTTATTGAGCCTAATTACAAGAGCTGCTACCCCTTCGTTAATGCTGTAGTATTCTTCTATGTTGCCAGCTATGCTTTTATTCATTAAAAATCCCACTCCGAGTTCTCTTCTGTCCACTAGACCACGGTAACATAGTAACGGCTGATTGCTGATTCGCCCTTGGTTTTACCTAGCTTAAGCTGCGGAGAGCTTATCACTAGTAACTTATCCAATTACACACCAGCTCGCCCGACACAAACCTGTGGCTACTTAAGTGCAGTCATCGAGCTTCATTTTCAGCATTGCCGGGGATTGCTAACAGGGTGTTTTTTTTTAATTGAAAGCACTATAAGGCAGAAACTGATACACGTCACTTCATTTCGGAAGAGCGTTTGACATCTTCATTGCGTTAAATGTACACCATTAACCTTTCAAGAAAGTTGCACAGTTCCAAAAACTGTTTAAGAAAGTTGCACTACTCTTCTTGGAAGATTGTACACATCCTCTAGAAAAACAACCAAAGTGGGAAACATGTTGCTTCGTTTCATCACTGAAGGGACACCCTGCTAATACAGTGAAATATTTCTGTGGTTCAAGTGTTTTCATCCAGCTGTTCCCAGGTAAATAAAAAAGCATTGGTTGAGGATGACGGGCTTCCATCATCCGGCTTGAACTATTGAATTATGACAAAAGCTCGGCTGTTGCTTTGAACATCCGTTTATTAAGGCTAAATTACGGTTATCAGTGAAGCAGCACCATGTATACACGTGCAGGTAATGACTTCTTATGCCACATTGAAGCATAATAAAACACGTTTGGGCATGTCATGAAAGTTTAGTATATGTGTACGCTGGCGGTTTCCTTCAAGATGAATAAACTGTTACCTTGAAACTGTCGGGGACATCTTGAGTGAGCTCACTAGGCCATGTGGAGTCTGCGAAAGCCTGCCACAGGAGTCCAGCAAGCACGGGCATGAAGCACGACCGTGTCATTGTGGCTTCAACTTTGTGTAAGATGTTTATCATAACTAGACGTGGCGCTTATATTTAGTTTCTCCCCAGAGGCGACGTAGAGAAAACTGCTGAGGTCAGTTAATCTCATAGGGCCATATGCGTGATACAACTCCTATAGGCCTGTTGTTTTTCTTTTCCTTGAGTAATTTATGGCGGAGGTCATCTACGTGGTTTATTTTATGGTTTTTCAGCACAAGCTCAATTACTGGAAGAGATATGTGTTGGCCCTGTCGGACTGCGCCGGTAGTTGGAGAGTACGAGTATTTCCGAAGAGCATCGCCCCCATTTGTTTTGTCGGTTGCACATCAAGTATATTGCAGCGTTGGCCGTTTCTGCTAAAACGTATTCTTCAATTAAAGGCTAAAGTCGTTTCACGTTGACGAGTTAGGCGTGGAGGAAAAAAAGTAGCAGAATAGACAGGCAGAAGGCTCTATATAGAGCACACACCAAATATTGCTTTTGTGAGTTTCAGGCAATGCCTAAGTCTTGCTTTGCTTTAACAGCCACAGGAGTGATTGGAAAAATAACGTGGCCTTTTTTACATTGCTTTGTTCGTTCAAAATTCAGCTTTGAGGTTTTTTTACTCTTTAAGTGCAACAGTTAATTTTCAGCTTTTCCGGATAACTTATGTTTTATAGTTTTGCTAACCTAAAATTTTTTGTACCATGCTATAGTTGTTTTTTATCTGCAGCCTTTGGAATAGTGCTCGCGTGTTGCAGATTTAACCTCGGTGTGGACCTAGATTTGGGAGTCTGCTCCAACAAAAAAATTTTACGAGGCCAATTGAACTACTCGTGTACAACTATAATATCATGTCGCATTTCAAAGCGAAAAACAAATGCCGAAAGTCGCTTTCAAGTGACAGTTGAGGTTAAAACTTTCAACTTGATCGGTTATACTTACGTTATTTCCTTTAATAAGAAATTACGGGCTGAATTTTTTAGCATTGTTTCCCTCTAATTTATCCGATCACTGATGCGACGGCATGCTATTAATGGCATTTCCTGAAAAGCGTTGTCTGCTGTGCTCGCACACTTGCATCGGCAGAATTGTGAATTTTTTGTTGCACAGAACACTTATCTGCTGCTTGACCGCAGGAAGTGACCATTAAAAGGGAAAATTTATTTTAAATACTGCCAGTCTCTTCCCGAGACCATAGCAGCTGGGCTTGCAGGTTTTTCATACACGTAGTCTACACAAACAGCGGAAACATGCGGTAAGAAAAAGAAAGAATAACTGCAATCTTAAATGCGGATGGTCCTCAAAGTATACAAAGGCGGAATACGAAATATGTTTCACTATAGTTATGCATAAACATTTTAGAGAACAAACGTAAATACATAAAAAACATTATTTCAAAACACACTTTGTAGGCGGAAATACATACAAACACATTCCAAACCTCAGTAACGCTAGCAGAACAGGAGTGCTACATGAAGGGATAAAACACTACAAATAACAGCACACAACTAGAGTCCTCGGCTACTCAAACGGTTCACCAGGAGGACTGTAATGCATCTACCGACGAAGGCACGGTGGGCTAAGATGTTGCATTTTCTATTTTGAGGCAAAGCCTATTAGCGAATTTTTTTAGTAACGGAGGGTCTAAACTATTCAATTCAGTATAGCTAGGGGGAAAAAGAGTTCTTGAAGGTGTCGTTCTGGAAAGAATATTCTTTTAGAGTATGGGGGTGTGGTATGCCGGGTTGTGCGGGATTCTGATAGGAGAATGTACCTGGATGTGTGATTTTGTAATGGTTATGAATTAACTGTAAAAGAAATTTGAGGCGCGCCTGTTTTGCTCTAGCCTGCGAGTGGTTGGAAGGCCACAGCTTGATAACATATTTGTCGGGGAATCAGTACGCCTATATTTATTGCAAATGAATCGCGCTGCCTCCCTTTGTGCTTTTTTCTAGTTTATTTACGTTAGTGACTGTGGGGAAACCATATTGTACTGGCATATTCTAGTACCGGTCTCACGTAGGCAGTGTAGGCTGAAAGCTTGGTAGATTGAAGAACCATTTCAATTCATCGGCGAAGATACAGCAGCTTTCGGAGGGCATTTGAAATTTTTTTGTCAATGTGTGCATCCCATCTAAGTTGTGAAGTAATTGTTACACTTAAGTATTTGTGTTGATCTACTCTTTCAAGTTTCGCGCCGTAATACTGCAAACGTAGTTTACAGGATCTTTCTTTCTTGTTTTACTGATGCACAGTTTTCTTAAGGTTAATCGACATTTGCCAATCGGTGCACCACTGGCTAAGATGGTTTAATAATTCAGCAAGCCCGAGGTGATCGGAATAACTGGTAATTTCATTATAAACAATGAAGTTATGAACATTATGCAGTTATGCAGTTATGCAGTTATGAATTAATGAAGATGAGAAATAAAAGTGGCCAAAGAACGGAGCCTTGTGGTACCCCAGACGTAACAGGAACGGTTTTAGATGCCACTTGCTCAAACATGACAAACTGTGAATGGTTCAGCCATGAATTCTGTTATCCATCGTGTCAGTGGTCCGTCCCCAATTGTGTGTCGGAGCTTTGCAATAATTTTTTATGGCATAGGGAATCAAACGCCTTTGAAAAGTCTAGTAGTATTACATCAGTTTGGGAGCAGTTTTTAATAGATAATGCTAGGTCATGAACAACTTAATTTAGTTGCGTAATTGTTGATACTCTGCTGCCAGATCCGTGTTGGCAAGGTGACAGGATACCCTTTGTTTCCAAGAAAACTTTTAAGTGTTTTAGGATAATATGCTCAAATATTTTACACGGTGTGCTGGTTAACGAAATTGGTCTACAGTTACAAGGGTCATCGCAATCTCCTAACTTCGGAATTGGTGTAACTTTGGCCGTTTTCCAGTCGTGTGGAAGCTGTGACAGCGAAAAAGAGATGCGGAAAATCAATCCAAGATATTTACTACACCATTCTGCATATCGTTGGAGAAATGCGTTGGAAATGTTATCGGGCCCCGAAGCTTTTTTAGGGTCTAGCTCCAGCAAAAGGCTACAGATTCCTTCGTTAGTTATATATATTAGGTTCATTGTAGGATTCTCAGTCGATGGAAGCTGAGGCGTTCGCACGTTATCTTTTGTGAATACCGAGTAGAAAAAGTTGTTGTAAGCATAAGATTTACCTCTTTTCTGTTCTAATGATAGCGTGGGACGGCCTGCCTATCGCGGCTATCTTATGACTGTGTCCGCAGTGGGAGGCTTTTTACGTATAACCTCATAAAGACAATTACTGCGACTTTATTCGCACAAATAAAAGGACTATAAGAGCTCAGTACAAGAATACGGCAAAGCCCTAATATTGGGTGAATTAATACCACACATTCGATATTAAAAAGCTCAATTCAAGATATAAAGTGTGTCTCCTACGTGTTAGTGGTGCAGTAAGATCAACACTGTTGCTTGAACTTTTAGCAGTAGCTTTCTCCGTGTAGTTATTTTTTTTCGCATAACAAGTGCGCATTCGGAGTATGTGGGTGGGAACATGTGTAGCGATTTCTTACCCAGCTGATTATTGACTTCCGTCTTAGGTTGCTTGTTCACCCTGTCTTGCGTATTCGTTCGTGGTGTTCGGAATACTATTTTGAAGCCTTTCAGTCACAGCGTATTTATGTTTGTGCATGGTGCCATTTAACAACAACACACAGCACAAGTGTACTAAACAGATCAGAAGAACGCTTGTCGTAATGAAATTGTTTGTGGCGAGTTAATCTCCCGTATTTTAAGGGCGAAGCACCTTAGGGGCTCGGGCTGCTGACGTCATCTCTCGTCGTCGTCCCGTCTGGTCACGGTATATCTAGTTGTCAAACGATGGTCAACAAACTAGTGTATAATAAATAAATTCGGTTCCGAATAGACTACCAGGATTTAAACTAATTTAAACAGCAGTAATAATTAAGTTTTAAATGAATAATTAACATTAATTAGCTAAATACCCTCTCAAAATTGGTTTCAAACGCCAGGTTTTCTCCTGTAGAGCATACTTGTCTGCATGCTGCGGCGTGTGACATGAAGACAACTTACCACCAGACCGTGTCTGCTTTAGTTGCTTAAATCCGGTTCAATCCAGGAAAGGGCACCACCGCCTCAGCAATCCCACGATTGCTCCTCCCACCGGCGCTCCGCCGGCACCCAATCAGTGCGCGGTGTGGCAAGAGAGACTTTCAATCTTTGAATACACTTATACACTGCGTGCTTAGCCTCTCCTCAGGTTCCAAGTTATTGGAGGTGGCAAGGGATTTTTTGTAGCGTGAGCTAAACTGGCCGAGTTTGAGCAGTTTCGCGTGGCTCCTGGAGAACCGTGCTGCGCAAGCGCGGCACGTGGCGGCCCGGTCCACTTGATCGCACCATGGGTGGCCCGGTGTGGAACCGATGGCTCGTGCGTCGCAGCAACACCGGCGTGTGCCTGTGGAACTAGCTTAGCTCTGGGTCAATTGGTAACGCTGCGCCGGAGCCGCTTGATAAATATACATGTGTCACATAATGCCGTGCGTGTGTCATTTAAGCAGCAGGAAGCATGATAATCCAGCTAATACTAGACAACCAGAAAAGCTAAGAATATCCAGCTGAACCTTAGCTCACGCTACGTATACCCTGGCGTAGCCGAGCTAAGCCACTGCTGATTTTTTAAATGCGAATGCATTTATTAGCCGGGGTGTCTTGCTCCGTTGGCCGGCGTGCGCCTGCATTCCTCCAGCGCGAGCGCACGTGAGCGCGCGCACGTGCGCTCGCGCCTCGTAGTTCTGCCTTCGTCGTCGTCGTCGTCGTCGTAAATGCGAATGCATTTCTGGACGCGGCTATGGAAAGTGCGCGTGCGCTCCAAACCCTCTGACCCCATAGTCTTGGTTGGCGACTTCAACGTTGACGTGCGCAAGAAGAGTGGCGAGTGGCTGGTCGAGTACATGCAGACCAGGCACTCTATGCATTGTCTCTCTGCCGGCTTCGACACGTGCCCCACTACCATTCACGGGAGTTGCGTTCATCTGGTCTTTACGCGAAACTGCGACGTGCGTACGCTTCTCAAAGACCCCTTGACCGTGCACTTTAGCGATCACAAGGCAGTGATTGTGGCCGTCAGGTACAACGATAACACAAACAGGTGCTGATGAATAAATGATTACGTTCACACTCTCGTCATTAATTACGCCATTACTCGCAACACACTCATCGGTGCACCCAATGCATTCGCATTTCTGCACGATTCCCTTCGGGGAGGTGCGGGGGAATTTTTTTGCTCAGTGTCTATAACTATGGCCTTACTGATACCGTGCACCGTGTTGTTATGGTGAGATAGTTTAACACGAAATACATGAGGCCCGTATCGGAAAAGCATCCGTCTGGTGTTGCCGTTTCTGGCAGCAACGACAACAGCTGATAAAGTGGCTGTCGACGCAAGGAATATAAAGGAAAGTAATTTAATACAAAATAAAATCAGGAATAGTTGGGACTAGAAGGGAATCGAACTAAGGACCTTCTAAATGTGAATCAAAGGCCCGCATCACCCGCTTCCATATTGGCTCTAAGGCTACAAGTTTAAGTTGAGCTAGTAAAAACGTTGTAACCTTCTACTTCGAAGGCGCCCACAACCAACACACGCAGATCGCATACAGTGAGGGGCGTTAACGTAACTGCGCGTTACGCCGAACCTAGGACAAAGACTATACCATTTAGGCTGATCAGCCAGTAACTAAAACAGCCTGAGCCTGAAGCTTACGCCCGTTTCAAAAATTTCCACGTGGCTGCGACCTCAACATACCCTCCCCCCCATACACACACACACCAACACACACAATTACCACATTACCACACAGTGGGGTTGGCAGTGACAATTAGAGCTGCCATGAAAGGCTCACGTACGATTCACCAATTTATATTGGCTGCAACGTCAGCATAACCGGTCGACGGAGTGCTCTGGGGCTCTCAATTACACACTACTTATTTTTCTTTCTACTAATAAGAAGTTCATACGTTTTCTCGGAAATATATTAGTGTAGAGATAGTTGAGAGCACGTAAGAAAGGTTAATTCGCAGCCGTTTTTTTATTGGTACTTTTGATGTTTTATTGCTGTTCGGGAAAAAATAGAACTGTGAGAGCGTACTAACTTCCCACTCTACGTTTATTCCCGAGTCAATGGTTCCTGACCCAAAAGCTCTATATTTCTGTCCTACTTGTGAGTGAAATTTATTGTTATTTACTGAAAATATCCCGAAGAGCTCTTACGCTGGCGGGTGTTAGTTAAACGTTTGGTAGAACAAAAAAAAAAGGAATCAATACTTCTCAGCGAAAGAAAAGGAGCACGAAAAGTGTAGTACGTAGAAAAATATAGGCAAATGTACTCTTTATATTACTTAGGAGCCGGAACAAGTCTGTGACGCGTAAAAATGAAAATGAGCTCGATACGTGAACACTGACCTGAAGATAACACGCAGCAAACCTTATATGAGGTAGTGTGAAAACGACTCGAGAACGCTTCGTTAGTGCTATTTCTGGACCTCTTCTATTTCCACTTCTATAATTACTGGTGATTCGTGTCTGCATTCGGCATACGTTTGCTGAAATATAAAAAAAAATTAGCAGAGGCTTAGCTCGGCTGTGCCAGGATATACGTAGCGTGAGCTAAGGTTCAGATGCTTATTCTTAGGTTTCCTGGTTGTGTAGGATTATTATCATGCTAACTGCTGCTAAAACGATTTCCAATCCAATCCAATCCAATCCAGTCCAGTCCGGTCCAGTCTAGTCCAGTCACTGCTCCTCGTGCATGCGCAGCACGGTTCTCCAGGAGCCACGCGAAACGGCTATCAAGCGGCCCCGGCGCACCGCCAGATTTGGCTACTGCGCAACGGAGGTGCACACCTGGGCAAGCGCCGAGCGCCAGTGCGTCTGCCACGGCTATGACGTCACTCCTCAGGACTGCGCATACCGGCGAATGTGCAGACTCAATTATCTACAGACCCGTACTCCAATTGGATTGGATTTCCAATCCAATCCAATCCAATCCAATCCAATTCAATTCAATCCAATGAAATCCATCCAATCCAATCCGATCCAATGCAATCTAATCCAATGCAATCCAATTTAATCCACCCGATCCAATCGAAATCCAAATCAAATCAAATCCAATCCAATCCAAATATACTGCAATACTGCTCGCGCTTGCGCAGCACGTCCCTTCAAGGTCCACGCGAAACTACTCAACCTCGGCCAGTGTAGCTTACGCTACAAAAACTTCGAAGTACGTGCCGCAATATTTTGTGTTCAGGTTACTGAGGCCAAAACGTGTGAGTCACCGCACCCGTACCTGTGGCGTTCCAGTGCTAGCGTATATGACCACGTCGTTGGAGAAGCGTACTGGTGTAACTATGCAACAAGTGGATGCGTCGTGATAGCAGAACCTATCGGGAAATTTGTAGAATAACTATTTGGGTTTTTTTTTCTGCCCGAACCTACAATTTCAGATCATTTGTCAGCCCATCTGAAACCTGCCGCGATGGCTCAGCGATTATGACATTCCACTGGTGTGCACGAGGCCGCACGCTCGATGCCAGCCGCGACAAAAGCTTTTCTGGCGAAGCGAAAAACAAAAACACCACACTGTGCCGATACGGTGTGGCACGGTAGAGGTACTCCGGTGGTTAAAATATTTCGGAGCCCTCCACTTCGCCACGTCCCATAACAGATAGCAGAACGCATGAAATTTGCGCCATTAAGGCCGATTTTCAGTACTAAATTTGTGTTTCTGGCATCAGTGTCAGGCAGCGCAAACAATGATCGAAAAAGATTTTTTTTATGTTGATGAGAGCGGGAACGGCAAAGTTTAGTGACATTGGTGACTCCAGAATTACATTCGTTGACGCGACACTGGTGACGCGGCGCAGTGTTTTGTGCCTTACGCGTAATACAAGAAGAATTCCTTTTATTCAACACGTAAACAAGCATATGTCTGGAAGTTTTGTCAAGCATTGAGCAAAACAGTTTGTTTTTTATTATCTTTGCGTTTACTTAGACATTTTCCGAAACTTTCGCAGTAGTTCTTTTATCTATTCAATAAGTTTGGCTAGAAAAATATTTGTAGATCGGTTAAAGCATTTCTTAGATATCGTCTACAACTTGAGTTATGAGGCCTGGGAAAAAAAACTCGCAGCGACCCAGCATCTTGCTGAATTTTCTGGTTTTAGGGATTTTTATTTCTAAGGTTTTATAGCCACTGCTTTATATATCGAACAGAAACCGCATTTTGGTTCAATAAAATTTCCACTAAGCTCATCTGCTGAGGGTTGTACAAAAACACGAAGCTGAAAAACATCATCAAAAAAAATGACACGAGTTCGTGTCAATGTGTTTTTCCAACTCGCTGTGCCCGCCTGACTAGAGAACATTCTTTCTTTTTGGTCTAGACGGCGCCAGGCACATCACCGTTAAAAACAGCAAAAATCAAAACTGCAAGTGGCTGTGCACGTTTCGTCTCCCGCTAATCAGGAGAGGAGAAAGAGGGTCATATAAACTGTCATACGTAGAATGTTCTACAGCAACAATTCGTAATGTAACACACAGGTTCGTGCCACGTCCCTGGCAGCCTGTAGGGGTCATTCTGTCTGCTTTGCTTTGTTATGGACAGACAAGCTTCAAATTAAAAGAAATGCGATTAGGAAAAAGAAAAAAAGCGAAAGCTCAGTCTATGCGGCGTACCTTGCACATGTTTGTTTAAAAGCCTTCAGGCCTCGCGAAGGGTTGGATATTGTTAAGAATGAGAACCTTGAGATATCACAGTTTCACTGTATCCTTGCATAAGGCTTCAAATACAAACTATGGGAGAGAAGACACGGTCATGCGCGAGACACATGCACGACTACAGCATGCGATTGGCATGTCGGCTGATCGTTACGTCGGTCAGCACGACTAGTACGTACGCGTGAATTTGAGACATATTCTCCAAAGTGAGCGTGCGACGAGTCATCGGCGTCGCTCTGCCCCCCTGCTTTCGCTGTACGGTTGCCTCCCTGTTTAGGCGCGCTACGGCCGCTTTAGATATATGCAAGAGAAATCCAAGCGGGAAAAAAAAATATTTATCAACTAGAAATAAAAATGAACAGTGCTATTTCATTATACATTGCATTTTATATGCTCACCGGAGCGGTGTGGGACGTTTAGCACCGACGTTTCTTCCCGTCCATGGCGTTGGTGCCGCTTCTACCACGTGTCTGTATTGTAGGCGGAGAACGCGCGGGTCGGCGGTGACCGCACTGCTCCCTTCGAAATACTCGGAGCTGCCGCTGGCGTCTCCTCATGGCATTAAAAAAAAAACTTTCACAGTGATTTCATTATGACGACATATTCGGGATCTCATTGACTGCAGCTGCACGATGGTCGCAGCGATAGCACGATTGAATTTGGCTCACCAGTCGTACGTCAGGGGCCTCCTACGATGAGCGCATGACGCCAAAACCGGTCCTAACGATCAGTCGTAACGATAAGTCGCATGCCAATTGCATGCCGTAGTCGTGTATGTGTCTCCCTCTTAAATAAAAAATTGTATTACCCGAGGAATGCTCAAATTAGGCACATTAGGACGAAAAGCAACGTAAAAATGAAGGGGAATGTGTAAGGTAATGAAAATGTACGGTGCTTGGTGTAAGAAATAAAATATCATTACTGCCGGGGGACTATCGCCACATCCAAATTGGTATTTCTTCTTCTCGAAGGCACCAGTATTGTTCTCCAGTAAGGCATTAGTATCCAAGTTTGTAGGCGTGCTCTTCCTCCAGCTACGTTTTCGTTCTCGCAAGATAACAAAAATATGCAAAACCCACAAAGGTTTTTGGACATAAAGTATTTATATATTCCAAAATATGAATGAGTTTGAAAAAAAAAACGTTTTTTTTTCCTGTGTACGCCTGCGCACTTTCAAGGTTCTTGCTAACATCAATGCACAGAGAGGACGAAAGAATATCTTACTGCGATAATCTGCCTTGACAGCGAGTGTCCTTTACAGAACTTTATCAACTTTCTCTTCAACATTGTAGTCACAAGATCAACGGTAGGAATAAAATAGTGGTGTGGCGGAGAGCTTCACTGTTTACTCGCTTATAACACAACATAAATACGCCATGTAACGCCACAATTATGAGCGTAATTACGTTAGAAATTACACGTTTTATTTATGCCTGCACACCAAGAGAATATTCGTTGTGTGAACAAAACAACACGCAGTGTACGTAAAGTAAAACTTTCTAACGCCGATATTGCAAAACTCTTACATATATAAAACCCACTTCAATTGTAAAAAGAAAACGACAAAGAGCATTTCCCTGTATCAACTGCCTTTTTCCCGAAAATCAATATGTAACATAGAGTATAGGTCTTTGAAGGCTAAAATATTGGAGAATCGTCCTTTTCTGAAACAAAGCATCATAAATGGCTTTTAAGAAATTTTTTAAACGCCAATACTCGGCATTATTTAGAAAAAATGCAGGAGGAATATATTTTCACTACAGGTAAGCAACTTGGAAAAGTTGGAATGGAGTTATTATTATCTGTCTTGCAATGTAGATTATCTGGTTCAGCAAGTACACAAGTATTTAGGGCCACATAAAGCATTACTGTTTTTAATGACCCCAGTTCTTGACAATTCCAGAGGTCACTGTTTTGCCACTCCGGCGGCAACCATGGGCCGGTATCCGTCATAAGTTATTTGAAGAGTGTTCACGAAATGAAAATTTAATATTATACGTCAAGACAAGAAAACACGTAAGAAGAATGTTGTCTACAGCTTTGTAACCTGAACACTACTGGGGCGGTATTCTCGAGTTTTGTCAATTTCAAAAGTGTCCCTTTGGGCGAGCCCCAATTGACTAAAAGCAAACAACCGGAAGTGACGTAACGCAAGCGCAACCAACCTACTGCCAACGCTTACTGCTTAAGCAGAAGTACGTACGTCACGATGAGAGGGACTTAAAAGGGACGTTTTCAAAAGGGACAGTTACGAGAATACCGGCCCTGTTCCATTTTCTCGGTTTTCAAGGACAAGGTTCGATATTTGTAAAATGACTTGTTGTATACTGCAAAGCGTTTTAATAGGCAAAACGTTTTCATACTGCAAAATGTTTCCATAGGCCCAAAGCCCGCTCAGATCAAAACTTCATTCTGCAAACACCATGACAGAACACTAGAGAAGAATCAGCACAGAGTTACAGAACCTGTGCTCCATTTCGGTAAAACAATACCAAAATGAATTTAATATCAACGCAGCATCCGGGAAAGAAGGCTTGATATGCACACGAGAACTATTAAGACAAAGATCGCTTAAAGGGACACTGAAGTGAATTTGTCAAGCTCCCGTTTTTGCTTGCACTGCGTAGACTGGCTCAAATTAGCACACTTTTCATCGTTTATCCGGTTGACAAATCGGTAATTATTTTACAAAGCGCGAAAGAAGAAAAACTACCATGCGCGGTTTGCGGCGGCCGCACCAACTAAAGCTGTGACGTTAGGAGGAGCACCACCGTGATTGGACGATGCCCAAGGTGAGCAACCAAACAAGTTTCGGTTTCGGTTTCGGTTCTGTAAAACACAACCGGTGGCGTTGTTGGATGGGCATTCTCAATAAATCAGTAATCATCATACCGCGCTTCTGCCATATTGTCACCTGTAAAAATGCATAAAGATAAGCCTCCCAGGACGGCTTGGAATCGTAGCATTCACTAGCCGAGGCCTACGCAGTGCATGGACGCCCTCCGCGTACCCGCAGACGCCCAAATGTCATGCGCTTTTCCCCCATATTTGGAGCTTGCCTCACTCATGCCTGTACCGTAAAAAGCGTGTTCGCACCAGGCCAAGGGTCTGTTCATTCTGGCCTGTGCCCACAGCCCGCAAGCAGTCGGTGCTTATGGCAACAGCACGCCAACGAGAACTCGCTAGCGCGCCGGTGCCAGCCTGCGCGCGTTCTGTGAACTAGTTCGTGGAGCCATGAACGTTGCGGCCCAAAAAAAGGTGAACTCAATGTAGAAAACAACGGCAGAAAACGAAAAAGTTAACTTACAAAAAAAAAAAGCACGTACCCGCGGGGACTCGAACTCGTGACTTGCAAAACACTTGCGGCAACATACCTCACGCCTCAGAGCACTCGGCCACGGAACGGGCTCTTCTGACCTTGGTACTATAAGGTATATATTGTACAACAAGTTTACACTTTTATTTAGTTTTGGCATTTCAAGCAGCTTAGGTGACTATTTGTTGTATTGCGCTCGTGCAGTAAGCGTCCACCGAGTTTCCACAATAGCTCAGGTCTAGCAATTGCATTTCGTAGACGGAAAAGCTTTCGCAGATGCGTACTCGTGCTGCTGACCGCTGTGCGTGTTCGCCCAGCGCAAAAAAGTGCTTCCCGCACCCTATTTTTACGCTGTACGGTAAAAATATCAGTTGATTTTATTTCCTTAGTACCTATATTGACTTCGCTGACTCTTCTCCCGCCTTCAAGATGCCTTATATTTTCCTACTGGCGTACCAGTCAGCGAAGCGTCGCATGTGCGCTTGTGCAGCGCTTGTGTGAAGCGACCTTGACTTGGAGCTAGATACAGTGTACAAACTAACCACGTAAAGAAAGGCCCATTCTTCCATTCACAAACGTGTCCTGGCTTCGTTTCAACTGAGCGAACGAATTCCGACGACCCGTCGGCGGCCGGCGGATGAAACGCATGGCCGACTGACTGTCTGAAAGCCGGGGAGCCATGCAGTAGCGCAGCCAATTGCGAGCTCGGCTCCTCCCGACGTCACACGAAAACGCCGCAGAAAATGGGCGAGCGTAAAGAGAGGAGGACAGCATTTTAGAAGTAATTTTTCTACTAAATAAAATCGCGTAAACGCGCCCAGAGTGGTCGTAACGTGGCCTGGGGACTCCGGACTACAATTTGCGCAAGTAATCCCGCAATGTTTACATATCACTTCAGTGTCCCTTTAATGCCCGACATTTTTAGGAGCTTTCATTTTTCAAATCAAAGAAGCATGTTGGACTGTTATGCTCGATTGTGTGTTGAAATAAAGTGGACATTTATACCTATCCGAATTTGACACGAGAAATTATTAGTGATTGCTCCACATAGAGCCTTCTTCCTGTCTGCTGTATTGCCCATTTTGGCATTACGTCTGCCTTATCAATCTAGAGCCACGTCAACGTCATTATTGGGGATTGCCTTTGAAGTGAATGGCACACCGCTATCTACACACTATGCCTCGTAATCAAAAATTGGGGGCAACAGAGCGAAAATAGTATCTACGTAATTACCCACTCTGTCCAATACGTTTGCCCTGGTGTACTGCGGGGGTTTCGAATGAAATGCATGGGTATGACCTCCGCGATAACTTACTCATTGTGGGGCAGAACTGGGGCTCCATTGCAGCTTCCTGTAAGCCTATTGCTGCGGTTGATGGGGTGGGTCGCCACAAAAAACTTTATACCCCTTCAAGTAGAAAATAAACTTTGGCGACACCTGCACACAAAGCGAAAGCCACATAAAAAGGACTTCCTTCGGGGTCCTACCGGTTGCATTCTTGTGGTAGGCTTTTGCTTTCAATTCCTGCTGGTCAACGAGCCGTGATGCTACCTGGGACACTTGAAAAGTTCAATTAAGCGGGGCTCGTACGGGATATTCTCTTAAATTGCACTTTTCAAGACATTTAAAAAAAGAGAACATTTCAGCCCAATTAAAAAACCAGTGCTCGAAAGAGGTACTGGATTTGTACTATATTTACCGTGGGTACTCAAAAACTTGAAGCGGTTCATCTCAATTTTCCAAAGACGATAAGCGGTTCTCGTACCATAAACAGCTGCAAATTCCAAATCCAACTGTAATTTAATACAAAGTTCATTTACAAAAATGAGCACGTTATCTTGCGAATATTCAATCAGAGAGGAAGTGTATACTTGCTTGAAACTAAGTGGAACTATATTTTGTGAGGGATAAATGTAACTCGCATCAGGCATATTCTATTGCGTATTTCCATTTTGCTTCCGGTGCTTTTTATCAATAATGAGTGACATTAACTTTTTTTCTGGTGATTGGCTTTTAAATTAAACAGCGAACCCTGTTGTGTATAATACGTGAATCATGCGTAAGAAGAAGGGGGCAATAGTTTCCGCAAATGTTTTTTGCTGGGTAATTACTAGCTGAAATGAAAACGCGGGCACATCAATTTGTACTCATTCCGTCTTTGCAGTTCACAGTTCCAATAAAATACATGTGTTCGACTTCAGCAATCAATTAATCTTGGCGAGGCACAAGTCAAGCCTCATAGGAGTTTATTCTTAAAGGCTTCCACTTTGGCGGCTATCTCCAGAACCCTCCATGGAAATATTATGGCGATAGTTTAACGTGTGTCAAAGATGCCATCCAGACAAAATGTGGGTTCTGTTAATTGGAAAGTTTGCCGCGCTAGAATAACGCTCTTGCCACTTTTAACGCAAACTTCACTAAAATAAGCCGTTTAGTGAAAAAAAAAAACCCAGAGAATAGGAATGCGACAGCCTAGCTTGTTTCCCGCACTGAAAACATCCCGTATTATGGCCATCTCGTTGCGATTGGCTGGGTTCGCCAAATTCCAACAAAAATAAACAGATTATAAGCTTGCATTGGGAGATATTTGGGCCCAAATTTAGCGCAAATTCTTTTTGTAACAGTAATATGTGTGGGGTTAGCAACTGAATTTACGAACGAACAGCGAAAGATAGAAACACTAGTGACTACGGGAGCACTAGGCCGGCCGATGCTGCATAGTCTTCGGTCGCTTTGGGCTTGTCAGACCCGACCTGGCCAACTGGAATTAGCGACTCTGCCACTTACGTGACCCTGCCCTCCCGTCAAGTCAGACCCAATATTTCACGACACGGTTACTATAAACCGTGAGAAAAAGCCGTGTACAGGAACACTGAGAGGAGAAAATGTCTTCGGACAATAGTTCTGATAATGAAGATGATTAGAGGCCCTCCCTTTGTATCGGGACGTCGGTGGTCACCAACCGACTTGCCTCTGTTATTCAACTTGTTTGCCCTCCCCTTCCCTAACTTCAGAGGTTATCCTCCCTTCTCCTCCCCCCTCCTCCCCCCCCCCGGTTTTAAACTCCCATCGCTTCCCCCCTTCATGCCCTTGCACTCCTGTTTACCTCCGTCCCTTCTGATTCTATTTCAGTATATTACTTACCCTACGTACAACTCCCTTACTTAATTTTCTTCCACCAACATTCCAGCCGCCTCTTCGTCACCTCTATGGCCCTGAAGTTGAGGCTCCCCCTCACACCAAATCCCAAAGCCTCCGTCATCGTCGCTTACCCATCGCCCCGTCACGGTCGTATCTCTGTGCAGTCTATGAAAATATTCCCTACGTTTTCCCGATCCCTGATGAAGCATACACAATTTTTGTCATGTTGCCTGTAAGCCGTGTATGCTCGCGTTCTCAGACACCCCGCCTGTGCTTCAAAAAGCAATGCACGGTCTCGCGTATTGCCATAGAAGCCTTCCTTTCTCATTTCTAGCTTCTCTGTTCTATAGGTCTCCAGGGTTTTTTCCCTTCCATTCTCTGCACCCAATGCGTCGTCTCTGCTGCGTTCACTTGCTTTTTAACTGTTGTGTATACCCCACCTTCTTCAACAGTATTGCAACGCCACCTGTAGAGGCAGACGGTAACCAGGCTAACAAAAAATGTGCCGTTGGCGGCAGCGTGAGTCAACATAGTTTATTGGTACCGGCCCTCGATACTCATAGACGTTAATAAAGACGAGATGCAGGGGGAATATCGAAGTTTTGGCTAAAATTGAGCAATTTCTTACCGGATGAAGCATTGTTTGCTGAGAGACAAGCGTTGAGGGCAATAGAAAACACGAGATATCTGGAATAACACAAACTCGTATTTCGTATTCATCGCCCCATGAAGGAAAAAATAAGCGACTCAAAGACCGTGTCAATAAAAACGAACAGGACGACATCATTACCGCACAAAGAACTTGATGAACGATCGAAATTAGCAGGGTTTTTGTATGAAGAGGTCATTGTTGAATTCCTTATACAGAGGATTATATGAAGAGGAAGTGTCGTTTTTCTGGGGCGTTTCACGGATTTTTGCAAGACTTTTTGCAAGGAGAGAAATTGGAAGGGCATATTTTTAGTGTAAGAATGTAGATAATTTTTTATAGTGCTTGAACAAAGTTGAGTGTAATTTTGGAGGATGCGGAATGAACATCTGTATGCAATGACTGATGTTACAAATACGACGTTGCGTCAAGACTTTTGATGCACCGTACTCACATTATCACAGCATGCGTTTCTTTACGTTGTCTCTGTTTTCTGATGTCAAAGTTTGCCAGAAATCCCAGAAATTAGTACACATACTCGCTGGATCAGAATACAATTACTGAATGCCCAGTAATATATGCAATTGTGCAAACCTTTTAGGCAAGCGCTGAAAATTTATGCAAGGGCCGAGGATGGCAGAACACTCCTGCGCGTGTTGTTGAGGCCGGCATGTTTGTCTTTATTATTGTTGCACCTGAGTAGATAAACTTTTTTATATCTGTAAAGGAAGCCCAATATCAAAATGACTTGATTCTAACTGAATTCCTTCAAAGATCACTTGTTATAAACATTTGTTCACCCGAGACCTCTTACAAGCAGTATATTGCTATACACCCAGATGAGTACCTCGCTTGTAAAACTCGTGTTTTCAGTATTTTGGTTTATAGCAATATCACACAGCATTCAAAACCTAATGACTTTACAAATGCTAGCCAAAACTACTAGCTCTTTAGCAAATGGCCGCTTTTATGTCTGAATGAGATTTTTATTGTACATACGTTATTGTGAATAAATTCACGGACACCAAAAGTTCATTATAACTAGCGCCTTACCTTAGCCCGCGTTAAAAGAGACGCATTGAAAGTTTGTAACCAGGCTGCCTGTGTTTTGCTGAAAACTCTCGTTAGTGCTAGCTGAAACTTTAATTTCTGAATTAAGCTAGTATTATTTTCGTTCCAAAATACTTGTGCTTTGGGGCCCGTATTCGAAAAAGAACGGAAGACACGAAAAGTTAGCATCAATTTCTTAATTTTATCGTAAAGAGATGATCACTCATTTGCATCACAAGAAACCATGTTATAAAATCCTGTTGTTTTATCACAAATCAATCGTAAGAACAGAGTTCCACTCTTTTACTTTCAACACTGTAGTCATTGAAGGCCTGTAAAATACTGTTGAAGAATGTCTAACGCTCGAACTGTATGAAAACATTACTGGTTCCACTGTTTACGTTGGCATATTCCTCTACACAGACTGCCAAGCCTATGATATTGAAGACCTAGATTTCTGGGGCCATCGTAAGTTGTTTTTAATCTCATTGGACAATGTTATGCATTTGACCATAGAGCTGCCGTCGAAGTTTTCTTCGACGTGCTTTTGTGTCTTTTTGAAGGTTTCCTGTTCAATTTGATACTATACTTGTTTGTTAGTTTGAACAAACAAAGCATTTTGCGAAAAGAAGATGCAAACGAATTTATATGCACCGTGGTCGGGTGACCGATTTCAGGGCTAAGCTATTACTATACTTGAACCAAGAGCAAGTTCCAGGACATGTTTAACCGGTTAGACGAAAGTTTTTTTTTTGCTTGGAGCATAGGATCAACGTCAATTGATATAATCTCAAGTGTTCACTTAAAACAAATGACGCTACCTAGATCAACAGTGCCGGGAACACAGAACTGAAGATAAAAAACTCCACGAGTATTGAAATCCAACGAAACTGTGCACGTTTGGGTATGCAGTTAACCTTAACAATGAAAAAAATACAAAGGTGTAATAAACGTGCATCTTTCCCTGAGCATTCCTTTCTCTGCCCGATAGTTATTCATCTGAAATTATGAAGCGTACAAAGTTTTAAGCGTTTTTGTGATATGAGTGTGAAATTTTGCATCGTGAGAAATGCGTTGCGCTGGGCCCATTTACATTTTTTACATGGGAGAATAGTTGCCCCTTTTTATACAGAAACGCCAGTAAACCGCTAACAACTCCTCGGTTTAACACATTTTCCTGCATCTCTCGAGTGTTTAAAAATGAAACGTTACTCTAAGTTTGCTGCTTATTTCAACAACTCGACAAATCTCACCATTGCAGTGTTATCTTAGTGGCAAGCATTAACATCTTCCACTCTGCGTGCGCTCTAAAAAACACGCGAGAACAAAATTACGCATGGGTACCCATCGCCATTGGCGGTGCAAGCTGGAATATTGACCGAAGTGGTTTCGAAACAAGTGAGAAAGTTCACCATAATTTTGAAACATCAAGTATTTTTTACAGCCGCCCACTCTGCCACCACTTTGATCTATTTACTGTAACCGTAACACTTATGATCGTTTTATATTTGGATAATTGGGCACCCACTCTAATATTAAATTAGGTCAACGATTATTTAGTTTGTATCAGCATCTGCGCTAGCACGTCCGGAAAGCGCTCGTTGGTAGTAAGCTGGTAGCTTTGCCTTAACCCTATTCAGAAATCTGTCTTTGTTATATTTGGAGGCTTGATCGGAGAAAGTAGAAGAATATTGACTGTTTTCACATTATATGAACCTTCGTGGCACTAAAACATGTCTTCTTTCCGTCATAGCCTTTTGAACGTAAATTTTTAGCCTACCTCGTGTCTTCACCTCTATCATGTAGGGAGAAATTAGAGAGAGAGAGATAGATAGATAGATAGATAGAGAGAGAGAGAGAGATAGAGAGAGGAGATAGAAAGAGAGAGAGAAAACTTTAATGAATACTGACGAGGTTAGCCCCACAAACGGTTGGGCTTGCTACTTCAGATGGGGGTGAACATACTGAGGTGACCGTAGAAAAATTTGCAGCACTAGGAGAAGAATCTGAGGATCTCAAGGTTACGGTGTACGTTCTATCACCGATCAAAGGCCTCAAGTGCATGCTACAATTTCAAGGGATGAAACGTTGATGACAGCAACGTATACTTCCTCTCGGCATTCCAAGATGTAACACTTTCCTAAATGCGTAATCGTAATGGTTTTGAACAAAGATGTCACGACTCCGAAAATATCGCGAAGAATCATTTTATCATGTTGTGTTAATCCTCTGGCAGTTTGGGGCAAAACTTCTATAAATACCTTTAACAGAAATTTAAGGAGAAAGCTTTAAGTGCCCCTTCTGCAAAAACGCGCTGTGGTTGTATGGTTAACAAAATGGGTTCCGCATTAGAGAGTAAATAAACAAAAAAGGTATTTGTGATCCCATGGGATTTGAACCCGGATCTCCACAGAGCAGCACGAATTTCCGCTGACTGTGCTATTCGAGCAATTTTTTAGATGCAGAGCATGTGATTCACTCGCCTTGTCCCTCCGGCGTCGTCGTCGTGTTGTCGTCGGCGTTGTCCACCCCTCTGCCATTCTCCTCGCCGCGCGAGCTGCGCTCTCCGCTGCCTCTCCGCCGCTCACCCCCTCTCCTCTCCGATAACGAACACTCTCTCGCGAGGGGCATTGGATTGGATTTGATTGGATTTGATTGGATTGGATTGGCTTGGCTTGGCTTGGATTCGGTTGGATTGGATTTGGATTGGATTAAAGTGGATTGTGTTGGATTGCGTTGCGTCATAGCCGCGGCAGACGCGCTGGGGCCGGCGCATGTGCAGTACTCTCTCTTCCGCGGTTTCCTCTCCTTCGGGCGCGCTGCGCATATAACCGGTGTGCCGTTCTCCGGCGAAGCAACATCCACGCTTGGCTCAAACACCTAGAATCCACGCCGCTTACAAGTACGCCAACGTCGTCATCGACTGGGACCAGCTTACGCAGTCCCCTCAAACGTTATGAGCGCTATAAACCGCGTTCCCTTCGCCGCTCCGCCTATGCGTCGCATCTACACAGGGGTTCCCGCGAGGGGAGGTGGATTTTTTATTGCATGCTAATCATATGAATTTTATGCTATTTCACGGTATATTGTATAAGCAGTTCATAATCATAAACAGTTTACGAAGTGGAAAGTGAAAAATTTCAACCAAGTGTGCGTAAGACACAAACGCGCCTCAAGACGGTGTCGTTTCACGCTGAGCCGCATACATGCCACATACGCATGCACATTGTTCTCCCAAAATGGTTTCTCTGAAACAGAAGGGTCCGCATAAAAATCGATCATACTGCCCTGCCACATACTGGACACTTTGCAGGCGGCCGAACACGAGTGGTAGTCATTGTTGTTGTTTGTTATTTTCTTTGTAGCACATGCCCACTGGAAAGTTTCGGAATCGGCACCTTGGAGGGTATGATGTGACCGTCTCACAAAGTTCATACCACTATGAATAGAAAACGTAAAAGCTTAATAGTGTGCGTCGCGTCATACGCAAGTGTGCTGGCACGTGAGCATGCAAGGTGCACAGAAGCCATGCAGGCTTGATTCTTGGGAGGCTATGGCATGTTGCCAGCCTACTTGCTGACGTAATTCGCGATGAAAGATGAAAAAGTGAAAGGACAGAAACGGAAGCAAACGCAGTGTAGCAAAACGCGGTCGAAATAATTCGTGCCAAATATGAAAATTCAAAAGCGGAGGAAGAGACGAAAATAAAATGTAAAGCAGTTCTTAAGGACGTATCGCCACACTTTCGCCTGCAAAGCACCTAAAGAGACGTAAGACGTAAGCGCCCTGAGAAATGTTGGGCTGTTTTCTTGAAATTAGGTAATAAACTCACTTTCAGTTCAGTTTTTAATAAATACACGGAGACTTCAGTGTACAGAATTTTTGATCGACCAGATTTAGGGGAAATCCCTAAGGTGGAGTAAGTAACTTACTCCACCTTGGGATTTTTTCTAATTCTCGTCTGATTAACACCTGTCTATTACTTCGAGTTGTTTTTTAATTCGTTCTTGCGCCGCAAACGACTAGCCTCCTGGTTAGCTCAGTTGGTAGAGCGACTGCTCCGGTTAGCGGTGGTTCCGGGTTCGAATCCTGGACCAGGACCAATTTTTCTTCAGCTACGAAGTTTCTGAGGAAGCTGTATAGTTTTCCTTTGTGGCCGCACGGCTGCATTCAGGTGGATGTGAAACGTTCCTTCGCAGAATTTTTAATGTATGTAAACTTCAGCTAAGCTGCATCTTTCATGTTCTTTGATGTTCCTGATGGTAATTTTAAGAACAAGATGGCAGACCCCATGTTTTATACAATGGGGTTAAGAAATGAAAGATAAAAACGACTAGACTATTTGTGATAAAGCAGGCCATTAGTAGAATGGCGGCTGAAAAACATTTTTATCAATGATCGTGGGTATCAGACGGCCTTTGGCACCTGTGGTTTCCTTTGCCGCCGAAAAAAAAGATGGCCATCCCACCCTTGTTTCCACAGGCTAATGCGTTACGACGTTTCGTGCTATTGTCTTTGCCGGAATGCGAAAACAATTCTCGTGGATTTGTAGTGAATATTCCAAATAACAACGCGGAAACTGTATGATTCGTGCAAATACTTTCTATATGTGTTAAAGCACTGCAGGCTGATTCATTAGGTTTCACATTCTACTGCTGCGTTTAGTCTACAGAGACAGTCTGCCCTTTTTCTTTCAGTCTGCATTCTCTAGAGCACTACTGCAGCTTAAGATTCGTTGCCCAGCACTGCATTGAAAAGCTTGCTGCATTGTGCGCCGTTGAAGTTCCTCAGATCACGAGGGATTCATGTGTGGACGGTGAGGGCGAGTACTAAGCTTGAAGCAGCATGGACCATCATAGCCGAAATAAGAATTGCTTGAAATGAAACCGAAAGCTCACAGCAGAAAAATATATATTTCCGCAGCGCCTGCGAGTGGTTGAGATATTTATGACCGCAAAAGTGCATGCCCTCACACTAAAATATCAGGAGGCATACGAGACTCACGCTGTAAAGACTTTTTTGTAGTACTCGTATAAAACGTACTTCGCTCAACAAGGACTTGGGGAAAGAAAGGCACAAAGCTTTTGTGAACGGCATTAAGAAAATTACATCTATATATTCCCAAAAAGCAAGTATTTGGTGTGGTATTGTTGCAGCGTCAAACCAGGAAACGGCACTAAAATGAGATTTTTTGGGAGGTTAAATACAAAACACAAAAAATAATAACAAAATATGAAATACAAAAACAACTGATAGAGATGATTGTATGGAAAGCCCCAAAATACGACGTAAGAAACACACGTGTAGTGCAAGAGTGCGACGATGACGTACTTAGAGATAATGCACACTTATGGTCTCAAAGGCTGCAAATTTTTGAACACCATCAGCTCGGAATAACTCCCACCATATTCGAGGTAATGTGAAAGGCTACTTTAAACAGCTCAGGAATAGCTTCCTAGTGAGTGTACCACTGGTGGTGTACGAATTGATTCGCAAAGTAAGAGGTAAGGCCTTAATAGGTAGCCTAAGTTTAAAAGAACCGATTGAACCGACTAAGTTTAGCAGACTACACAACAAATGATCATATCTGTGCCATCATTTAGAGAATGCACTCCACGTACTACGGAAAACTCCCTTACCTGCATTGTGTAGTGACACGCTTTGATTAGATTAGAGCGGAAAAAAAGGAAGGACATCGCACAAAGACACTCCACCCACCCGAAATAATCTACACCTTGAGCGAACTTTTCATTAGAAAATGCGTAGGTAATTTAGAAAATTACCTACGCATTCGAATAATTAAGAAAGATGCGGACACAATCAAATGTAGGTGCCACAAAATTATTTTTCGGTTTTATATTTTGCTTATGGTCAGAACTGTGAAGCTTAGATTTTGTAACAATTTTAAACCAGTGTTTACGGTATCTAATAATCTGGATGCGCACCGATGATAATTTGACCCACATGAGGTTTTGCGAAATCGTATGCTTGACAGCGCTGAGAAAATAACTGCAATACATTGTTCGCGTACTCTAACTAGAAAGCTCAAGCATAACGTCGAAGCTAGCTACAAAAATCGAAAGTGATTTCGAACAGACATTCTGTAGGGTTTCCTTCATGCAAAATAATAAATTCCTCAGGCAACGCCGACAAACACGCCAGACACTGGCATGTTTGCCATGCTGGTAGCATAGTTTGATAAATCCGTAGCCGTACTACCATGGGCTGGGGCTCATTTGGCAAACACTCCTAGGTAGGGGCTTGGTTACAAAAAAAAATGTATTGAAACGATTGATGACCGATGGGCTGAAATACGGAAAACGTAGTACATAGTATTAAACACAACTTTCAATTTTACGAGCCACTGAAGGAATAATACATTAAATGCTAAAGGATAAGAAAGGAGCGTGGTTGGTCAGGAAGGTGAATTAGAAGGAAGGGAAACTGGTTACAATCTACAAAAATACTAGACTTTCGCAGTGTACGCATTGCTGAGAAGGGACAGCTCGTAGACTGTCCACCTATCAGAATGGTGATAAACAGACCAGAGTAAAATAAGGGAATACTCACAACCAGATCGTGGAATGGCGTGCACAAATTTCCTTGGAAAGAAATTATTCGAATACAATTGGATTGGAACAGTCCCCAGTGTTGAGCGGGTGCATTCGTCGAGCCGCAGGGATAACAAGGCTGCTATAGGGACAACTTCAATAAGGCCCAGGAGTTTAATTGAAGGCACCTTTGTCAATGCTACTAGTTTTCTACGCATTTTCCGTCCATTTATTTTGAAGACCACTGGGCCTAAGTCACATGGGGCCAGAAGCTGCAGTCTGTATTTTATGCATTATATTGTGGTATTAAAGCATAAATGAATTGTGGCCTAGCTGTCTACATAATGAAAAAGGTGATCTAGGATGCGCCGATTAATGTAATAATGGCTGCCAAAGCACCAGTTTCCACTTGAGGTATCTCATGCATGGTGCATACGCTGAAATAAATTAATTCGAAGTGATACGCTACGTGAGCAAAGCAAAACTGAAGTGGTCCGCATAGCGGTGAGTCATTTCTCCTCTGTATATCAAGAATGCCCGAGATACAGGGATAAACATTGCATGACCTACGCCGCATGGGCAGCGTCTTGTGATCATTATCAATTACTCTCCAACAACAAGGCGACACTCTTTTTTGTTTTGTGACAGGCAATGCAGGGGATGTTGGTCACACTCCTGATACGAAAAGGTTTCGAAGGGTTTAACCAGAACTAGAACTTTCTTCACGAAAGTTGATCAAGTGACTAGAATGTTGGCCTAAACGCCGCACAATCATCTGTTGAGAAGCAAGCATATATTGCAAAAAACCAGGCAGTTTTGTAAAGTGTCTGGCGCTGCGTTAAATCTCGAAAATTCAGAGATTTTGTCTCGGCATGTGGGGTGCCAGGCTAAGGTTTTTTAGGGAATTACGTGGGGTTGTGAAAAATCCCAGTACCCCACGGTTCCTCTTAGCCACATACGCAACAGTGGACCTCACTGCGAGCCAGCGCTTTGAAGAATTAAGCGTAAGACGCAGTCATGGATGGGGAGGGAATTATGTACACCTACCCATTCTGAATTGTGCAACTTTTTTTGCAACGCTTGCCTACGTCCTACAAGTCCACCATTGTGCTACGAATAAAGTGCAAGCCCTGCATAGGGTGCTCGCTAGCTTTGTGTGAAGTTCTATTTTTGAGTACCTGCGCAGGGATAATCCATTCCTTCCTTCAAAATCTGGTGGTGTTGGACTTGTAAAAAGTTTTGTGCACCAACGGGTTTCCCGCTTTCTTTTCTTTAGCAACATGAACCACCCGATCCTATGAGTAGGGCTTCAACGTCGGTTGGGTGCGCTTTGCCGTTTATATTTGCTTCTGTAGTACCAATGGTGGCTTGGGCTTCCTGGGGGTTTCTGAAAGGTGCAGTTGAGACATTTGTTTTTTTTTTAAAGTACGTTTCTTACTGGAATACTTGTTGTGACCTCTCCAAAAAGCAGATAAACGCGTATTAATGAAAGACTTGTTCACAATACATATGTATCGTCAGCAATACTTGAATGTTAGGGATGACACGGGTTTATCCCGTTTCAGACTTGAGTGCATTCAGCCCTTGTGATGTCATTGTTCTTTCAATTACATGCGTCAACCCTTTCTGTCTAAGCGTGTCTACATTCTAAGGGATTTCTTGTGCCATGGTCTTCGAACTGTCTAATGTGTAATCAACCTGAAACCATGGACCATTTTTTGTGTTGTGGAGAGACGCAGTGTTCTTCAGGGACATTCTACAACGGACACTGAAGAAGGACATCCACATCACCTCGTATGTTATTCGATTTCTTTTGATGGACACAGACAGTGCAGTTTCATATGATCTCCTCGTATTTATTGGTTTCTTCAGTTTTCGGAAGTGCCGTATGATCTATCGTCACGCGAACCATCTTTGTTCAACAAAATCGCACCTACGGGAACAATATGCGTTGGTACAAAGCGTATATTCTCCCCAAAATGCCCCCCAAGGTGGCTCTCACTTCTTGATGCGGTTGCGTGTGCCTTTCGTATTTTCAGCTAGAAGTTTTGACTTGCTCACCTTTCTAAACGGTGAACGTTTGTAGACTGTTAATAGAGTGCGCCCTTGTAAGCGCATATCATTCGAAGGATTACCG
The DNA here is from genome assembly GCA_013339765.2 of Haemaphysalis longicornis. Taxonomy (NCBI): domain Eukaryota; kingdom Metazoa; phylum Arthropoda; class Arachnida; order Ixodida; family Ixodidae; genus Haemaphysalis; species Haemaphysalis longicornis. The sequence continues at coordinate 47,062,300 of CM023456.1, forward strand.
TTTAACAAAAGAATCAAGATGGCGCAGTGGTAGCGCACTGGGCTACTACTGTTGAGACACGGTTTTGAACCCCATCGAATCACACGTGTTTTCAATGTATCGTTTGCGGCCATTTTCTTAACCAGACAACAACTACGACAGTTTTTCGCTGAATGGTGTACGCAAGACTTTCTATTTCATAAAACTGATATCTGCTAAACAAGGCATATAAAGAAGGATATTTTGTGCAACCCCAGGTGCTCAGGTATTTCGAACTACGGCGTAAGTTCTTGCTGCGGCTCACAGAGAGATGATGAATCAAAACACAAGCCGTTCAATAAAAGTGCCGATGAGACTGTTGCGCGTTCTCGTTATTAGCACCACTTTTCATGCACTGACGTTGGCAATCTCTTTTAGCAATTCGAAGTAAATAATCACAGCGGACTGAATGTGACAACGTGTCGTTCAGGCAAATATTTTTTCCGGTGCTGCATAAGGTATTTCAGAGCGTGGGTATCGTCTACCACAAACGCTATTTTTATTTAGGGCTTGTTGCGGATTTGAGCAACCAGCCGCAAAACGTAACCTAATAAACAATAACAGTTTTGGGCACGCTGACGTGTATTTTATTCTTTTGCTTATTACATTCTGCTTTTTTTTCGGAACAGCTTAACTTGGAGTATGCCAGCTGATGGTTCGTCGTGCTTAGTAGTCGCCCTCACCGTCAGGACAGAGATCTCTGCTGTACTGAGGAACTTCAAAGCCACACAGTTCTACAAACTTATCAATGCAGTGTTGTGGAACTGAATCTTTCACTTCCGAATTGGCCCACATAAGGCAGCCTGAAAGAAAAGAAGGAAGAGTATGGTCTCAGTGAGAAAAAAGCTTCCGGTGTTTATACAGCGCACGCAATACTGTCTCCCCATATTATAGGATTAGGTTGCACTGGTTTGAAACGTGTAGTTGCATGTTGCAGATCAGTATAGGCTGTGTTGTTCTTTGATCAAAGAGCTTAACACAAATAGGGCCCCCAATACTGGCGCCTTCATGATCAAAGCGTGGCGGTTGACTTCATTCTCCGCGAGAACGGTATCCACCCGAATTGAAAGCCTGTTGATGCTCACAATTATCCGCGGAAGTGAACAAATATAACACAAAATTCGGGTCGACAGTAGCGTACTATAGCGGGGTTTTATCAAAACCCCTGCTGTTTTTTTACTCATTTGGCCACTGTATATGCCAGACCAAACTCTTGCCCTTGTGTTTTTTTTAAATACAGTTGCGAGCAAACTTACAGGGATTGCACTTTTTTCCCAATAGAAACAATGCCCACTGAATGCAACACGGAGTCATAGTATGATTTGTACGTAGGGTTTTCGAGCCCATTTTCTTGACCTAATTTGAACTCATGAAACAAGTTTGTTATAGTTAAACAAAGTCTCTCTTTTTCTGTTTGATGCTTGATCCACGTCATTTAAGGCTAAAGCTGATCGGACAAAGGCACTCAAATATACTGCCAACACTATAAATTACACCGAATGATAAATTACCTCAATGATCAAAATTCACCTTGACGGGAGAGTGTCAATTACACAGACGACAGTTGTAGTAAATTGCGTCGGGAATGTATTTATTTATTCTAGTAACAATAATAAATGAGACAGGGAAAACCTTCGAAACTACAAAACTACACGCAAGACAAGAAGCGTAGCTTGGCTGCGGTCTAATGTTTATTTTTATCAGCGATTTTGTCTTCAGTATGCCTCTTGGACTTTCCCAATCTAAGCGGATAACAATGAAATCCCTTCCGTCTAACGACGACGACGGCTGAAACGCGAAGGCTTCTTGCTTGCGAAAATGCGAAAATATAATGGCGAAGTCCCACAGTCAAAGCCGCTGCAATCAAAGCCAAACCTTGAACGATCAAACTCCAAACTGCTTGCGTGTCAAAGTCCAAACTCTGACGACAGGAAATAAATTGCACACAAAAAAGCTAAGTTGCCCCTCTCCCCCACTCATCAGGATCCTTCGCCTCCGTTAGACGGAGGGGATTTGAAGTTCGTTTGAAGACAGAATGCACTAAAGATGTAGTTTGGGCTGTTGAAATGAAGGTGTGGCCCGTAATAAGGGACTACATTCCATGGCGTTGAAATATTTGGTGTTGTACAAATCCCCTTCGCGTGCTACCAGCGAGACCAAGAAATCGCACGAATTCGCTTCAATATTCAAACTTCTTCGACCATGTGGGAATGGTGCAACCGGATAGACGTTTCCTTCACAGCGCGAGGAACTCAGGTTTGATTGCGACCATGGTAAGCGTGTTTACTTGTTTCAATAATATTATTATTATCATTGTTATTGTTATCTTCATCAGGAGCCCTCCCATTGTGTAAAGTTGGCTTTCCTGCAGTGCGTTTTGGTTTCAACACCACCATCGGTGATACCAAGACAGCTTCTCTTTATAAATGGGCTTTAATTTCGACATATCATATACAAAATAAACAGAAAACAGAGTCACAAATATCTGAAAAGAGTTCATGAGTGGTGACCCAAACTTCCCAGGCATAGTAGGCGCGTGGTTTTTATTTTCTAAACCAGGCATACGTGCGTGCTTCAGACAGTTTCAACCATGAAATTGCATGATGGTGGCGTTCAGCATTAAAAATCAAACGCTTATGTACTCTTCTTGCTAGCCTTTTTTACTTGTGGGAGCACTTTATCTTGGCCCGCATGTGGTTATGGAAAATCCCGCGAGTAACGCAACCCAAGCTTCCTGAATTAGTTTTCGGCTGCATGACCCTGTTGTCCCTTTCCTAAATTTATGTAATTTACAAAGAGTAAAACATCGCATATAACCAAAATCAACAGGAATTAAAGCAACACATACATATATATCAGGTGAAACGTTTTATAATAGCTCCAATAAATAAGAACAACTTACGATATTTCCCTAAATCTGGGTTTTCAATAACGCAGTTCGTATTGTCTGTGTAGAGGTATGTGCCATGAAAGACTGTAGGATCTGAAATGTTTTAACAACGTGGGAAACAACAAGTTTTCTTCAAAGATATTTGATAGCAGCTGTAAAGAAAAGGCGTTAAGGATTGGGCATTTGGACGCACATATGCAAATCATCTGCCCCGTGGCGATAACAGGAGAGTTCTTGACGTAATAATTTAGGTTTAACCACACAATGGTGCAAATAATGAATTTTAGGCTCACCTTTATAGTGATTGCCTTTATTTTTCTGATAAAAGCGTGGGAGTGATGCTGTTGACGGGGTAGAAATATTGGCTCTGTATTGACAAGTTGCAAGTAACACTAACACGACTATTTTATGGAGGTGGAAGTTCCGTCGTTGCTCACCTGTATTGGCTGCTTAGCTTGTAGATACCTTTTATATATCTGAAGGTGCCAAGCTAATCTCATATGGAATTAGATGGTTAGTGTCGGGCTACGTAAAAATGCAAGTTTTAAAGATGCACGATATTTTAAAGAAAAATAACCGCAAAATAAACTGCTGCACCTATTTTTTATATTTTCTTATGTACCGTATTTTCGCGCCTACAACCCGCCCCTTCATATTACCCGCACCCCCACTTTCAGCCCGACAAAAAAGAAACAAAAATCATCACGTATTGTGCGAACATTTCAAACAGGAATCGCAACCCCAAAGCTACTGCTCAAGCAACGCATCACAAACTGTGTAGACAGAAAATGCGTATATGTGCAAGTAGAATATTCTGACTGCAAGGCGAAAGTCTATTTCACTAATAAAATTCAGTTGTTGGAGTCCGTTCGTCCGTGTTTTTTCTTCCTTGTCCTTGTATGTTTTGTGCAATCGCTGCCATGGAAAGCTTAGTCAGTGTTACTGAGTAGGAGCTCCAAGGCACCGCGCCAATTGCCGTGAAGCTGCACTAAAGAAAAAACCATAGGTGTTTTCCGCACCTCTTATACAGGCAAAAATACGGTATAGGGCCGTATTAAGAAGCACTCACTAATTAGGGGCTGAATAAACCGAGTAGCCCCGACTACTTAGCCCCGACGACTTACGCAAATCAGCGGTCATTAGGCCCTGATTAACTGAAATTGTATTCACGTCGCAACCGAAATATGGTGACTAAGTAGCCAAACGGTGGTCGAGACTGTGACGTAGTATTCTGCAAACGCTGCGCATGCGCTAAAGGATTTCTCCCTCGCAACGGGACAGCGGGTGTGGATACGGCTAAATATATGCCTGACCATCCATCCAACTACTATCGTTTCGTTTTTTTTTTTAGTGATAGCCATTTTTAGTGACTGCCAAAACCAGCCCCGAGCCTGACTAAACGTTTCATAGTGGCGCACTAGTTTGTCACCGGTACTAGACCCTAATCACGACCTCTGAATACGAGCTACTCCACTAGGGGCTACTGAAGGTGGTCATGTGTCCTATTTAGTCAGTGACGTAGGATAGTCGGCCGCTAGTCAGGCGTTAGTCACGAGACGTGAGTGCAGGCCATATTTTCATATTTGTATATAATTCTATGTTACTTACATAACAATTTTTAATATGTAAATTTTAAAGATGGGAGAAGATGTGATATATTCAGCTTATACATGTTCAGCAACATAGTCGAATTGAAATGGAATAAAAATTATTTAAAATGTGCACCCCTCCACGTAACGATGCGGATGGTTGAAGGCGAAGCTTTCTTCTTAGGGATTCCATGGTTGTTGTCGGAGTGTGGACTTTGTCTCGCAGAGAGCTTGGGGTTTTGATAGCAGTGGCTTTGACGTTGACCTTTCGCCATTTATTTCGCACAAAAAAGCTTCGCATTGAACCATTGTCGTCGATAGACGGTGGGTACGCATACTTTTCGTATAATTTTGCACGTCCATGGAGCCCCCTCCAAATCCACACCGCTTCGGCCTTGTCGTAATGGCGCAATTGGACAGATGTGGGCTTCTTAACGCGATGGACCCATGTTCCAGTCCGATGGCTGCAAGCGTTTTTTCAAACCGCAATTTTACTACTTTAGTCTAGCGATTTCGTGGAGGATGTGCAAATGACCTTTTGACCTTTTGACCGGAGAAAGTTCGTATTTTCGGTTCGGTCAGTTCGGTCAAATGACCTTTTGACCGGAGACCGCTGTTGGCGCCCTGCGGGCGCCGACAGCGGTCGCCACCGCCGCTGCGGCAGATGCAGCCAACCACCCCCGCAGCCTCCCATGCATGCGGCGCTTGGTTGTTTCGGGCAACGTGACTCATCTCGCACCCGGCGAACAGGAACGGTGCGTTCGTCATAAATGAACGCCGCGTTCGCCCGGCCTCTTTTTGTGAGCGTTGCACGGAGCCGGACGGCTTTGAGACGTGGTCAGCAATACAGCCAAATCAAAGGTTAAACAAGCGAAATTAAGGCTCAACCAGACTAAGCCAAGCTTTTGCTTTGCATATCCAAGGTTAGCGGAGCTAAGCCGAAGCCATTTTTTTCACTTCAACCACGATCATCTTCATCGATGTAGACAGTTGGCTTTTCTTCAGAGTGTTTTCGGAACGACATGCGCCATGAGGGATATATCGAAAGCTTCGCTTGAATACGTACAGCCTTTTTCTGCATAGTTACTGACTTTGGCAGCGTACAGAAACATTCAAAGGCGATTGATTTTTTTTATTGGTTTCATTAAACCTGTTTCGCAAGTTCCAGTTCCGTAACGGAAACGGCAAGCTCCAAAATAATGGATATCGATAGTTTATAAGCTTGGGTTGCTATAAATTGAACTTATGCTCATTACATGGCGTCTTTGCGTAAGTGGGAGGGGGCGTGTGAGAGATTTCACCATTAGGTATTACTTACAGAGTAAGGAATGTTGATTTACGTATGTGTAATGCTCGCAGATAAAAAGATAAACATACCATCCCCCACGGTACGGGAAACTCTTCCACCATCCTCTGGCTTTAGGTGAAGAAGAGTCTCTTGTCTGCAAAACATTTGAACAGTTGTATTTATTACCGGGCTGCCTAATGACGGCACATTCAAGACAGCAGAAGAAAACATAAAAGTTCGCTTCGTTTCACTGTGGGCCTCAAAAATCAGACAACGTAAAGTACGGCATGCCGCAAAGAACAGGCATTCGCGATTTGAAAGTATATATTGGATATTTGCAAGTTGTATATGGACTTTCATAGATTTCGATTTGGATATGGACCCGGTAAGCGGCGAAGACGATGCTGATTCCCGAATCAGGGCAGCGGATGTACTCAAGCTGAAGGGACGGACTGTTTGATTAAGGCAGAATTCGGAGCTCTTCGTCATATCATTGTAATTCGGCCTACTATTGAATGCTGAAACCACAGCATTGCATGGCAGTAATGCAGCTCAGGGTACCTACTTGAATATTGTTAGCTCCCTTGACATGTTGGAGGTCCTTCGTAAACTCGGCTAGGTACTCCAAATATCATGTATCTCGATGCGAATAAAAAGTTCATATGACTGTAGGGCATTACTAAGAGGTTTGTGATCGGTGGATATTAGAAAGTTCCAACAGCAATTTTTGAGTAATGGGTTAAAAACTCTCACATGAGAACAATATTAGTGATATACATATGGACTTGCATTAAAAATTATTGGATTTGGGCCGAAAGCTTTCAAATGAGAAGAATATTAGTGATATGCATATCAACGTGCATTAAATATAATTGGATTACTGAGTTTGCGGAGCGCAAGCGCTCACACATAACAAAACGGAACAAAATGGTACTTGAAGGTATAAAACATCTGAAACTTTTACCGAAATAATACGGTAACAATTGTTTATTTTTGTAAGTAATGTTCCTTCATTCGCTACCACCGCAATCATCATCCTTCCAATTACCACAGAAATACGAAACTAAGGTTCGCTTCTTTGGGCCTAAGCATTCTGTTCTCGGCCATTAACCCAGTTCTCGCTATACGAAAACTGTTATTTTGTCTGTATAATTACCGTGGACTTAATGCCTGGAATGTTCCGCAACACGTGTCGGACTGTGACAGCCTTTCTTGTACTACTGGGTCGAAGGCTAGGCGCCTACTTGGGAGCCTTCATTTCTTATACAAGAAACCAAAAGGCTGGAGTCTCGTGGAGCCCCAAAAAAGCCTCTGGCAGCTCGCACGAAGCGGTATAAAGCCACCACTTGTTGTGTCGACCCCACCTTACGTGCGTAACCATAGTCGGGGCACCACTATATGCAGCCCAGGTGGGCATAAATGCTTCCATATCTGGCACGGTGCACCTTTGAATTACGTTGAACAGGAACATATTTCTTTTTTTGTAGCATTAAGCACTCTGCGCGGCATTTTATCCGTCACTGTGACTTGGCTGGTGTACTTTTAGGAGAAAAAAGCATTCAATATCATTTTTAAATAGACTTACGTCGTGGGGTCTTCGGGTGTTTGATGCACCCAAATATAATCGGCACTGCCGGTGTCAGGGTCGAAGAAGGTTTGGTACGCCTTCAAACATTCCAGCACTGGTCCATTATTTGGATTCGCTATAGACACCACATTCTTGAACGTCTCTAGTATCTTAAAGAGGATAGCAATAACACGACGAAACGTAAAGACCCTTATGATGAAGTGAAAGCATCGGATATGTGTATTATTGCCGGATGTAAAGCCCCTGTATAAAGATTATCATTCTCTTCTTCCATCTTTTTCTTTTCTCGGTTACGGTGAGTCGACATAGTCCCACCCTCACATCGTTAAAAAACAGACGTTTAGGAGAAACTTACTTTGCCAATCACTTTATTGCTACTTATAGAGTTACGTTCTCAAATTACTGATGAATTTCATTCCGCGGATGTCTCGAAGACGCGTTTTTAAGTCGAAGGCAACAACGCGTTTATTAGGTAAGATTTTAGTCATCTCGGGTTACAATTTTGTTTTCGTACACAGTCTTTGTTTGGATGCTGACGGCTCATGGTTTTGTACCAGTATGGAGGCGTCTACAGAATAGACCCTCTCTTACATTTTGAGAATTAGAATACATTCCTACGAGTACATTTTTGGTGAGGAATAATTTTTAACTTTTCTCTTTACATAGAAGACAATGGATATGATGCTTAGCCCTGTTTAAGGTATTTTTGTCAATTTGTGAACACATTGATGTCAAGAACAGAAAGGATACTGCGCTACGAGGATTTTAAAATATTTAAGGACATGATAGGTCGGGTATTGAACAAATATTTTGTCTCTAACTATTTCTTTCTTGTCGCCGCGCTGCTTTTAACGAGCCGCAGGCTGTGAATATGAATTTGGATAGTTTTGTTATAAAGCACAGTAACCGCTCCTCCTCCGAGTATTAGAATATATATTTCGCCCAGTGGCCTACTAAAGGAGACCGTATTACTTTTACCTATTGTGGTATGATCAGCCCCCTTCAAAATGCGACTTGTTGCAGCAGTGCCTTAACATGCGTTATGTTTTACACCAAAGCTGTACGCAGCTGGGATACCGGGTTTATCTTTCGGAGGCGAAAATTTATACGGCATCGCTTCTCTGCTAGGATAAAAGCACCTCGCCACATCCGACGCCTCTTTCACAAGATTTATACACGTCGCCATCAGTGACGCCTCTTTCACATGCTCCGCAAGATGCGCACAAGTAGCGCTAGCGCCGCATCAGCCGCTGCGCTTTTATCTCGCTGCTGGGCGGCTCGCATGTCGCTTGCTCGGACGAAGAATAGCGTGAATTAATGAGCGTCGCCGTCCACATATTCGCAAATGGGGGTGATAAACAACGGGAAGACGCTGCCACGGAACGTGCAGCCGGCGCTTGTCGCCGCCTAACTTCCACCCCGTCGAGTGACTGGGAATCTCTCTCGGATGGAGTGCAACTTGCTCGCATTGATCGCAGACGTGAGCCAATACGATTACATATAAATTCTCTATAACAAATACTACCGTAGCAACACCCACCATAGCAATAGCCACCATACCCACCGTATAGGTAATATGTGTGTAATCGGTCTGCGGTGCGGTTTCGGTTAATGCGATGACTGCCCGAAAAAAATTGTGTAACAGGGACGGTTGCGTGCTTCTTGTTATTGCAACACTGCTGATTGTTTGTTACCCTTCTATTTGTGATGTTTCCTTTGCTTACTTGTGCTGTCTCATGCTTGCCGTGTACGCTGCCTAAAACTTGAACTTGTCATATTGTAATTCACTTTGGGGGCGGAGCGGGAGTAGTCAAGCTGTTCGTACAGCTTTTATTCCTTGCCTCCCTCATCTCCAAGGATGGAAAAAATTCAAATTAATAATCTCCTACAGCTTCACTAGCTTCTATTTTAACAGAGTGGAAGGGCTCTGAAGTTTTTTAAGCGCTGAGGTTTCAGCAGACTTCTTACTACGCCACGTATGCTCGCCCAAGCCACGATGAAGAGCCTATACTCTGCTTTTTTGCAAGTAGTAGGTGCGGATGCATAATGCCCTGCAACGAAACGCAGCAGCGTCTATTGGCTTGTTCGATTTGTAGCAACAGATTTGCGTGGAAAGAACAAATCAAACTTTCGGTAATCAGTGTTTTCATGGGGCTCTCCCTTGTCGACGCTTCTGTGTATCTGCGTTCCTATTTTAACCATTATTGTCCCTGTATGTGATATAGCATGTAGAATGAAGGGGATGGGTTAAGTAGATGTTTATTTTGTGAGTACCGTAATTACCCGATTCTAACGCGCCCCCGATTCTAACGCGCACCCGATTTTCCTGGCAAAAAAAACCTAAAAAACTTGCACTTCCGATTGTAACGCGCACGGAACTTTGTGAGCAAGAAAAACGAATGCGAGAGAAACGGGCGATTTATTTCTCGAAGTAATCTCACTCATCTCACTCCTCGTCACTCTCCGCTGACCACAACATTTCGTCCTTGGTGCCGTCAAGTGCGTTCGCGATGCCACACTTGATAACGAACGTTCAACCATGATCGATGGGATCGTGGCCCACGCCTCACACGCCCATCCTGCGAACTTCTCAAGAGGCGCATGCTTCAGCCGACCACTCATTATGAATGCGTGAGAGCCGCTGCTGCCATTACTGTTATCAAGTGCGCAAGTGGAACGATTTGACGATTTGTGTGAACGCCGATACAAAGGCTTGGGCGCCTATGCTACTAGTACACTCTACGTTTGCTTCCTGCGTCCGAAAAATCGTTGCTAAAAGCTTTGGCGCCATCTTGAGATGGCGAGGGCGATGGCGGGACGAAATTTCCGTTGTTTCGGCATTTTCGGTTTCGTATCCGATTCTAACGCGCATGCGATTTTTCGACCCATTTTTCCGGAAAAAAGGTGCGCGTTAGAATCGGGTAATTACGGTATGCTTCTTTGTCGAACAGTAGTATATTTCTGCATGCCTTTACTGTTATATCTCCTGCGCGGTACCCTGCAGTCATTGTAGTCATCGTGTAAAAACCACCCGTGCAATTTATTGCTTTCATCGCTGTTAAGTCAAGCCGTGGCCTCGGTCTGCCTGGCGACGCTCTTCCGCTACCTTTTGTTGCCGTAGAACCCGGGAAGATGACCACGTGCTATGAAGGAGACCACCGACATACCACCCCCTCATCATGAGGTTTGTAGAATCCCGTCATTTTAACGGCCGTTGACTGCCTAGCCCCGCCTCCAGCCGGAGGTCGCCATGGCTGGCCCTGCCCGCCTAGTTACGACCGGTCGTAATTCTGGAATGGATAGACAAGGCCGACAGCAACGCCTCCTTCGCGGCGCAGCTACAAGACTGCTCAAAAACGCGACTGAGCTTCTGGAAGCCCGCTCTTCATCTTCGCATAACTTGCAAGACGCCTCTAAGATGTTTGAGATCAAAAACGCTGAACTTTACGAGACAGACAGGAAGATTATGTAACCTCTCGCCAGTGACGAGCTGGAACGTCACTACTTGGATGCCTCGACGGACCAAGTAGATATACTTGGTGCAAAAAACGCACCTGGCATGAGAAATACCACCAACGGCATTCCAGGCAAGCCAAAATATACGCTGAAGCACCGATAATCGTGTCCAATGGCGTCGGTCCTGCCGCGTATCCTGACGACGACTCTCGATGTGGCTCCCGAACATCGACTGTGGCCTTTGTATTGCTGCAGCTGCAGGTTTCCACATTTGACAGTAAGAAGCGTGAATTGCCGAGGCTTAAGAACCATTTTGAGCAGACAACCCGCTAGCACACGAACTTGCCCGTCATGACACCGACAGATATGCCGACGGTCACGTCTATCACGCCAAAAAATGAAAGGAGAACTTGTTATATAGCTTTCCGGCTCACCAAGACACATGAAACCTCGACTTGGGATAGCGTTCGGCTTGCAGGTCCGTCGGATTACAAGGGCTCCACGAGGGCGGTGCAAGAACACGCAGCATGCAACGCGGGGAGGCTCTTCTTGCCCCTACCACGACAAGAAAAGCCGATTGAAACCAATTCATACAGTGATATCACTGACGTCTCTGTAGGGGAACAAGCCATCGTCATCACCAGTGCCTCACCATTCTAAAATGGAGAAGATGAGGATGAATATAAAGACATGGCAGCAGGAGCAAAATATCAGGTAGCGTCATAACGGCAAACCGACGACAAGCTCGAAGAACGAAAGCATACGCCAGTCGCACACACCGATGAGTCAGCGTCACGTCAAGCCGACGAAAAAAACTCTGAAATCAAGGACGTGAACGGAAATATAGTCCCGCCACCATAAGAGCAAGAGGATATGTTCGATTCAGACGTTGAAAAGAATGAATGCTCAGCGGAAGTTCTGGAACGCCGACCAGCTCTAACCGACGAATTATATTGCGACAGGTTGCACACGAGCGGAAATCTGAGTCGCTTCCTCGCAGCGATACGCAAAAGCCTGACAAACTCTTGCTCATCCCTCATGCCTTATGCGGAGACAAACACAGGGCAAGCACATGGCCGATCTGAGAATACCACGAGTCTTGCAGCACGATGGCAGCCGCAACACTAAGACATTGAGAGTTACGAGACATCATCTTCAGGGCAATCGCTGCGCGACAGAACTGCAAACATTTAGGGAAGATGGACGCAGAATCTTGTCGTCCGCTACGCCTTAGTGACGCCACGCTGCGGCAAAATGCTACTCGACAAGCATGCGCCGCTTGAAACGAAACATTGGGCAGCATTCCCGACTGCTTGGCACGAATTGACCTTATGGACAGAAAAAAAAAATGTTGAGATTGCGAGATTATTGTTCCCCCATCCACTGTCTCAGGCGTTGGTGGACGATAAATCTATCCGCTAGGTACCCAGCAGACGTTGTGATCATCATCGTATAAAAACACCCCATGCTATTGAATTTTTCATCCCCGTTAGTGGGAGCCGTAGCCCCCGTTCTGCGTTTCGACGCTCTTCCGGTTCATTTACTCTTTCTATGCGGCTTCAATTAGGCGGTGATTCACATCACAAGTGATACAGGAATGAAGTACCCTGATTCACGGGCCTACGTTTCCCTATAAAGGTATAGGTAGCTTAGGGAGGGTACCAATCTGAAAGAACATAGCGTTATGATCTGCGCGTTGGGTGCAGAAAGCGTTCACACCCACTAATACATCCTGCCCTCCTTATTGACAACAGTTGTTCAACTTCTATCGTTTGGGCTTACGTTGCATCCGGCAATCTGTGCAGGTATCAATTGACTAGCGCTATGTAAAGTTAGGGCTATCTCGGTCCGTAAAAAAACTGATCGGGAAGTGCAGCATTATAAGCGTATTAAAAAACTCCTCCTTGTATATTAGGAGCCACATAAAGATGACGGTGATTATACCCAACTTTCTTCGGCAAGGGCCTTTGAACACTTTATTACCTTCAATCGACTCAATGAGTTCGACAATCAGAAAACGAAAATTGTGGCCCCTCTTTTGTAACCGTGTAATTCAGAAAAGCATTGCGGCAGGTATGCTGCTTTAGTTCATCATAAAAAAGTACTTCTGATTCAACGCATCGTTTTTAAATACGAGTACGGTCATTATAGATGTTTAGATTGTATAAAATGAATGGAAGGATAGAGAGGTAGGTAGTTCATGATGTCCTGTAACTATAATTAAACAGACCTTGTCAAACAAGGCGAATATATAAATGTACTTTTCATATTTCTGTGCAACGGGACACGTTTGGGCATGTTAGAAAGATTTTCAAGGACGGATACACACCGCTGCTGCATCTACGAAAAGGAAAGGTCACCTTGAAACTGTCTGGAACATCTTGAATGGTGTCGTTTGGCCCGGCCGAGAGTACCAAGCCGTGGACGTAGGACGCTGACAAATATCAGCAATACGCAAGACCGCTTCATTGTAGCTGCAATGTCGAGCGAACAAGTGTGAAGGGATTGCAAGGGGTGCGTAAATTCAACAACTGCATGCGAGACGTGGATACTTATTGTAGGGTACCGCACATTCCTTCTGGCCATATAAAAAAAAGCTGCCATAATAACATTTTAGGTCTGTCTCGCCATGAGCAATTTATTGCGAAGGACGTACACGTGTCGTTTATTGCAACCTTCTGCAGCGCTGGCTCAAATGACTGAAAGGTGATGTCCTTCAAAGCCAACTGTCGTGCTAATTAGAGCAAAAAATACTTGCCAAGAACGAAGCCCCTAGTTTTTCAGCTTGCTGCACACGTTGAGATAGCAGTCTTCGCCTTTACCCGTCAGAGGGAAACATCACTGGGGAAGCTGATGGTGCCCAACCTTACTAAGCAACCCATCTAACAGAAAACTAATAAACCACCGAATATGCCGACATCACGTGCTTTTATATCCACACAAAAAGCACTGCTGCCATTTACAAGCAAATGCAAACCTGATCATAGTAAATGCGTCGCACGATAACCTATTCATTTATATAAAACGCGCGGCGTGGAGCGCGCACGTGCCAAGTGTGAGCGCGCAAAAAGAAAGGGAAGGTATTGTACCTTGACCCGGTAGGTGTGTCGTAGCGCAGCTTGCAGTAGGGGCGCACGCGCGGATGTTCAGGGAGCAAACGGAAAGGGAACGCCTGGCGCTGCAAGGACACCTCCGTCATCTATTATGGGCTTGGCCTGGTGCCCAGGACATGAGGTGATGATGTTGATGATGATTGTAGGGCTTAACGCGCCGACGCAACGCAGGCGATGAGGCGCACCGTAGTGGAGGGCTACGGATTAATGTGGACCATCTGGGGATCTTTAACGTGCGCCGAAATCTGATACCCACGGGCGTTTTTGCTTTTCGCCTCCATCAGAAAAGCGGCCGCCGTGGCCGGGAATCGAACCCGCGAGCTCGTGCTCAGCAGCGCAACGCCTTAGCTATTGAGCCACCGCGATTGAGGTGGCTATATCTGGAACTATGTCTGGAATTGATCCTTGATGGTCACAAATAAACGCAAACACTACAAAAATGAGAGGTATACTCAATCCCACATCACAAACCGCCTGTGTTCCATGCACACCTCGGACTGCCCCCCCCTGCCCCGCCCCCTTGGCTCAAGGGAGCAACATACAGCTCCGCTAAAGATCAGTGTTGAGAGAGTGGCATAGCAGTGACATTTTTTTCTAATTTGTGGTTCCCCGCACAGCGGTCAATTTCTATAGTCTTGTACTGTTGCAGTGCACATTCACTTTGGCAACGTAGATTACATTCGAGGAGAGTAACGGAGTCCCCTTATACGTGTTCCATGGCACTCCGTTGTGTAAAAAAAACTCCATGTGCTTTAGGATGGCAACCGAGCAGCTGACCCCGAGAATGGTGAGACAGGCCTCCCGCCACTTTGTCAGCTTTTCCGACAACCTAGTTCAGGTCCAGAGGGCGCCCGATATCCAGCAACGTATGCTGCATTGCTGATTCGCTCTTAGTTTTACCCACCTTAAGCAGTGGTGAGATGATCGCCATTAAGGTATTAAATTAAAAACCACATGCACAATACATAGCTGTGCTACATTAAGTGCAGTCGTCAAGCCTCATGTGCAGCATTAGAAGAATTTTGAACGAGTAATTATTGCGTACCATTTTCTGCTAAGTACCCCTTCGCCCCCCCCCCCCTCCCCCTAGCCCGGTCCATGTAACGTCCTGCGTTTCCAAGAAAATGCAGATTTAGGAAAAGTAACACCTTTAATCGTTATAATAGGATAAGCAGAGATAATTGGCTGGACAGGATTTTGAAAAACCAAGAAATAAGAGAAATAGAAGGAAATAAAGAAAATGACGTACGGTTCAATGCCCTGTATTCACACAAAAAATGCAAATTTAGTGCAAGTAACACCATTAATCGTTATAATAGCGTAAATGGAGGTAATTGGTAGGACAGAATTTCTAAAAAAAAATAAGAAAATGGAAAAGAAATAGAGAGAATGGCGAACCATCTAACGCCGTGCATTTCAACAAGAAAATGTGGATCGTTTTTATAGCGAAACTGTTGTTAGGTGGACGGCCAGAATTGGGAAAAACTAAAAAAAATCATAACACGTGTGATTGATCCCTCTTTCATAGGAATCAGTAAAAAAACGAAAGTGAGATGTGCCTTCACAGGATCAGTTGAATGTTTATTCTGCATTGATATGAACTTGCACATCGCCACTTAATATTTGGTCGGTATGGCACGGTAAGACTAATTAAAGTTAGGCACTGGATTGCACGCGCCGGAGCACTGCGTAAACATGAATGAAACCACACGCGCTCGCAAATCATGCGAACGAAACCGAACGGGTTGCCAGTGAATCGTTTGGTGAACTCACGGTCCGCTGCAGCAAAGAGTATGATTTGCAGGGCGGTCTTCTGGGTTTGCTTGGCGAGCAACACCTGCTGGAGCGTCGCTTTTGCAAATGTGCGACCACTGCGTCCCTGCACCGTGGAGTGTACGGCAGACGGTTGCGTTGCGACGAGCTCAGCTGGCGCCAACTGTCGGCACTCATTTTCATCGTGGTGCCCTACTTTGCTTCACCTCTCTTACAGGGCAGCACCATCGAAATAGACGAGGTTATGCGGATTCGGTAAAGCACCTGGCACTTGCCGTTGCGGCGACGGAGAAGCCGGTTCGAATTCCTGGCTCAGCCGCTTTTTTCTGGTGATGTCATTTCGGTGACGGATATGACGTCAGTAAGATCTTTCTGGATCCCGGGCATAAAACACTTTCGTGTTAAAATAAAAACATTAGCGAGAATGGCGAACTTGTAACGCCCTGCATTTCCACAAAAATACAGATTATGTGGGGTGTAACATCTTTATTCGTTATAGTAGTCTAAATGAAGATAATCGGAGTGACAGAATTTTGAAAAACTAGTTTCTTCCCACAGGCAATGTACAGAAAATTGCTGAGGCCACACAATCTATTACAGTCATATGACTAATAGAAGTTCAATTGGCTGTTTTTTACTTCGTTTAGAGTAATTTGTTGGGGAGGTCATCCACGTGGTTTAATTCCATGGCTGTTCAGCACAAGCTCAATTATCGCAAGACATATGTTGACCCCGTTTGGCTGCGTGGGTAATTCGATAGTACGAATATTTCCGAAGAGCATCGCCCACATTCGTTTTAAAGGTTGCTGATAAAGTAGATAGCAGCATTCGTCGTTGTCCTAAAAGGTATTCTACAGCTAAACATAAAGTAATTTGATATTGACAAGGTAAGAGTGTAGGAGGAAAAAGTAACGTAATAGAGATGCAGATGCCTCTATATAGGGCACTCACAATAGATTGCTCCTGTCAGTTTCAGGCAAGCATAAGTCTCACGTTGGCTTTTGCAGTTTTCAGTATTGGTTGGAAAAAGAACATGGCATTTTTTGACGTTGCTTTGTTTGCTAATGTTTCAGCTTTAATTACACTTTGTTTTCGTAGTTTTTAAGTGCAGTTGTTTTTGCTAATGTTTCAGCTTTAATTACAGTTTGTTTTCGTAGTTTTTAGGTGCAGTTGTTGATTTCAGGTTCTCAAAGTTTCGCTCACCTAGAGATAATTTTATGTATGGCAGGTAGTTGTTTTTATCTGCAGCATTTTGGACCATCTCCTCACACTGAATCCCTGTCCCACATACGAGCAGTGGGTGGACCGGCTGTTCAGCTCCTACCTCCGGAGTCAGGGCATGCTGATAGAGAGGGCACGAGCAGCCAGCAAGGACCAGGGCATTCCGGACTAGCGGATGTCCCCCACCGGCCCGGGGCACTCACCATTCTACACCATTGCACTCGAAGTTAGAGATATTCGTTGATCAACCATTCTTAGTTCATTGTTTTAATGAGAAGTTATTCGTGGATTTTTAGGAATTTTTTCTCGAATGTATTCGATGACTCATACGGCGAAATGCTATTATTGGGCATTTTCTGAAAAGTGTTGACTGCTAGGGTGAGAAAACTGCGTCGACAGTCTTTTCAATATTTTTTTTTGCCCGGTCCGACCACAGGAGATGCCAGTTAAAAGAGAACATAAGGGGTCTCTTGCTGCTATCGTAAGCCTGTGTGTGGGAAGCAATACTTAGGCTTTTGACATACAATCCCATGAAGACAAATTGTTCTACTTCATTAGAAAAAAAAAACAACTTAAACAGCGCAGTCGGAAAGTAGGGCAAATCCTTAATATCGTAAGGATTCAGTCCACAAAATCGATATTAAAAATATCAATTAAAGATGTAAAGTATCTGTTCTACAGGCTAGTGGTCTAGTAAGATCAACATTGGTGTTAGAAATTCGAGCTGTAGGCAATCTTTGCGTATTTTTGTTCAAATAACGAATACGTACTCCAAATATGTAGGTAGGCAGATCGAGCTACAAATAGAAACAGAAACAAACAAATCGTGCAAGGGGCATGTAAAGTGCTGCCTTGTAGTGTATAAAATGAAATATTCCGAACGGAGGAATACAAACCTGCCAAACTTTTTTGTTCTCGTTCATATTGGGAGAAAGGACTACAATTGTCTGGTGTGCTTTCGGTGGGGTTCTCAAAACATGATGAATAGATTTTCGTTCGCTGTAAACAAAAATAATGAACACGAAATATGGGTAATTTCAGTTTTACATGGCAGCTAAATAGCGGCGTTTAACCAGTGAACATCATATAAAATCTTCTCGGGGATATTAGTTTGTATAAGTTTTTTGAAGGCTTAATCCTGGTGGCAGCTATAATGAACTTATTTATGTATCCGTCGTCTATGCGTCTCTTCGCTTCTGTTTCTTCCTCTTTTGTCCTGAATTACTTCGGCACACTTCTCAACGCTTACCCTGTTCACCGGGTCTACTCACATGCCATCACATTCAGGTGTCGTGACGGACGTGCTGTTCTAGAACTTTTACCTTTGCAATACCTAGTGCTGTAAATTTTGTGATGCGGGCACATTCACCCTTCAGAGCTACCGAATCAATGGCAGTCACAGAAGTGGGTTGTGCCACGAACAAATGAAGGACAACTCTTCTAAAGCTGACAACTAGGTAACGCAATGGTAGCGGATTGGGCTGCTACTATGGAGACGTGGGGCCTTAAGTTCGGATCAGACACGAGTCTTGAATTTATTGTTTTCAGGGGTGGCCATTTTTTTACCGGACAACAACAACAAACACAGTGTTTTACGAAATGGGTTGCTTAACCTTCCGACCTAATGAAAACTATATATGCTTAACAAGGCATAGAAGTAAGGGTATTCTGTACAACCCTGCGACTGTTCTTGCGGCAGATCTTGCGGCTGTTTATAGATCGACAATAATCAAAGCAGAAACCATGCACTGAAAGTGGGGATGAGGTTATAGCGCTTTCTTGTTATTACTGCCATTCTTTCATGCAGTTATGGTCTCCCTTGTTATGCAATTCAAAGAAGTACAGAGGGGAGAGAGAGAACAAACTTTCTTATTGAGAAAAAGTAAATTAAAATGGAGTCCTTCGCGGTGGCTCCCGTAGACCAAGACGACTTGAGCTCGGGCCCGCCTCCACAGCCCTCTCGACCAGCTGACGCTGATCCTCGAGGGTGGAGCTGGCCAAGGCTCTCTCCCAAAGCTCATGGGTGGGATAGGGATTGGGGCGGGGAAGCGGGGCTTGGTCGCAGCCTCCTACGATATGATAGAGTGTCCCGTGAGCCTCGCAGAACCGTGAAACCCCATAATACGACTTTCAAGAGTCCGCGAGAAAACGTCGTATGACCGGGGGTGTCGAACGACCTGGGTGAGGCCCCTAGTAGACGGTATCACGCGGCAGGAGGGGCTGTGAACTTATCTCAACTACTATATTTTGCGCGTTCTGGCGTGATTTGCCAAGCCTTTAGCTGAAATTGTGAGTTTAACGAAGCAGAGCCTATGTTGTGCCACCCCCCCCCCCCCCCCCACTGCGTCCGAGCGAGCCCGCCGACCAAGCACCACGTGATACGCGACACCCGTGCAGGTCCACGCTAGTTATATTCCGCCCGCAGGGGCGCCTTACGCGCGCGAGATAAGGTCCATGCTGTCTCTAAATTGAGAGGGGAAAGGCGAGTGTTTTTTAAACTGCCAAGGCCAAGTGAAACGAGCGATGGTAAAAGGCGGAGTTGAAAAACACGACGTTCCCGTACTTCCTGGAGAAAGCCTTTGAACAGTCCCGTACCGCCGCTATTGGTGAAGGGGCTCCAATACATACACATAGCTGTTTTTTGTTTCCATTAGATCCAGCAACACGGAATAGATAAGATGACCACACTTTGCGCGTTAAACCGTGTTGCGTTAAACCGTGTTGCGCAAAATTATAATGCTGTTGTAGGCGGCCGATGAGGCGGTGCGGCCGAAGCCCACGTTTAATACGGTTGCGCTGGCTGCGCCATGGTCGGAACGAAGCGAGTAGAAACGAGGGGGCGTTCCAGAGTTTGTCCCGAGTGATGAGTGTGTTCCGCTGTGCCAGCTGGCCAATCCTCCTGATGATGATGGGTGGCGGGGTACAGGGCTCCCCCCTAGAGCGAAGCGCGGTGGTAAAGTGAGAAACCGTAAATAACAATGCAGGAAAATACACTATGCACTATGTACAGGTATGTACAATCTTGTCCGTAGTCAGGAAGAGTCCTTGGGCAGATTCAGTGGGCAAGTGGGAGTAGGTGACAACGGCACGTCCTGGTCATCGGCGAGGTAGGGGTTGTAGCGTCCGGGATGTGGGGAAGGAAACCTCTGGTGGACGAGGCTGGGAGTGCAGCCGCGGACGCATTGCGTCATGCGAGCGGCTGCTGCAATTGATGGTGGAGCGAACGGCAGGCGTAACTCGAAGGACATCGGCAAGGTGAAGCGCGGTGCAGCGGAATGGACGACCGGAGTTCGGGCTTGACTGTGCTGTGGTGTTTGCTCTAGGGATATGTCGCTGTCTGGGCAACGTACGCACCGCGCCGTGCGAGACGGGAGCGCGGAGAGCGCAAACGAAAGCGTCTCTCGAACTACCGGTGTGTCGAGTTCCTGTCGTGCAGTGCACTCGCTCTGTTTTCATCCGGGGTCGAGAGCAGAGCGCCTGGCGACATCGTATACCGAATACGCCTCCTGTAGCAGGGATCGGTCGAGGTGGTGGGTAACCAGTTTGCGGCGCGTCCGACTGTATGGGGACAAGAAATTGTTCTTTCGGCCATCTAGCGGCCATCTAGCAGGGTGTCAGGACTGTCGGAGGCAGTCCTGATCAGTTTCGAGTGTCAGTTGCACTTCCGAGGATCTCGAGCTGTTGTCGACTGCTGGAAGCTGTTCCATCGGTGACGGGGGAGAGGGCTCGCGTTGTGCGGGGAGGAGAAGGGTCTGAAGATCCTTCTCACCAGTGCGTGCGGCGAAGGCGGTGAAGTGTCCCAGTTGTTAGTGGCAAAGCCGTGAACCACACGGGTGGGTTTGTGCAGGAGACGCAACACGTATGGGACCGCGCCATGGTGTGGCGTCGAGTTGGCTAAGTGAAACGCCAATTCAAAAGTGCCAGTCGTAGTCGGGGCTCGCGCTTGTTGGTCAGGCGAGGGTGGACCTGCCGGCGACGTGTAATCCACGGATGCCGTTGGAAGGCGTGGTGGTGTGGACAAAGGCGTTCCTATACCGTAGTGGTTTAGGACAGCGGCCTTCAAGGTTGTCATACGCACCGGGTCCTGGGGTAGGCAGCTGGATCTGCTCAATGAGGTCAGCAGGTAGCTTCTGTAGTGTCACGAGGTACCTGATTTCCGGGGAGCAGATGTCTCATTTACATAAAAATGGCTTTCCAAGATAACGAACCATGCAGCGTGGTTTGAGATGGAATCAAACGGGCATCAGCAAGGAAGGTCTGGGAGGGCGGGGAACGTTCTTCGCATGCCGTCGTCCGCGTTGTGGGCTGGGGAAGCAGCGTTGCGAAGCCATGGCGAAGCCCGCTTGTCGGGTCACCAAATTGTAGGTGGCCGATGAGGCGGTGCGGCCGAGCCCACGTTTATTACGGTTGCGCTGGCTGCGCCATGGTCGGAACGAAGCGAGTAGAAACGAGAGGGGCCGTTCCAGAGGTTGTACCAAGTGCTGAGTGTGTTCCGCTGTGCCAGCTGGCTAATCTCCTGATGGTGATGGTGGCGCTACACGGTCTTGCTACAATGACTGGCTGCAACGGCCAGCGATTGACCGAAAATGGCGGTGCCACCGCACACCTGCCTCCACCCTTACAGCGGACGCGCGTGAATAGAGGCACTCTCCGAAAGAAATGAGTGAAGTGACAACGCGGCTTTGAAAAACGCTGATAAGCCGAGAGCAGAGATATAGGCATATAGAGCGTCGTGAAAGGATATAGAGCGTCGTGGAAAGTACGAAGTTGGATCCAGCTGGCGGGAAAAGCATGTGTTCGGTCATCGCCGTGTGGTTGTTGTCATGGGTTTTTTTCGCGTTCTTCAGTGGCTCGATGGGAGCTTCAAATTCAGGGTACGCCGGTCAGATGAACTTCGACTTCTCGCCGGTTGGCACGTGGCGTAGTGCTGCCGCGTGGGGCCGCTGCAGGTACCCGCCTGCTGCTTGGGTCTGTTTAGCAAGTCGTGTGGACCTTTGCTCAACAAGCAGCGTCAACCAGGGGTTAAGAACACAGATGTTCGGGGCGGGTTGGTGAAGCGGCGTAAAATGTGGAAACAATGCCGGTTTATCCGCGCTAGGGTCCGTCGTATGAGGCGCACCGCTTGCACCGAGCGTCATATCATCGAGGTCTTTAACGCGTTGTTCTAGGGGGAGTTGGTAAGAGCGGGTGTCGTAAGTCCGGGGGACTTAACAGCGGAGATTCCCACTGTAATCGCGAGTGTGTCAATGTGACAGCTTGTTAGTTCAGGCAAGTAAGTTTTACTGGGATAAATACATCAAATATTTATGAGCGGTGGTGTCGTGTACCACAAAATCTTTCCTGTAGTTAAGATTTATGGCTCGTTTTGTTGCACTATAAAAAGTGTATTTAGTTCCCATACTGATGAAATTTGTTTTGAAGGCAACTTGGAATGTGACCACTGACGATTCTTCCCGCTTAGTAGTCACCCTCCCCGTCAGACAGAGATCTCTGCTGTGCTGAGGAACTTCAAATCCACAACAATTCTACGAAACTTGTCTATGCAGTGTGTGTGGAATGAATCTTTTAAGTTGCCACTTTACTCCAGAAGAATGCAGCCCTGAAAGAAAAGGAGCAAAGTATGGTCTTAGTGAAGAAAAAGCAACAAATGGTCAATCACACGCATGGAGTACTTTAGCAGTAAAATTTAGCTTGCATTGGTGTGAAACGTGTAGCTGCCTCTGCGTGTTTTTATATTTGTTGCGGATGAGTATAGAACTTGGTTGTAATTGGAGCTAGGCGAATAACACAAATAGGACTCGCAATACTGAAGCCTTTCGTATCGAAGCTGGCGGCCCCGGTCCAGCGCCATCTACCGCGAAAGCGGTCACCAGGAGAATCAGGAGGCTTTGATACTTCACGAATATGTGAAACCGAGCTAATAACGCAAACGTGCAGTCAACCGGTATCGGTACTATAAAGCGACTCTATAAAAAAACACCTACTTGTTTTTGCCCTCACTCCCGGCCTCTGCATATTCCAGATGAACACTGTTGCTCTTCTGTTTCAAAATGCAGTCGTTATAAAACAGAAATATTACACTTTTTTCCCAATTGAAGATATTCTACTAAATGCATTAATGAGGCATATGTAGTATGGTCGACATGTGGAGTGTTCGAGATTCTTTTCTGGATTTAATTTG
Organism: Haemaphysalis longicornis; assembly: GCA_013339765.2. NCBI lineage: Eukaryota > Metazoa > Arthropoda > Arachnida > Ixodida > Ixodidae > Haemaphysalis > Haemaphysalis longicornis. The sequence goes on from CM023456.1 coordinate 47,085,417, forward strand.
AACTTATTGATCACGTTTGGGATAAGTAACCCAAATGTGGTTTGTATGTTTCTGGTTACATTCACATCAACTTACGCTGAAGTTTAACTTGACAAGATATAAAATGTACTGGCAACACCATGCGTTATAGCGAACGATATAATTGCCTGAATGGATAAAATCGCTTTGAAGGGGGAGCGTTAATTAAACAGACGGCACTTTATTCGGTAGCGGGGAAACGTATTTATTTATTTTAGTAACCCTAACTGAAGCAGAGAAGGAAAGCATCGAATATACAAAACTATCCGCAAGGCATGAAGCCTCGCGTGGCTGTGGTCTGAGTTTTGTAATGGGCGATTTTGTCGTCATTATGCTTTGTGAACTTAACCAAGACAGCCCGATAACAATCAAATCTCCGCTGTGTAACGACGATAACGGCTGGATCGCGAAGCTGTTTTTCTTGCGAAAATCAAATGCTGAAGTCCCAAATTCGGAGCCTTGGAATCAAAGTCAAAGCGTGAACGATCCAAGTTGAGACGGCCTGAGAGTAGAAGTCAAAGCGGCAACGATCGCAGTCCGAGCTACTTGCGAGTCAAAGTCACAAGTCAGGCGATAGCAAACGAATCCCGCACAAGAAAGCTAAGTGCCGCCCTGCCCCTCCATCTTTGTTGTAAGGCCGTCATCGTCGTTAGGGGGAGATCTGAACTGTGTTTGAAGAGACAATGCGCTAAAGGTTTTGTCTGTGTTGTTTGAATGAAGAAGCGGTACGTATCAGAGGACTTACATTTCATTACGTTCGCATATTTACGCTGTTCAAGTCTCCGTTGTGTAAAATTGGCTTCCTGGCAGTGCGCTTTAGTTAGTACACTACCACCCCCGAAGGCAAGGGAGTTTTGCTTTAAGAAAGTGGGCTTTAATTTGAAGAAACTTAAATAAAAATAAAGACGTAAAATCGACACACGGATTCGACTCACGGAGTGGTGAGTCAGACTTTAACTGTATAGTGGACACGTGGCATTCGATTTTCTAAATCAGGCTGACGTGCGTGCTTCAGTCATTTCAACCATGGCGTTCCTGATGGCGGCGTTCAGAGGAAGCAGTGAAATGCCTATGGTCTCTTTTACTAGCTTTTTTTTTTTTTGGAAACAGTTTATCTTGGTCCGCCTTTAGATTCGAAAAACCGCGTGTGTTGCCTAATTCAAACTCTATGAATTCATGTCCGGCTGCATTACCCTGTTACCCCCGCCTGTCACGTATGCAGTCTACAAAGAATGAAACGTCGCACATAAAAATGTCTACAACAAACAAAACAGCATATCGTTACGAAAGAGGGAATTTTTTATGCTTCTGTTAATAAATAAGAGCAACTTACGATATTCCCCATAATCGGGGTCTTCGACAGCGCAGTTTGTGTTGTCTGTGTAGAAGATTGTGCCATTGTAGACTGTGGCATCTGAAATATTTTAACATCATGGGAAACAATGAGGTTTCTGCACAGATATTTTATAGCGGCTCTAAAACAAAGGCGCTGCGGATTACGGATTAGAACATCACATTTCCAAATCACCTTCCTCAAGGCAATAAAAGGAGAAGTCTTCACATAAGATCACAATTATTAGCGATAACGTTGCAAATACTGTATTTTAGATGAACCCTCATTGAGATTAGCTCTTTTTTATGAAAGCCTAGGAGTAGTGGCATGTTGAAGGGCTTCATTAAGCCTATGTTTCGCTAGTAGCAACTTTATTACGAACGCGGGAACTTCCCACATAATCAATATTTGTATTTATAAGCGTAGGGGGTGATAACCTTGACCTTGTGCTTATGGCGTGTGGTTTTTGTGGAAGTTCAAGGTGCAGTGTGAGACTTGATTGATTGATTGATTGATTGATTGATTGATTGATTGATTGATTGATTGATTGATTGATTGATTGATGATTGATTGATTGATTGATTGTAGGGTTGAACGCGCCGACGCAACGCAGGCGATGAGGCGAGCCGTAGTGGAGGGCTCCGGATTAATTTTGACCACCTGGGGATCTTTAACGTGCGTGGAAATCTCGTAGACACGGGCGTTTTTGCTTTTCGCCTCCATCAGAAAAGCGGCCGCCGCAGTCGGAAATCGAAACCGCGACCTCGTGCAGTGTGAGACTTGACCTTTGGGTATTATACACACAGCAAGAAATGTAGATTTAATTATGATTAATATTTGTAGAGAAGAAGATAAACATACCACCCTCGACGATGCGGGAAAGTTTTCCACCATCCTCTGCCTTTACGTGTATAATAAGATCTTCTCTGAAAAATAATTCAGCATTTGTATTGATTATCGAACTGTATATTCACGACAAGAAAAAGAGCACAAGAAAACACAACATAGAGCTAAGTTTCATTTTAGGCCTTTAAAACTGAAAATGTCGGGGATGGCATGACGCGAACAGTGTTCTTGGGTGATTTAGAAGTCTATGCTCATCTATGTAATTTTGATATGCTCTTTCGTATACAGCTATTCGTATATTGACCCGGTCAACGTGGCAGACGATGCTGATTCCCAAATTAGGTGAGCGAATGCGCTAAAACTGCAGGGACGAACTGTTCGAATAACGCAGAATTCGGAGTTCTTCGTCATATCCTTGGAATGGTGCCTACTATGTATTGCATAAACAAAATTATTCTATGGCAGAAGTGCGGACCAGGGATCCTGCTTGAATGTTTTTTTGCTCCCTTGACATGCTGAAGGAGTTGAAAGCAACCGGTTGAAGGGTCCACGCAGCTTTATGCAACTTACCGTACCCGGTGTCCCACTGTAACACAGTATAACCCACTAACTCTAGCCCTGCGCATCTTTATTACAATTAGCAGAAACAGTTTGTTGACTTTTGTTATATTAAGCAGACTGCGGGGCACTTAACACATCACTTTGAGTTTGGAGGTCCACTTTCGGGATAAAAAACATAATAGAAATGTTAGAAAAATAAACTTACCGTCGTGGGGTCTTCTGGTGTTTGAAGCACCCAAATATAAACAGCAGTGCCTGCGTCAAGGGTTGTAGGAAGTTTGGTACGGCCCTCAAACATTCCACTCTGGGCCATTCTTTGGATTCGATATGGACACAATATTCTTGAAAGTCTCCATCACCTAAGGGAAGAAATACAAAAAAGATAACGAATTAAACGTGAAGACGCCTTATGATAAGAGATAGGGAACGCGTAATATTAGTGCCCTATTGCAGAGAGTAAGCATCCTTTATTGAAATTACCATTCTTGTTTTGCGCCTTTTTCTTTTTTCTCGGTAGCAATGAGTTCCGACATAAACCATTGTTTGCATGCCGTGAGAAAAAAACAGGCATTTAAGAGAAATGTTCTTTTCAATTGGCTAATGGCTACTTATGTATTTACATCCTAAATTTTCTGATAATATAAAGCCCGCGCGCACCCAGAACACGGGTGTTTAGTCGAAGACGACAACAACCTTACTAGGTAATTTCAGTCATGAAGCGATAACATTTTTGTTTAGTCTATACTCCTTCCGTGACGCTCCACCGGTCATACTTTTGTAGCGTTGCTCGATGGCGGATATAGAAAAAAAGTCTATCTTACATTTTAAGAATTTTCTAATTCTAAAACTTTCTAATACATTCTATCGGTGCATTTCTCGTGAGATATAAATCTTAGCTTATCTTTTTACATTAAGAACGATGGAGTTGGTCCTTACCCCTGTGTAACCTATTTGTAGTCAATTTGTGTAGATATTCTTGTCAAGGCTGGAAACGGGACTGGGCTACGGGGCCTATAAAAGTTTCCAGGTTGCAAATGGGCAGGTGTTTAAAAAAAACTATTTTGCTTCCAAGCTATCCCTTGCTTGACCCCCGCACCACCTTTAAAGAGCGTCATTCTGTCAGTATGCATTTTGAATAGTTTTTATTATAAAGCAACAAAACGGCTCTTCTACGAGCATTAGAATATCATTTCGTCCAGCGAGCACCTCAAAGAGGTCGTGTTACTTATTGTGGCATTATAGGCCACGCCACTGCAGCAGTGCCATATAACGTGCGTTGTGCTGCAGCAGTGCCATTAACGTGCGTTGTGCCTGCAGCAGTGCATTAACGGCGGATGTGGCGATTGACTCGCACCGCTATCCTACGCTAAGATAAAAGCACCTCGCCCAGCCGACGCCCTTGTCACAAGTTTTTGACACCACTTGCCACCACGCATGTCTCTTTCACAAGCTGCGCAGGCTGGCGTGGGAAACTGAGAGCAGCAGTTACACTTTTTAAATCGCTACCGGATCGACCGCCGTGTGTCGTTTTGTAGGACGAAGAACGGCGCATGTACACATTGTTATTTTTATAAGCGGCGCCTAATCACCTGATTTCTGCACTGTTTGGAAGCATGCGCAGACGATTTACGAAGTTTCTCTTACCACCTCTTTTATGCGTACGCATGAAGCAGTCCAAAAATGGCGGCGGTAACCAGTGTTTTTGATTGAAAAGGTGTATTGAGGAGCGTCGGTGGCGCATAGAAGCGGGAATGGGCGGGAAAACAACAGAGAGCCGCTGCCGCGGAACGTGCAGCAGGCTCCGTCGCCGCCTCAAGTTCAACCTCGCTGAGTGGGTTGCGAAGCTCTCCCGGATGAACTGACTCTTTCCTCGCTTGGAACGCCCACGTGACCCAATAATGATTACATATAAATTACTTATAGCAAAACTCCACCATATAAACTCACGATAGCTTACAGCTTCTCTAGCCCATCTTCCCAGAGTGTAAGGGGAGATCGGAAACGTTTTTTTTAGGTTCTGAGAATTGAGCAATCTTCTTACTATGCCACCTGCGTACGCCCAACCATCGATTGCACACCTACAAATTGCTTCCTCGAAGTAGTAGGTGCCACATGCATACTGATTGATTGATTGTAGGTTATAACGCGCTGACGCGATGAGGCGCGCCGTAGTTGAGGTCTCCTGAATAATTTTGATTTAATGTGTCCGGCAATGCTCACCTACAACATCTTCACCATTCAAGTTTTTCGCGTGAGTGCAGGATTCCCTGAGTTTGTTTATGCCTTCTTACTCACCTTCGTTGTTGTGAATTGGGCGTTCTTATTTTAACCATTGGTGTGGCCTGCATATGCCAGAAACGTGTAGAAGAGGGGCAAGTATTTTTTGTATTTGTCTAGTAGTCTGTTTGTGCATGCGTTTTCTGTTTCTGTGCAGGTTCAGGAAGTGGTTGACATCAGCAGTGGCACGGTAAAGGGCGCCCAGATTGTCTGAACGGTCCACCGTTCGCTAAGAGGGTCTCAGTGGCTTAGAGAGGCTGCACATGCCCTAGAAAATTGCGTTATGGTCAGCACGCGTGACCCTCCTGTCGGAACGTAACACAGATAGTTGTCGGGTGAAATCGTTCCCATACACCAATACACCCTTCTTTCCTTATTGATAAGTTTTGTTTACCTTCTTTCTTTTGGTCTAACGTTACATTCGGTAATCTTGGCTAGTATGAACCGATCAACCCGATTTAGAGAAAATCTTGAAGTGGAATAAGTTTCTGCGAACTCTTCTCAACCTAGACGATTCCTCCACAATCTGGCTTGATTAGCACCTGTCCATCACTTCAAGTTGTTCACCCCAAGTGCTCGCGCACAACATACGGCATGCCTCCTAGTTATATTAGGTGGTAGAGCGACTGCCCTAGGTACCAAAGTGTACTATTGGGCGAGTTGGTAGTTTATGTAAAAATAGCTACAGCGCGAACAGGAAAACAAAGATACAGAAAGACGACGCGACGAGCGCTGACTGTGACTGCAATTAGTATAACTAGAATGGAAGGGTGCAAGGTTTAAACAAGAAAAAATGGCCGATGAACCAGATATAAAGCTTAACAAACTGTACTGTTGGGCGATTTGGTAGTTAATGGTAAAAATAGCTACACCGCGAATTGAAACAAAGACACAGAAAGACGGCGGGGCGAGCGCTGACCACTCATGCATCTAGTTGTAGTTCATCAGGCTCTTTTTCTTGTTTACCCCTTGCACCCTTCCATTCTAGTTCCACTAATGCAGTCACGGTCAGCGCTCGTCCCGTCGTCTGTCTGTGTCTCTCTTTCGATTCGCGCTGTAGCTATTTTACAATGCCCTAGGCAGGCGGTGGTTCCGGGTTGGAATGCTAGATCAGGACGAACTTTTCTTAAACTGCGAAGCTTTTGATAAAGCTGCACAGCTTTCTTTTGTATCCCTGCGGCCGAATTGAAGTGTATGTCATATTTCCCTTCGGAAATATCAAGGTACTGGGGCTATTAGAGTTCAGACTACCACAGTCAGTAAAAGGGCTGTGCTGGAAGCGGAGCATTATTAGAAGCAAAATAAGATGACGGTGACTACACCTAAATTTCTTCCGCAGGTACCTTTCAACGCTTAGTTACCTCCATGCGACTTAATTAGTTGCGCACTCTAAGAACAACCACCAAAACTGGGCTTGGGAGTTTGAGATCGTGTATTTCAGAGGTAGCGTTGGGGCAGGTGTTTTCCTTTATTTCATCACGAAGATTTTACTGCTCGTTTAATCCACCATTTCAAATGGATGAAAAAATACTTTCAAAATACTTTCAATACCTTTCGAATGGATGAACAAATACGCCAGGGGTGAAGAGGTAGGAGCTGAAACGTCCTGGTAAGATAAGCAGTTTAGCAGATCTGGTAACTATATCTAATTAAACATTTATTCTCACACAAGCGGAATACATGTGAGTGCTCTTCAGATTTCTGTGCAGGAGGACACCTTTGGGCATGTGCTAAACCTTTTTAAGGAAAGATGTGCCCTGCTACGTCGTCTACGAGAAGAAGTCGTTACCTTGAAACTGTCTGGAACCTCTGGGCTGGTGTCGCTTGGCCCAGCGGAGTGTACAAATTCCTGCCGTATGACACTGACGAGTATGAGCACTAAGCACGGCCTCTTCATTGTAGCTTAAGCTTCGAGCGAAGAGGTCGAAGGAGACAGCAAGGGACAGCGAAATATGGCGTCTGCTTGCGGGACGGAGATACTTATGGGGTAGTAGCCCATTACTTGTGACCGTATAAAAAAGACAACTCTAATTGGAGTCATGACCTATATCTAGTCATGAGAAGGGCGAATGCCATACACGTGTCGTTTATTCCCACTCCATCTAGTGCGGGCTAAAGCCACTGAAAGGTGTTCAGTCCCTCGATGCCAACTGAGATGACAGCTACAGAGAAAGTAATTGCGAAGTACATCGCCCCAAATTTTTCAGCTTGCTGCACATTTTGGGATAGCAGTGTTCACCGCTTCCCGTCAAAGTCAAACATCGCTGTGGGATTTGATGTCACCCAACGCTTATAAGCAAGCCATCTAACAAAAGACTAATGCCGGGTTCAGACTGTTAACGTAGCTCTCGTAATAACTTTAAAGAATTAGGTCATTTCACGTCTCCGTCCACCGAACCGCTTGAATGCCGTTTTTTTTACGTGCTTAGATCCCGATATGGCTTTGCGTCGGTAGTCTGAGCATGCCTAATAAGCCACCGATCGGGCCGACAGCAGGTCTCATTTTTATCTCCCACAATGAGCGGGGCTGTCACAAGCAGTTGTAAACCTCAACTTAGTAAGTGGTGGTCGCATGATAGCCTATTCTTTAAACAATGCCTCCTAAAAGCTTAAGTGTTGTTTTATTGCTTAATAATTTTCATTTAATATTGTTCCTGTTAAAATTTTCGTGTAAAAGGAATATCTTTTTCGCAACGGCCGCTTTTTCAAATTTATATCAATTATGTCATCTCATTTATAGCGGAAATATTTCAATCTGACGTACCAAAATGAGGGCGAGAGTGTTAATGTACTGGATAGGTAGGAAATAATACGGCGCCGTGACCCCCTCGAAAACAATTATAAGATGGCTGACGTATGGCCCACTAAACAGCGCCTGTTCAAGAGTAGGAAGTGTAAGGGCCCGACAATGATACGTTGGCGTGTCATCCAGCGAAGATGTCTCCTTAAACGAGAATCAACCAGGCGTTCGTCGAACGATGACGATGGTTGTACGTGGAGCTTTCTCGTGGGGGATTTCTTGGTTTTCATCTGAGTTCGTACTTTGACTCGCAGACCATTCGGACTTTGGCTCGTTGAGCTTTTGCGTTCACCCGCATGGCGCTTGGACTTTTGATCGCAGCGGCTTTCCCTTTGACCCCTCCTAATTTCATTTCGCACGAAGAAAGCTTCGGCTTCACCTGTTGGCATCGATACACGGAGGGGTGCATGATTCTACTAATTTTGCACGTCCATGCGCCCCTCTCCAAACCCAAACTGTACCAACCATGTCGAAAAATTAGCAGTGGCTTAGCTCGGCTATGCCAGGGTATACGTAGCGTGAGATAAGGTTCAGCTGGTTATTTTTAGGTTTCTTGGTTGTCTAGGATTAGCTGATTATGCTTAGGGCTGCTAAAACGATTTCCAATCCAATACAATCCATTTCAATCCAATCCAATCCAGCTCATTCCAATCCAATCCAATTCAATCCAGTCCAGTCGGGTCCAGTCCAGTCCAGTCCAGTCACTTCTCGCGCACGTGCAGCAGGGCTCTCCAGGAGCCACGCAAAACGGCTATCAAGCGGCTCCGGCGCAGCGTCAGACTTGGCACACAGCTGGGCATGCGCCGGCGCCAGTGCGTCCGCCGCGGCTATGACGTCACTCCTCTGGAATGCGCAGACCAGCGAATGTGCAGACCCAATTCTCTACTCACCCGTACTGCAATGGGATTGGATTTAAATCCAGCACAATCCAATTTATTCCAATCCAAGCCAAGCCAAGCCAAGCCAATCCGGTCCGATCCAAACCAATCCAATGCCCATCGCGCTTGCGCAGGACGGCCGTTCATGGCCCACGCGAAACTGCTCAACCTGGGCCAGTGTAGCTTACGCTACAAAAGGCACAACCCATTAGACGTCGGCTTCACAACGCGAGGGACTCCGGTTCGGTTCCGACCACGGGAAGCGTTGTTTTCCTCTCACTTCACCCACCATTATCATCATCGTCAGAGAATATTGGCCTTCCTGCAGTGCGTTCTTGACGCGACATTCGCCATCTGTGAGGCATAGAAAGCTTTCCTTTTATAACAGGCTGCGTCTTATCTCACGGCATCCGTGAGAATTACGTCCGGGACATTGTCACGGCAGTTTCCAAAAAAGCTGGATGGCCTAAAATTTGCTGAATAATATTAGGTCCCAGTGTAACCTAACGTAACATAACATCACCGAATCCAACATAACCTACGCAAATCCAGCCAAACTGCAAAGAAACTAATCTAATCCAGCCCAACGACAATCAACACAACCTATATTAAACGTAATTCAACCCATCCTAGAAGCCCTGTGTGTCAATCTCTTGATATAGTAAAAACCAGAGTAAAAAAACATTACAACATCACGATGAGCGAAAAATTCCGAAATCTAAAAAAGAAAACATCGCAACATCAGACTCAAACCTGAGCCGTCTTGTTTAAAACTAAGTACTATAGCACAGCTCTACAGGGGCAGCTGGAAACGTGGTTTTTAAGGAAAAATTCACCCCATAGAATCTCCGGCTAGCGTTCTGAGCCAATGAGAGGCGACTGCCCTGAAAAATTTCTGACGGTATTCCTCACGGTTGCCGTGATAATAGACACTACTTGATAAAGATTTTGTGGACACTCAGGCATTTCGTGGGTGTTTTGAGCTCAAAGATACGTGGAGTAATGCTCTAATGCGCTGGGTATGCCTGGCGTTGCTGAAGCACCTTCTAATCCTGTTGCTTGAAAAGATCTTCATGAGGTGATTCACCTAATGCTCCCGAAGACCTTCTGTCACTTTACCACGAGATGCGTAACTGCCACGAGGTACTACTAAGCTGCAAACACAGGGCAGACGAGAATGGGTACTTTCACTGCTTGTTGCGGTCCGCCATTTTGTTCAGTTCTTCCATTCCTGTCATCTCCGGTGTATTGTCACGAATCGCTGTCTATCGCTACTGGTGAATTGAAATTCGCGCTTTAGAACGGCTCCTACCATGATGCTGGTAGCGATGCCGCTACTACCGTCTTCAGATGCGTTCTCATCATTGTCAACTAGCCTGTGCTCGGAACACACCGGATACCCTCGCTGGAGCAGCAAGCTGTTCTTCGATGTACTCAACCGCTATGGAACAGCCACTGCTATTGAAATGGAACTATTCTTGGAACAGCCACTGCTATTGAAATGGAACTATTCTTGTGTACTCTAGCAAGTCGGCCACCCACAACTGAGAACTTACGGACTTAATTGATTTCGCCGTGGCCACGCATTCGCCTCCCGCAGCGACATCGCTGACGACGGAACCCGACAATCGCGACCCACGTTCCCAGCATCCTTTGGCTTGAAATCTTTCCTAATACAAAACAAAGAAATGATTTGTCGGAATAGAAACGTTGGACTCAGATTTCGTGCTTCTGTTCTAATTAGAGCGCGAAATACGGCGCCATTTGTTTGCCGTATGTTCTTAGCGTGATCCGATGGAATCCGTGTAGACGATGATTTGGAGTTTATGGCGGTCTTGCAGAGGCAAAACCGGTTTAAAACTTTACCATAATGACATACTCAATTATAAGGTGCTGCGGGCATACATCACTGTTTATTATTCCGGCTGTGTGGCCACAAAGATAAATACTTTGTATCCCTTTATTTCCGTTTTCACGAACAGTTGCAGAAGGGGAACCCTTTTCATGTATAAGGAATTCATTTAAAGTACCTATTTACCAGCAAGAAATTACCGGATGACTGCGATGGGCAGATACAACTGCGTGCCCCTATTCCCAGTGCAGTACGACAACCTAAAGGCTGTCGCCGCGCAGCACCACTATGGTATAGCAAACCGGAGGAAAACAATGACAACAGAATCTACTGCCAATACCAGCACCAGTCTCCTTATAATACCGGCTCTCGGCATGTGCACTAGAACCCGCCGAAGTCAATGCTGCAGTTATTTTAAACACACGGCAGGAGCTTCAAGGGCAGTAGGATTTGCCAGAGTCGAGCACACATCGTTGCGAGAGCTGGTTTCGTCTTCAAACCACGTATGCCGCCAACCGCTTTGTCACCACTTCGCAGAAAGGGAGCTGCTCACCCCGGTCGGCTCCTCCTACAGCTCCGGCTACCACCAGCTGCTACACGATCAAGGACGAGTCGAACAGGGCCTTTTAGAACAATATGACGTCTCAAGCGGCTCGTTCCAACCGAACAGACCCGTCCTGGAGACAGTCCCAACACTGTCATGAATACGCTGAAGATATTCCACTTCGACGCACACCGTTTCATGCAGGCATTATACGTGACTTCGCCATGACGTCCCGCCAAGCCTAGAAACGCGAGTGTTTCATGTTATTTGCGGCACTACATAAACGGCCCTTTGGTTTTTGGGCCTTAAGGTCACATCATAGGGCAGCACCAGACGGTTCTCGCGTCCGCTGCGCAGACTGTCCACTGTCGACTGCCCTTGCAGTCAGAGCTGCAAAATTTCATCGTCTACACCCTACCGAAAACGTCAGATGAATGATTCAAACACCTCCGTTTCCTGGCATATTCCAGCTCTCTTCCTTGACTCAGATGCTGCAGCTTTCAGCAGCCGCTGACTGCATGGAAATTTTATCGAGAGACACCTCTTAGCCATCAGCCGTATTGGCATTCTGTGCAGCTCTTGCATTCGTTTCACCGAAGAATTGTTTTCAGAGCTACGTAATTACGAAAAATAGATGAAGCTCGGAGCAACCTTAGAGCCGTCCTTAGTGGCTATTTGTCATATAGTATTCTGGTATGGGGTAGTTTCGATGAAACAAGAGGTGCAGCCGATTCTGCAGCTACACTGTTCTGTAGCCGGCCATGTATTGATTGCAGCCGGAAATTCTGGAACGTTTACACAATCAACTAAAGCAAGTAAATGAAGCTCATGAGGCTCGACGTAATAATAGCATCGTTGTAATGGTCAATTATGGTATGGAGTTTGTTTTCAGGATACCAACATTAGGTTGAGAGCAACAGACGTTTCACCATAAAGTTGGCTTTGTTGGAAGGCTCAATTTTGTCGACGCGAATTTTCTACGCCCACTGTAGACGTACGCAGTTTTGTTCAGAACTTACCTCAACACCTGCCCTGCAAAAGACAGTCACCACCCTAAGGGAGAAAACAGAAAAAGCGGTATAAGAGGTTGTGTACGTAACTAGAAACAAAGAGGCATCGAGAAATAGGTGGCGATGAATCTGACAGAGACATTTGAAAACTTCGCCCTACGCTTTTGCCTTGAATAAATCTTCAGTGGTGAAACCACATCGTAATTTTTTTACTTTTATACCTTCGAATAATATTTCGGGGCTAGTGCATTGTGATTTTCAGATCAGTTGACAACTGAAATGACACGGGCCACCATTCCAGAGGCCCACGAGAACAAAACGTTTTCAAAACCGCTGCGCATCTTGATTGACCTCCTCGCCTGAATTGAGAATTGAGAACTGAATTGAAGGACTGAATTGAGCCCTCGCTTTGTGAAGGCCGGTGAAGCTTACAAAGCCCTTCTCAAGACTGAAACAAGCAATGGCGAGAAACCAAGATCGTTTTATTGTAGTTTCAACTTTCTGCGAAGACAATTTTCCGTGGGTATATGTGGCGCTTTACAATTTTAGTATCTTGGGCAGGCGATGTTTTATGGCAAGACACTATCAAACTACCGGCGCTATTCAAACCCGATTTCTATTCCAAAGTTGGCATTTGTCGCAGTGGACGCACACGTATTTTTCAATATAAAGCTCCGCAATACAAAGCTGAGTATATGAATAAAAATTATGTGCTGTCTCTATTGGACGGAACAGCTCATTAGACTACGAAAATGTTCGCGAAGGGCGTTGTCCGAGCTCTCCAGTCGGCGCATATGGCGCTAATAGAAGTGGTCGCCATTTAAATAAAATGAAAACTCCAGTTCTGAAGTCGGTGTCGTTCTACATTGATAACCGAAGCGCTTTGGTGCAGAGAGCTTGATTGATTGGTTGATTGTAGGGTTTAACGCGCCGACGCAACGCAGGCGATGAGGCGCGCCGCAGTGGAGGGCTCCGGATTAATTTTGACCACCTGGGGATCCTTAATTAACGTGCGCCGAAATCTCGTACACACGGGCGTTTTTGCTTTCTCCTCCATCACAAAAGCGGCCAGCGCGGCCGAGAAAGTGCAGAGAGTTTGCGGAATTGACATGAATATTGGTTTGTAAAACGTAACTCGCTACATAAGGCACATATGTGTTTTTTGAACATCGAACATGTGTGTATCTCGGCCGTTCTTGAACCGTCCACCCATCAACGTTGGTTTATTTTTGTTACTTGTGGCGTTTTTTAAGATTTGGTTTTACTACTGCTTGTTTGAGCATTTTGTGAACGAACTCTTGAAACGCTGTTTCTTTCAGTGTTTACATTGTGCGATGGTTTTAGAAGCTAGAGCACATATTATACACCAGTTAAAGTTATTTTCAACCTTAGTTTTTTGTAATGGTGTTTGCGTATTTAAGTTTTACCGATGTATAATTCAGGCCCGGGCAGTTCCCGTGAGACGACCGCATGATCTTGCTACGTTTAAAAGAGACACCTAATTTAAAAGTATAAATATCTATTGGAAAGCTCAACATGAGTTATAAATGTTGTGTTCCACGGCGTACGACAATGAAAAGATTCTGCTTGATTGCGTATACTTTGAAATTTTGCTGACGCTTTTTACTTTGCATTTGAACACCTTTTTATGGTAACAGACGACTCGTCAGGCTGGATGGCATTGGCCCTAAGTGTTACAGAGTGATCCTTGCTGTTTTCGAATATGTATGTCGAATAATTTGTCAATGCTTCTGAGGCCAAAGATCCCTGTGTTACCTCCCAGAGATGGTGCACTTTGAAAATGAGAAAGTATTCAGTTTAGTACGCCCATCTAAAGTCCTATACCTGTAAGAAAAGCTACTTCACAGGGATTGGGGTTCAGTGAGGTGTAGGAGAAGCACAATATCGCACTTCTAAAAAGCATAACCCAAGTACCAAGTAGAGGTCACCTGTATGATAAGGCAATTTATTTTCTTATAGTTTCAGTTGTATCTTCAGTGTTAATAAAAATTAGCTTTCTTTTCCTAAGAACAGCTATTATCTAAGGCTAGCGCAACTTTGTGTTTCTGCTCCTAACTGTTTGTATACCCCGTCATTTCTGATAGCGGTTTGAAAGGTATGAACAACACTATAATTTTCCCAATATCAACACCAGTTTCACCATTTTACTTTGCGCATTCTGTGTGTTGTCTCAGTCGCATACTGAATAATGGGCTTTTCTTGCGCAAGCAAAAAGTTGTGTGATTTTTTCCGTATTTTTTCAACTAGTCCTATTTCGAATTTCTAAAATTTAATACTGCCATTAGTTTGCAAATCCGCATTGCTTAAGTACAATTCTCGTAGTGACATGCTAATGAGCCGTTCTTTACTTAGTGTCTGCCGGATTCGCCCAAGCACATTGCAACAGCGTTTTGGATTTATTTCTGCCAAATGTGATCATCACAGCACACGTGTCAACGGCAGCTGAGTTTATTGACTTTTATTTTTCCTTACCCATCCTAAAGGCGAGTTCAAACATATCTCTTTCAATTTCCTTTCGATTTCTGCGCACAAACAATCAACCTCATGATTGAGGTCTCTGTTTCGCCCACTTTTTCTACAACAACATATACTTCAAAAATTCGATTGATTGATTGTGGGGTTTAACGCACCGACGCACGCAGGTGATGAAGCGGCGCCGTAGTGGAGGGCTCCGGATTCATTTTGACCGCCTGGCGATTTTTATCGTGCGCCGAAATCTCGTACACAGGGGCGTTTTTGCTTATCGCCTGCACCAGAGAAGCGGCCGGCCGCGGCCCGGAATCGAACGCGCCGACGTCATGCTCAGCAGCGCAACGGCTTAGCCACTGAGCCACCGCGGCGGGTACTTCAAAAAGTCAAATTATAATCTTTATGCTCGAAGCGCACAAAGTAACCCCTCTAAACAATTTGAAATCATTCTTAAAATACCACCGGTGCTATGAGTACATGTGAAAGTTTAGAACTGTCTTGTAGGTGCGGTACGCTTGTTGCGTGTCTTAGGATCGTATTTTCGTCCTTGTTGGCAGTTATTTTCTGAATTACAGTCGCCGTTTATATTGATTGATTTATTGGCTCGTTGACTAGTTGTATCGATTGATTGATTTATGGAGTGATTGATTGTGAGCGTTAACGCGCTGACGCTACACAAGCGATGAGGCACGCCGTAGTTGAAGGCTCCGGATTAATTTTGACCACATGGGGATCTTTAACGTGCCGCAAAAATCTCGAACACAGGGGCGTTTTCGCTTTAACTTAAAAACACCCATCCAAAAACGCGGCCCGCCGTTGCCGGGAACCGAACCCGCGTCCACGAGCTCAGTTGCACACGCCTTAGCCATTGACCACCAGGGCGCGTTCGTTTATATTAAAAATGCTCTGGTAAGGCTGCATGCAATTTGCAGTAATAGTGCCTACTCGTCTCCAGCAGAGGCCCGGATGCGCTACTTCTCACTGTTAGGAAGAATGACTCTAATCCGCAAAACCCTAGTATAAAGGCGCTCGTGACCTATGTGGGCGTTGCTGTGTGGTTGTTTGGTCGGCTTCTTGTTTGGTCGACTCAGTCTAATCCTCTGCCGCTATTCAGGGCAGGTATAGTTTTATTGGTATCGTTAATAGAGTGTTTGCATGACGTTGATGGCACGAAAGAAATGCTCGGTCTGCAGCCTTTTTTAGGTACAGTAGGTGTTGAGGTCTTTCGTACAACTGACATTGCGTTATTGATAATAGTTTATTCATTGTGCGTACCCCTTCCATAAGCTCGCACCATTGGGGGGACTTACCTTGCTACTGCAGCTCTAACAACTAGGGCATTTTGTAAAAATTGTGCTAAATTTCGAGCACAGTATTTCCGCAATCACAAGTTATTAGTTCTTTTCCCGTATCTTTCAATCTTCAATCTGAATCAGTGGCCTTATACCAATTTTATTTAGGTGCCGGTTCAAACATGCTAACAAAGCTCATCATTTTACTAGTTTGCTTGATCAACATTCGTCATCATCATTATCACCTTCCTTCTTCTTTCAACATCAGACAGAGACCGAGAGAGAGAGAAGAGTTGCTTTATAAAGAAGAAACGAAAGTTGACTCAGCAGGCAACTGGCCTTCGGGTTGAAGGGCACCTCAATCAAGACTGAGTCCTAGGAGGGGGATAGAAAGGAAAAAGGGTCGACAGAAGAAGAGTAGAAAGGGAGAGAATAAATATAATCGGTGCACAAAGGCCGCGCAGCATGGATAGTACTGTACAAGTTTATGGCATGATCACAGAAAAAGATGGCCGCGACTATCGCTTGTATGACACACAAGAGCAGCGAAGCAGTATGCGCCTGATAACCGCGGAGCGCACCGATGACACCGATTCACGCATTCGTCAAGTTCAACTTCAAGTCAGCGCTGTAGTTAACAAAACAGTTAGTTTTCTTCGCTATTTTTTTCTTGAGTTCGATCATGTGACCCAGCAGCTTACTAGGAGGGGCGTGGACAAATACCATGCATTGGGTTCACTTTCTCATGGAAAGGCTTGTACTCCCCTCTTATATTGCGGTTACTCCAAACAAAAAATTTTTATTTTATTGTCAAACATAAAAGAAAAATACTGCACGTGATTTGTATGCTCTGTGATCTCTGACTTGGAAACAGTCGAAACTATTATTTGTTTCGGTATAAAACATGCTTTAAACCGCGCGTCATGCGAAACTGCGCCTGCTAAAAATTCGTGGACATTTCGCGGACATTTCGCGGCGCCGAAGGTAGGGGAAATTTTTAAATGCGAATGCATTTCTTAGTCGAGCCATGTCAGGCGCCGTGCGGCGTCCACGCGCCCGCAGGTGTTATCTCTCCGCTCTCACCCCCTCTCCCATAGCAACAGCTGCGAGCGCGCGCGCTCCTTCTCTCCCCTAGCAACCGGAGCAGGTGGTGCGGGTGGATCAGCGGCGAGTGAGTGGAGAGGAGGAGCGCGCTCGGGCGTGTGAGGGCGCTCGCATCGCGGGAGCTCGCCGGAGCTCCCGCGTGTGTGGGAGAGTGTAGGCGAGGGTAGGCGCGGTGCTTCGGTGCTTCTCCTCTCGACGCTCGCCCCACTCTGCCACGCCCGCATGCTTCTCAAAGACCCTTTGACTGCACTTTACCGACCACAAGGCAGTGATCGTGGCCGTCAAGTACAACGACAACACAAACAGGTGTTAAATAAATGGTTACGCTACAAATCACCGTCTCCTCATTAATTATAAATTCCGCGCACTCTCGCGCAAAAGAAATGCATTCGCATTTCCTCACGATTCCCTTCGAGGAGGTGGGGTGAATTTTTTGCCCTATTTCGCGGCAAAAGCAGCCGCCATTTTCAAGCTGTTGCGTAACATTACGTCACGTTACGCAGGCTGAAGTTGCCAATGGAGGACGTAATCGTTCCCGACAACTCTTTAAATTATGTCACGCCTTCTCAGTCAATCACAGAGAGGGCGTGTATTACAAGTAATATTGTTGTTGAATGGCAAAGACAGGCTTACGCTGTCACGTCGATGCCTTTAGTCTAGTTATTCGTTGCCGGCCAAGAATTGGGCACTTCACGTAGACAGAAATAAGGCAAACGTTAGAATTGTTGACAGTAAACGTCATGAAACATCAAAATGACGAAAGCACACAAAACCGCTCGGTCACCCGGAAGTACGCGACCAAAATTGAAAGACAATCAGGAAAAACTTCCGGCAAATTCCCCAGTTCCCCGGGAATTTGCGCAGTCGAGAATAAGGCCCCAGATAAGAAACTGGTGGTCGCTTCGGGTGGATTCGTTTAGTGTTCGGGCTGATTTGGAACGCTGCGCGTTCCCCCTTCGTTGCCGTTGCGAAAGAAGAGAGGTTGATTTTTTTGGCGCCTTGGCATTGCTTAAAGTTTCATTGAATATATTTCAGCTTACGGGCCACGCGTGAACTTCCAAACGTGTGGTGTGGCGCTATGGAGGTCATTATTGCGACAGAAAATCAGCGTAGCTTGAATAAAGTTGATAATATACGCAGCCACGTTATATATTTCGTAATTTATGTGTTCCATTTTTCCAAATTATCAAGTGCCAACTGCCTACCTGGCCTCATAAGCTATAGGAGGAGTGGTCTGCGAATTTGCGGGTGGTAAATGTGCAGCTAAGATGTAATTGTGACGACAATTTTAAATGATTCAACAAAGCGTAATTTCAACTGAACGCAGTGGCCTTCTTGAAGTCGTGACAATTATCAGTTTATTTATCCCCACATTTGGCAAATGCACCTTCTACAGGATGCGAAAATTCTTAACGCGCCATTAGAATATTTTCTTTGCGCAAAAATTAGGGTCTCTGATTCCTCCGTCCAGTGGTCTCTTTGCTGCTGCTTCAACTTCGGTCATTCAGTAGCTATTCTCATAGTTGGATGGTCAGGGGCGTTGTTTTTTCCGCAGTACATTCCCTCCCGCAATATTTTCTTTTTCAGAACTGCACTAAGGAAGCTAGAATAGGTAACGCCCACTCCATGGAAGACAGCAAGATGCGGATTCCATTGCATGTTCGAAGGCACATTAGAGTCCGGCCGATTTCACTAAACACGCACTCCGTCTTGATCAAGGGTCACCGAATCACCCTTGGCGCCAATTACGCAAGCAATCAAGTTACCAGAGACCGTGGCGGAGCCTCATTTCCGCGTTAAACAGCGCATGTTATCGGAGCTGTTAGCGTGGCAGTACAAGAAATCACCGAACTGACAGCGCATGCAACCAAAACGGAAACAGCATAAACGGTTTGCCTTAGTACTGGCCACGACAACACGCCGGGAAGCCGGCACGCCAGGAATGACATCTCACAAGCAGCCAGCACGCCTAAATTATCAACGAAGAAGCATCAGTTCATCAGCACTGAAGGTGCCTCAAAGCCAACGACCGTGTACTGAGGTGTGCAGACATAGACAAGTGGGACGTTAACGCGCAAATGGGAATTTGACCGCAGAAATAGCGCAATCTCTTTCTAACCTGGTAAAGCTGTGCCACCACCGCATAACATCAGGTAGGTGTGTAAACGCAAATTTCCAAATATACCACAACCGGGTCCAGGTGCCTTCACAAAACAAATTTCTCAATTTCGCTTGTTCTGGTGCATATTATCATGTTCGCTTTTCACTTCTCCGTCACTGTACAATATCTGGGTACGTGAAAGTAAGTTTTTCGACCAACAATGATATCGTGCACGCTGCAGTTAGCCCATTCATACACTGTGCGTATACACTATGGTGACAATCAATGGTCTCTTTCCCACAAAGGCTAACGCACTTCTTCAGCACAGATATCTTGGCGCACTAAATCCTGCAGCTGCACTTGGGCGTTAGCAACATAAAGGCTGTCAGAAAGCAGCTAGCTGTATGTGCAAATATAGGTTCTAAGCCACCTATGGTACTGTCATTGGTAGGTAATTTCTAAGTTTTTGTGGTAACCATTCTCATCCTTTAAGTTTGGTAGGAGTCATTGTAGGCTTTTGGTACGGTAAAGTCTGCAGCCCGTCCGACAATGCCTGCACCCGTACCTCCATCAATGCCTCTCCAAAGTCCTAACTTCATTTTTTTTTATATTTCGACGTATTATGGGCCTTTCGCGATCTTCACCTGTATCAGTGATTGTTCTATTTCCCCTTTAGATACTGATTCAATCTCACGAACAAGGATTGCCATATTAGTACCGTTTCCTGGCCAAACATTGGCGTTATACGAACAGGGTGACTTGCTTTTTCTTAATTTATGTGTTTTTTTATTCATCACTTTAGCTCAAATATCCCCGCAGATTTCTTGCTACATCTCACCCTTCAGCTCAATACATTTATCTTGTACCACAAAACACATGCTACAACGTGAAGATCCCGCGTCTCATCACCTTTTTACAATGACGCCGACTCCCTCTCGCATTCATAGAAGCCATAAATGAGACTTGGAAATGCCCAAATATGTTTTATTCTTCAGGTGTGTGCTTTGTGTTTATTCTGGGGCATTTTTTACGTCGTACATCACGGGTGATGGTTCTATGTGCTCAGAACTCGCCTTCGCCATCCACGCATAAATCCCTGGTATGCTCGGGAACTTTAACGCCACACAATGCCGCAAACTCGTCAATGCAGTGTTGCGGAACTGAATCTTTCACTGCTGTATCACTCCAGAGAATGCACACTGAAAAAAAGGAAGATCCCGGTTTCATTACGGAAAAGTAGACACAGATGGTTGCCCAACCTTTATGCACCATTCGCCACATAAATATAGACACCAGATTCATGAACCAATAGTGGAGTTCTTTTGAGACCTATTGCTGGAAAATGAATGGAAACTTCGTTCTCGTTCAGGCAAAAAGCGTAACACGAAGGCGGATTAGTTAAGCCTAGACATTCGTGAACTAATATTGGCAATTATTTGGATTTCCGGCGAGGAAGCGAACGGCTGGAATAGATAGCCATTTCATATCCATGATTATAGTGAACGCTATAAAATGATACAACAATGTTGAGGAGCCAGTAGTATGCTAACCGCTGTTCAACCAGGATAAAACTGCGTCTTTAAGCATGTTTCAGTCGTTATTCAGAAGTATTCAGCAATACAAAATCTTCACGTCAAAAACATTTAAAAGGAGAAATCTGGAACCCTCGAGGTAAAATGTTGAATAAAATTGCATCAACAAACTACAGCGATCCTGAGCATTCAAGTCATCATCTTTACAGATTAGATTCTGAATATTTATTACGCACGAGTATATTTATTTAGGCATAGTTTCATTGATGAAAAAAGTAACGCACCAAAAACAGGAAAATACACGCTGGATACAAGCATAGCTCGGCTCTGTAGTCTATTTTAATCATATTTTCCTGGGATATTTTGACCTCATACCGTGATGTGGATTCTTCTATATTGCGTGATAATAAATTAGATATGAATTACTATGATAAAAAGCTGAGATTCTAGCAGATACCTTAGGGTAAACAATACACGGAAAGCCGCAATTTATTCCCAGTGTGGACGCCATATGCAGCCCCCTCCCAGCCCCCTACCTAATTCCAAAGGACACCGAAGCACTTATTTGTCATTTTGTTTTGTTCGTCCTTGTGTGGTTGCATTTTTTTACAAGATCGTCTCGCCTGGTTTCCTTTGTTCGGGGAGACAAACCCGCAAACTTCAGAGTTTCTCGCTAATGTCGTCATTGCATACAGGCAAAGTAAATATGACGCCAACCTACTTTATCGTTCAACTTAGGGACACTTCCAAGCGCTTGGTCCTGGCTTTTTTGTAACAATAGGTTACCAAGTTTGAATTGCAACAGCTTGAAAAAGAACGACGTGGGACACCGAAGAAATTTGCAAGACGCGCGCCCGCTTTGCGAATTTCTTCTGTGTCTCTCGTCCTTTTTTCACGCTGTTACACTTCGAAATGAATACCCACCAACTCGCCCAACTTTCAATTCTGTTGCAATAGATTACCCTTCATGTCGCATCGACCAAACGCCATGCATGCAGGTTAGGTTGCATCTTCTGTTACGAACATAATATCGTACTGAGCAGAAAACCCGAATGATATTGAAAACAAGAGGGAGCACAGCAAAAAATAGGTAAGTACGTATAATTGCCCGACAGTAGAAGTACAACTTACGAGGACCACCAAAGTCAACTTCTTCGACAGCGCAGTTCGTGTAGTCTGTGTATAAGAATTCGCTAACAATAGTGGAGCCTGAAAAGTTTTCAAAGAATGTGTGTCATTGAATATACTTGTCAGTAATGTTACACGAGTTGTAGAACACCACGGGGAGAACAAAAATTGGGCCATCATGCTCTCTGATTTATTGCGCGAAGGCTGTTCATTTTTGGCATGTTTTTGAATAGATTTACGTATTATTGCTTTAGCCTAAAACACGGCAAAATACGCTATACTTCGCTGGGATTGCTTTCATGCTTCTTGTGAAAGCGCCCAGCTTCGGCTTTAGGTGAGGACAATTGTTGGCTAGTAGAGGCGTGACAAATACCTTGGGCAAGATTGTTTCAGAAAGACACAAGCTGCTCCTTTGCAAAGTTTCACTAGGTGGTAAGCTTGTAATAATACCTGCTTCTTCTAAAGTGTGAAACTAACCTTAGTATGCATTGACTCGTTCTGCACGCTAAATTTACAAAAACCTACCTGGATATCTAAATAAATAATAGGCCTATGTAAACTTTCAATAAATTTTGAAATTTCAATAATTTTCAATTATTTTCAAATTTCAAAAATTTAAATAATTTTTGAACACAGACGGGGGCGTTTGTAAATAATTCCTGAAATCGGCTATCAATGAAAAATCTATCAGATGCGTACTGTTTGCACTCCCACAAAAGGTCGCTTCAAAAACACAGGTGGCGTTTTCAAACCCAATGGTACTAAGAGTATCCGTGTGTGTTGCTTAGGACAATGCTAACTCGAACGTTTACGACATGTGGTATTTGCGTAGGTTCGATTGGACAAAAAGAAATTGCTACACAGATTGACGAATAGGTAAATACCTACAACGCCTGACCATATAGAAGAAGGTACACGTACCATCATCCAGAGTGCGAAGCAATTTTCCGCCATCCTCTACCTGCGTGTGAATATTGAGCGCTAGCCTGAAAATATTTGAACAATTGTAATCAGTATTCTTGTGTTAGGAACAGTCTGGCTTGATTGTTTGTTACTAACTCTTTTTCACTTTTTGCCCAGTGTTTTTGGAAGAGACAAATGGTGAATGTAGAAAGATGACTGCGCGAACAATTAAATCGCGTAATTGAAAAGTTTATATACAAAAGTTGTAATTACAATGTTCAGGATTGCGTTTTCGAAAACATGAGGAATACAATACGGCGTTATCAATAGCTGGTTTCGGCAATAACCGATTTAACGACGAACATGCTTAGTGATATTCCGGTGTAGGAACAATTAAAAACCACGCTCCCCTTCGTTTAACGACGACTATGGTTGAACGCGATGCTTTCTCGTGACGGATTCTTTGGTTGTCGTCTGCGCACCATGAACCCCTCTCCAAATCCAAACTTCTTCGTCCATGTTGAAATCGAGCTGACAGATAGACACCGGCTTAATAATGCGATTCACCCGGGTTCGATTCAGGCCACGGGAAACGTTAATTTCGTTCACTACGATAATTCGTCATCTTTGTCAGAGAAAGTTGGCTTTCCTGCATGTCGTTTTTGCATTACAGACGCCATCAGTGAGAACCCTAAGCTTCGCTTTAAAAATCATGCGGTCATGCTTCATCGTGCCTCCCAATTCGAATACTTTTTTATGACAAATCGGGCTCATCACAAAGATCAAACATTTCCTGAAATAATTTGAGACTTTCGCTCCCCCTACTTGGCTTTGTGAGCGAGATATACGATATGAAATTGCGTGATCAGAACCTTTAGGCAAAATCCGGTCTGGTTGTCGTAAATTGCCGAAATTCACTCAATTCAGCAAGCTCCCTTAGGGCATGCTCTGTGCACGTACTATGCGAAATAGCAGCAATAGTAACTCAAAAATCACGTATATTGTTGTCTGCATTCACATTACCTACTTGGCTGCCTAAAAAGAGCTGCCTTCGCCAGGAAAATGTTTGTGCCACTCAGGAAAATGGCACCTTTGCAACAGGAAGTGCTACGAATACGTTTTGCAACAGTAGTTCTGCGATTAAAGTGTAGCCTAAACGTAAAACCATGAGCGGTTTAGCTTCTTGTATGTGTCGCGCAATCGTGCACTTAGCAACAATAACCTCGTAAGCAAAAAACCCAATAGGATAAAGCTTAGGTACACTAAACTCCGCGATATAACTTTACCAGATAACCGACCAAAAAGTGATGCTCATCTCCTTCCTCTGCCAGCAAGGTCATCCCGTCAGCCTTTATTGATATGGTCCTCTTGCCACGCATTTATTGTAACAAGCGTTTGGCCGTCACAATATAGTTACGTCACGGGAGCCTCAAAAGCTATCCGCCAATTTGAGAGGCTGTTTCATACAAGAAACCGAGCAACAGATGGCTGGCCAAACCGACTTTAGGCATTGCCCCCATTAAACCGAAGGGGCGAGCACCGGTCCATTTATATTGCGAACCCATCCTCAGCCTGCGCACCGGCCGGTGAGCAGCTTTTGATCAAGGCAAGTTCTATTTCCGCAGTCCGGCAGAACACGAGACTAAATTTTATTTCTCTAATACGGCGCATTGTTATTTCTCCTGCGATGAAGGACTTATCGAGCCCTTCATATGCTGGGTTACTTCATACATATTACTCTATTACGTGTGCTCTCCTGGAACCGTGAAACACAATAAAAAGACGGGAGAGGATTACTCACGGCGTTGGGATTCCTGGAACTGGAACCATCCAGACATAATCGGCGGTGCGTGCGTCCGGGTTGAAGGTTGTTCGGTACGCCGTCAAGCACTCCAATGTCGTGTCATTGTTCGAGTTAAATATGGACACCATCGTCTCGAAAGTCTTCATCAACTGAGTTGAAATGGAAAAATATGCACGTAAGCGGATGATTACGAAACTTGATAAGTGTACGCCAAGAGGGAACTTAAGGAGCTTAATGGGTTTAACTTAGGTCCCATGATGACAAAGTGCGCAGTTATCTGCTTATCCATGCACGATCAGGAAACGTACTGCTAAACAGGTTGCGTGGGAAACGAAAAGCACACGCTCTCCTCGGTCAACACCAGAAGCGAAAAAAAGAAAACAATTGCGCGTTGATGAAGTAGATCGGGAGGCATGTGATGTCTGTAGAATTTTGCGTAAGTATACTATAATTTTCGGAGTAACTTGAAAACTGCGCTTATAACTATTTTTCTAGATGATTTTGGTTAGAGAAATGATTGGCGCCCGTCACATACAAATATATTCTTGAATAATTAACACAGAAGATTTAAAGGTATTGCGTACGCTTCGTAACTTACAAAGGGAGGGGGGCTGCTTTTTTGGCATGCTAAATAATAAATTTTGCATAGTTGCATAGTTGCACAGTTTTCGCATAGATCTAACAAACGGCTAAAATGGACACCTGTGATTTGAAAAATTGATAGTTTTCACTTTATATTGCGTCCCTGACAGAAATAGACAGTAGCGTGGTTGCTAGAGCTAGGGTCAACTGACAAAATGCTTCATTTCATATTTTTCACCTCCCAAAACGGCGTGGTCAGCATTTAGGTTAAACAAAGGAAAACAATGAAATAGTTTCGCTTATTTTTTATGTTTTACCCATGGTTCTTTTTTTCTGAACCACAGTTCGATTTCCTCTTTCATGGCGCACTGCTTATCACGGAACGCCTCTTTTTGATCTTGATTTATGTTCCTTTTCTACAGCGCACAATTTTGTTCGTTTTCTGATGGCATGCACTTATTTTGTATCTACACAGTATTGTCTGTTCGTAACAAAATGGTCTTACACGCCCGCACCCTGAAGCGACAGTTGTGTGGTTACTTCCCTTCAGAGAACATTGTGTGATACATAATTTGCAATGATCGCGTCTGCATAGCAATTCCCTAGGCATAATCTTTCCTTGTCTGTTAAAGGTCCAAGTAACGATGCACTAGTTTTCGCTCTTGAATCAGTAGAATACTATATCGATTTTCTAAATAATTGGCTTGTTGTGCCTTATCACACAATCAAGATGATTACGTTATTGTTTGCTTTCTCTCATTCGAATGAGGCATAGCTACTAAGCCCTAACGCTCAACAAGCGTTCTGTACAAAAAAAGAGTAAAAAAACTGCTTTGAGTGTACATCCACAACGTTGTGGGCAGTCGGTACATCTGTATAATTGTCCTTTGCCTTTCGCCCAGCCAAGTACAAAAGAACGCACCTTAATCTTTGTAGAATACATGTGTACATCCTACAGGAAAACCTTGATGTTAGCTGCACTCTGTTTTAATTTGTTTTCTGTTGTCGACGAGCATTGCGACAACATTGGAGTGGATTGCTTTTGCGTTAGGAAAAAAAAGTTATCGAATGGCCTGTTCAGCTTAGTATCGCTTATACGAAAATGCGATTACTTATCGGCTACTACTTCCGCCACCTGCCGGTGCTATTTTGTTGGAGGCAATCCTTCGGCAGACGAAATCAGCGTCTGATCCGGAACACGAGCAAACGTGTATTAATCCGATTTTTCCACAAGATTTAAAACTAACCAATAGCTAAGTAGTTGGGAGACTGTATATTTTGCGGAACGGCGCATCACCGCTTACCACTCGAGTTAAAGGTACATGGATTGTTTGTTCGGTGGCATGCAAGTACAGTACTTGAGGCTACTGGTGCGCTATGCACTAGCCTCCGCCGTTCGGGGCTCACAAGACAGAGCGCTTTCAACCACATTTTTTTATACTTTTAAAACACAAGTGATGATGTAATGGTGGTGCTAGTCGAAAAGGAAACTCAACAAACTTAGAGCCGAGAAGTATTATCTCTAGCACCATGCGAATGGCCGCCAATCATATTCACACACTATGAACACTTCCCACGAAGTAATACGACTGCGACGCTTGTTTCTACTGCAAATAATACTACTAATACATTTATTGTAATAATATTACGAAATATGTATGCCAAGATAAGGCAGAAACAGCTTTTTAGGATCACATATAGACGTTCATATAGTCCCGCATTGAGCCATACTACCATGTCGTGACTTCAAGTGGGTTTTGTTGCGTTCGGGTTTGCCTTTCGAAACGCGAAAGAACTAGTTGGGCGTGTTTTATAGCTTGTTCAGCCCTTGGTTATGTTCTGTGTATGTGTCTTTTATTATGACCGCTAATGTGGCTGATATAGGGCAATAGTTCTACAAGGCGAGGTTTTATTGGGTAAAGAATTTTAAACACGCTGTTGTTTGGGGAAGAGTTGCTCTGTTCTGGAAGCCTGTGCTGCATTGCGTACAATGAGAATTCCCTTCTAGTAATTGATTGAGGGGTCTCACCACCGTTACAAGAAAATCACTTTTGCAACGAAGGATTTAGGGAATTAAGGACCACATCTAAGCCGTGGTACCAAGGTGCGATTGGACAGGCTAGACGCTTGCTTTCTCACCATGTGACATTCCCATGGTGTGGTGCCGAAGGGAATTACGCCCACTACTGTATGCCGCTTAACTGACTAACATTTTTGTTTAAGTTATTTCGCTTGTTGGCTTTCAGCCAGCGCGGTCACCGAGCTCTCTTCCAAGTTTTGTATATCCAATTATGTGCAAGTCTTAACTGTGTGCGCAGGTATTTTAGTGGTTCAAAAGCGATTCTTTTATTTTGTACCTAGCACTGTCAACTCCATATTTGTTTTTGGAGAACAATTTCCCAAGTTCTTTACAATTTTAATATAAAATTTTCTCAGACAAATTGCCCAATAAAACTACTTTAATGCGGTGCTTCGACAGGACAGTGGATCAAATAAATAGAGAACCTGGGACGTGCGTTTCTCTTGTTTATTTTGAAAAAAAGACAGAGTATGCTTTTTGAACGAAGTACACACGAATTTGAGTAGATTAATTGAACAGCCTAAGGGACAGCCGTGAGCTGAAGTAAACGGACCACGGGAGCGGTGGCCAAAACTAATCGCTGCGCCGTCTGGTTGTGCGGCGCCTGTTGTCGAGACCGCGCACAGCGCAGGCGCGGCCTAGCAGTACAGCACACATGCCGCTATCGCTCGCTGCTTTGCAATTGTCTCACGCTCCGATAAATTGACGCCAGGGGAGCCGCGCTGCCCTTTTACTGCCTGCTGGTCACACACATTCAGTGGAAATGGCGCGCTGGCGCAATCGGCGGCAACGCGGCTCCGCTGGCAGAGTTGGCGCGCTGGTGATGATCTCGGGCTTCAAGCTTTTTTTTTTTTTTTTTTTGCAGTCCCTTCCTCCCCCCCCCCCCGTCATATATTGAAGCAAAAAATGAAGCAGAAAAAAATCACTGTACAGTCGAAGAAAATAAAACACAACACCATCTTTGTCGGTTTTGAGGATAGATGCGAAATCACAGCCTCCCGAGAATATCAGCGAACTGGGAAAATTATTGATGCTAACCTTACATGCCACGGTTTTGACGAATACTGCTGTGTTTAGGTATGTACTGCATTGCTTTATGAAACTTAGTTTGCCGCATGCGGCATATGTGCCATTTCGCAACTGCTCGGGAAATTCCAGCTTCGCAATTTTTCAAGTTCGAGGCACCGACACATACATTTTATGTTCAAAAAACTATATTGCGATATGAGATACCATTGAACCACGCCTTCAATTCCCAGCGACTATCGAACTGCATGCAAACTACATTTTTCGATTAGATTTATTTGCACTTGAAAACATTATTGAGAATTCTTGCGCACTTCTGTGCCATGAGTTGAATTTGAAGGATTTGATCCAAAGAGGGTCGTTCAGTCGACGATTGAAGATAAAAAGATTACTGGCCTATGGTCGACGGCATGAGGTAAACAAACGACGGTATACTTCAAAACAGCCAACTTTATTTACAAGTAATATTTTACAAAGCATTGCACAGGGCTGCCGTTCATAGATGGGGGTCCACAGACAAAACGAGGAACGTGGGAAAAGAAGAACTCCGTGCGTCCCTCCGCGATACTCCCAACTTTCTTTTTTTTGTAAACCCTGCCGCGAACTAAAAAAAAGTGGATTTGCTTCATGACATGTTAGAATAACGCCTCCGCACAGCACAAATTTTAAAGCTGGCTTTTTGCACAACGTTTAAATTATGCAGAAAAACAACACTCAACGGGGTGTACATAGAGATATGTGTATGAGCGAATTTGGCTGCAAGGGTTAATTGTGCGACAATAGGACACGTATCAACATATTTCATCGTGGGGTCCCTCACTAGATTTGGAAGCCCAGAAGGAGTCTTTGGCACGCTACCGGCCGAGTACCACTGGCATAAAAAATCAGAGGTCGGGCAAATCCCAAGTCCCGGGGGCAGCCCTTTCCTTCACCACGCCGTAATCTTTGTTTCATTACAAAAGTCCCGCCTCCCAAAGAGACGTCTCAACCGAGAGTGAGGAGGACCTATCAATTAGCCAATACTATAGGCCGCTGAGCGGCCACAACGACAGTCAATTGTTGTTGTGTACACAAATATCTATGGCACCCAACTCTGTCACTCTCATGCAGAAACTCGAAACTCGAAAAACGCGAACAACACGAAAAACGTGAAACACGAACTCGAACAAACAACAAGACAGCAGATATCAACTGAGAAACTTCATCACTTAACAAAAAAGAAACCTCCTGTTTTTTGAATAAAAAAAGGCTACGAGCCCAAAGCAGGCACAGCACGCTATGTGTGGCAGCGTAGCACCATTGCCACTTATCAGGTGAGTCGCATCGTTTTCAATGATAGGGCGGTGCCCGGCAGTGTTCCTCTAACTGCGCGGCGTGATTCCCCTGGCGTCAATTTATCGGAGCGTGAGACAATCGCAAAGCAGCGAGCGATAGCGGCATGTGTGCTGTACTGCCAGGCCGCGCCTGCGCTGTGTGCGATCTCGACAGCAGGCGGCGCGCATCCAGACGGCGCAGCGATTAGTTTTGGCCACCGCTCCCGTGGTCCGTTTACTTCAGCTCACGGCTGTACATAAAAATGATTGAAACGTGAATAGCCGCAAGCTTATACCTTTTTGTTGGAGTACTAGACTCCGCATGTTACCAGGTTTTATTACACTGGAAACGGGATATCGGACAGTGTTGTCGCCCTCTTATTCCGCAATAAGAAGCAGTAATTTACTCGAATGATTTTATGCAGTAAAAAATACCCAAGAAAGCTTTGGGATAAAATTAACTCTGTCGTAAAAAAATTATGCGCGTAATCTTTCTGATATCGTTCTGTATGGTTCCTCCCAAATTCTGCTCGCCGACTGCTTAAACGAGTATTAAACGCTGCAAATAAAATAAACATCACTTTCAATATCGGCAAAAATTTCCTTGGGTTATTTTTGGACGTAAAAAAGCCATCGATACGGTTGGACATGATATACGTTTTAAAAAACTAAATTGTTATGGTTTCCGAGGCCTTTTAAATTTCTTTCAAATCTATTTGCATAGAAGTACGAGAAATGAAAATAGAACACTCAGACAGCTAATTCCTACCAGTAGCCCATGGAATACCGCAGGGCTCTGTTTCGGGACCAATTTTAATCGCACTCTACGTGAGCAATTGCAGAGATGAGAGAGAAAGCGTAATTTACGTTGATGACACACTGGTTCTAGTATCAGGGTCTAACATTGACAAATGAGGACACATTGGCAATAGACAACTTGAAAAAATAGAACGGTGGTTCTTCCAAAACAGACTAACGCTTAATGTAAACAAAACCGACTATGTCGTGTTCTTCTCCTGTGCCAAACAAGTTGATAAACCTGTAACGCTAAAGAAAGGCAGAGCCAAAATTGAAAAGTTCGAATAGTAAATATCTTGCCGTCACTCCGAGACGCCTCCATGCGAAATACCGAACATAAAAGCGGCCCGGAGCAAATTGAGCCATTCCTGTTTCTTCCTATAACAGGCAGTTTACGTTTTTCTTTATCAACGCTAGTAGCCATTCATTTGGGCACCTTCCACTCAAGTTCCTAACGTAGTTTGTCGAAGCTTCGGGCAGCACTATCTTGAACCGGTTGTTACACTTCAAGAAAGAGCGCTGTGAATTATGACAGTGCCCAAATGCACGGCTTACATGGCAACACTCTTTCAGCAGCTAGAAATAATCGCCTTTTGACTTTCACGCGATTACAAAATAGCTTGTCTTACACAGATAATCTTAAAAAACAACAACTCCCTGCCATCCTCAATATTTGTAACGCCCCCGAGAAACACAACAACCAAATCAGGCAGCAACTTTAACCTCACTATGGTGCGTAATTGTTATGGTAAACGTACCGTGCAATATGTCGGAGATAGAATATAGTCGAGAACACCACTTCACATGAAACATAGTCAAAACGTCTCAAGGCCACCAAAGAATCACATGCAATGTAACAACTTTGCATCGCTTATCTAGCTGTTCAAATTTTACTTTTGTAACCAGTTATGTATGGCGTAGTGTAATATATTTTCTGATTATATGTTTTCATGATATGTCATCTGTATAATCCTGCAGTTATGTGAGCGAAAATTTCGTACGCGCGCACTGGGCTTAGCTTATTGGCTATATGCTTTTTGCGTTGTCGCCCGTTGCAAACTGTCCAATTTGCGTATTCTATATTGTGCTTGTTATCATTATCATGTATTGTTTTTCTTTAGCGTAATGGAATGCGCATGCAATGATAAAAGATACTAGCTGCAGTGGTCCGGTACCAGCATTGCTGCTAAGGTTCCAGGCGAAATTTTCACGCTTGTTCGAAGAAATGTTTTGAAGTAAATATAAATAAGCGCTTGTCTATATCACTCTCTAACGCTAATTGTTTGGGGTAGCACGTTAAACGTTTTGATTAGAATACACTGTGTTGCTCTCTCAATTGCTGCACGAGTTAGACTACTCGTTACTGGCGTTTATTATAAAGGAAACGTGAAATCGATCGATATAAAGAAGTTATGGTCCACATGTAACGCTAAACGTCTCGAAAGGGGCCAGACGTTTTTATTAGGGATGCACTGAGCTGCTCCCTCTCTATACTAAGAAACTCTTACCGTGAAAACGTCTATACCTTGCCCAAAATCGCCGGTCGCCGCAGAGTGGGCAAATGCCTGCTGTAATATTACAGCAAGCATGAGCACGGAACAACAACGTTTCATTGTAGCTTAAGCTTGGTCCGAGATATCCAACCTGCCTGCGAGCGGCACTTATATCTAGTTTTTTAATGCAGGCGGTGGATAGTTCATTGTATAGAAACGCGCTTTTCCGTGGCATTCTATAAAAAAAAAAAGATCACTCCAATTAGCCTCACTTCAATCTAGTTCCGAGTAACTTATCGCCGGGTACGCGCGCTTGTCTTCTTGTCTAAAGCAGGGCATCACAAGCTGAAATTGCTGAAAACTGATGTGTCCTTCACGTTTGACAGAGCTGGTAATTGAAGAGAATATTTGCGACGAGCATTGCCCCTTTCAGGATGTATGACAATCTGTAAATAGCCATGTGTGCGTTTTTCCTTCGAAGTCAGTCAGTTTTAATGAGGTAAGGGTCACCCAATATTGGAGTGACTGGCATAGAATCAAACGAAAATAAGCTGCGCATAATACCGGAAGCAGGTTTAATTTGATCTCTCTCCTAGTTGACCTTTGAATTATGAACAGGATTACGCTTTAACTTGTTGAACGTGGTTCTGCGCTTCGTCTTGCACCGCGAAGCACCAGTAGTCGGTGACCGGCTTACGGCGATGCGCACCAGAGACAACGACTACGACTAACTGCCACCAAACAGTTCCGTCCAGGCCGCTGACACAGCTGCTGGATGCTTACTTATTCCTTTCGATTTCCTTCTACTCTCAAAATCCCTCTACCTTCCCTACGCTCATCCATACCTTAAGCCTTAAAAATGGAATAAGCATGGTCTCTCTAACTCACTCACGTTTGCTTTGGTTTAACCGCCACACAATCGCATACCTATTTGCCCAACCCTGCTCAAACGGACAGACGACCGAGTTTTGTCGAGAATATATTCTAAATCGCAAATAAAAGGGCACCACGTAAAGCACCTTAACAAGAAACGGTATTGCTGCTAATGCCCTAGAACTTTTTAAATCGAAATTTTTAGGTCTCCGAGCCGTGTGTGTCCTCCCAAAAATAATGCTGACAACCATAAGATACAGTAGCCTGGCAACATTCTTTTGCCTGTATGCAAAATGAAAACGATACTTATAAACATGTCCCCAGCTAAAAAGTGTGAATCACAGGCTTTATTATTAGTTTACGTGTTTCGTTTCAATTCACCACACCATTTTGCACTAAGGCACCATCCATTGGGATGGACGCTAGATACAATCTGGCTTCACGTTGAGGAGGTCGGAAGTTCGATTCTCCCCGGCCGCGTCTGTTTTTTTGAGCTGTCATTGGTAGAACCGTCAAAGCTCCTTCACTGGGTGTGTTTACTGAACGCTGCCGTTGACTGTGGGCATGGAGACTCAGCCACACTGAGAGCAACCCAGCGGCGGCGGGCGGCGTTTCTTAAAAATTTTGAAAATACCGTTTAAAAATACATATACAATTTCAACTTATACAAATACTTGTGTTAAAAGGTTTTCAATAAGTGAAAAAAGGTTTCAGCAGGGGCAGTAGCTGCTAGGTTTGCAGGTCACCTGACCGGGACACATATATTAGTGTCAAGTTTCGACACTACGAACCACCGCCCTTCCGATTTAAAAAAAAATTCTGCCAAATTAAAATTATTTCCGCCAGTTTGCTTATGAAGTGCTTGTGGTTCCCGGGCTGTATAAAACGCTGCCTTTCATATTAGCTAGAGAACTTATACACGACAAAAATTCGTTGTCCGTCCCTTTAAAATGAAACTTTTTGCTGCATATGAGCGTTGTGTTTTACTACTGGTAATGTAGTATTACCGAGCGTTTATGGAAGGCGCACCGCTCATCGGCACCTCGAAGAATTTTCATCAATAGTGTGATCTTTTTCATTTACGATAGTAAAAAAGTTTCAAAAGGTGTAATCAGTTTGAGCTTTGCCCTTCATAATTATGCTAATTTATTGTACTTTTTAACTATGTTGAAAAGTTCGATGGACTAGTTGCGCAAGAGCACGACAACGACCGCATTTTTCAATAGTTGCGAACACATTAACGTACCTCGCTCAGTCTAGAAAAATTTAAAAAAAAGGCCTGCCACACTATTAAAACAGGTATACACTCACGAAGAACGCTTCAATTTAGTTTCAACTTCCAGGTAAGACTTCCTAAGTACCACAAGTGGGGATTATATGTACCGGCGGCAGTTCATTGCAAAGCCCCAACGAGTAACGTTTAATGCCGTTTAAAGTGGTCTGTTTACTATATTGTGAGCTGTGATATTCCATCCCTCTTTTTGATATATGCTCGGGGAACTTATACACCTTGTGTTATACGCAGCTTGAGCAGATATTGTGCAACTGCAGTGATGATTGTTATGTTGATTTTTTAATTATTTTATGGAAATGCATGGGTCAACAAATTTGAGTTTAGGGTAATGAAGATCTCTTGTTAAAGGGGCTCTGAGAGGCGTTTTGAGCACACAAAATGACCTAACGCAATCGGTATGTTGGTATAGCCAAGTATAGCCAAGTATAGCTTTTTTACGTGCAGCGGAAAGCTCGCAGCTTCGTTGCAAACTTTGCTGCTGCGTTCCAACTCTCTCCTGTGGGTTATTGGTTCCGCCATCTATCCGCATGTACATCATCGATTCTCCCATGCGGGTCAAAGAGGAGAATTTTTGCAATCGGAAGGCCTTTTTTCTCACCTACGGTGAAGACAAGCGTCGTCTGCTGAGCGTTGACGGGTCGCAGCGGCGCTTTTTGTTAACGAGCGCTTCCTGCAGTACGCTTAACGCTATCGTGTTCGTCCGTATTTATCTTTTTACTCATTATCACGCTTATTATCCCCACGCTTTTCCGAATCTTACTTAGTACCTCTACGTCTTGCACGATACTCGGGTTGCCACTTAAAATGAAGTCAATTTCGTTTTTGGTTGTACAATCGGATCTTTTTCATGTCCATTTCCTGTGGTCTCGTTTGCTGAATAATGTGTTTGTTATCCTCAGGTTATTTCTCTCTGCGAATGCCACCAGTGTATCTTCCCGACTGTTGCAATTGTCTATTCCGAGGTTACCCGCTAACCTTTCTCCCATTTGCTTCCGACCGACCTTCCCGTAGTCTCCCATCACAATCGTGAACTGCGTTGCGGCCTTCTACACTGCTGATTCGACGTCTCGTAGAAGCTATCTACGCCTTTATCCTCATAGCTGGTTGTTGCGCCATAGGCCTGCACTATCTTTAACCGGTATCGCTTGTTTTTGCTTGATCACAACAGCCGCGATTCTCTAACTATTTCCTTGTGCATTAAAAATCCCACCTGATCTTCTTGTTTTCCTTGGGGTCCACCGTAGCATAGTATATGCCCCGCTAGTGAGCTCCATGAAGCCTTCTCCTGTCCTAACTTTGCTTAACCCTAGAATATCCCACTTGTCCCACTTGTGATATTCCCGCAGGGTGTTTTGTTTTCTATTTTTCTGATTTCTAAGTGGCATAGTTTGCGAATAGGATTCGCGAATCCAAAACAAAAATTTTTGGTTGAACTGTGGGACTACCATATCAAACGTCATTTCATAGTTTCAGTCATAGGTATACGATTTGTTCGTTTTTGACTTCGTGCTTTTATATATAAACAGGCAATAGCACTTTCAGAAGACAAAATATTGATCTGTGTATTTTACGAAATCGGTATGTCTTTGTGTGGAGTAAGCATAGTTTCCTCCCATTCACTTAAACAAGACACAAAGTAGGCTTGACGGGGGTGGGGGGTAGGACATAGGGCCGCGGCCGGCCACCAAACCATCCACATATATCAATTGGCAGCACTGAGCGCGTAAAAAGTGAACGAACAGCCGTTATTTAGAGGAAAGTGGCTCCAGGCCACCAGGAGAAAAAGCGAGGGTTGTATAATTGTTTTGTGCAATGGTATGCACAGTCGAACAAAGGCAGGCGTGAACGGCCCGAAAACTCACACTCCTCTACCGAGATCACTCGTAATGTCTGTTTCGGTGCACTCGTTTACTAGTTGATAAAAGCCGGGTTGCGTAAGGGCTCCCCAGAAATTAAGGCGGGTGGGAGGGGGAAATGGAATGCATTACGCAAAAGTCCCTGTGAAGTACCGTGCAACTCTTCGGGGGCTTTTAAAGACGATAGTCTTTCTTGGGCTACTTAAACCCAGAAATTTTGGCCTGTCTGTCTGTCTGTCTGTCTGTCTGTCTGTCCGTCTGTCTATCTGTGACTCGATTCAGCCACACGGCCAAAGTAAAACAATGCCTGCGCAGTAGTCTTATATAATCACAGCTAAATCTACCCATCTTAGCCCGGTGTAATGTTCATACTTGTGAACATTGTTGAAAAAGATCAAGACATTACGCAAATATAAGACAACAGATTAATACAGAAGTGATACTTGCAGTGTTCCTTTATAAAAAAATCATACATGCTTGATTTTTGCGAAATTAAATATTTCATCAACTGCAGAAAAAAAAATTCACTCTACCGTCGCCTCCTGTCGCCCGCGCCACTATAGCTTCTGGCGCCATTTTAAGAAATCAACCAGCAACAGTTACGAAAGGTTCCACTAGATAGGTTCCACGTTCTTCTTGCAACGCACGTGGAGCAGGGAAACGCGGTTCTATAAACGTTGAAGTACGGCGCCTCGATTCACGCGCGTCTTCGCAGTACGGCAGCGTTGGCATCGAGACACCCGGCCTGGAGCAGTGGAACGCGGTAAATTTAAAATGATTAAAACGAGCAAGTGTTGCAACGATTACGGGGAACGCTGGAGTTATTTTTTTCACCAACCTTGGCCTATCTCCCAAATGGGTATGCTTGGCTTCCAAACGTTTGCCGATGACGCTGGGTGGTCGCCGCAAGGCACGCACACACGAGCGCTCGGAATTTTCGTGGTTTTCTTTAACTGCCGGGCTTCATTCCACGAATGAATGAATGAAACAAATCTTTATTAAAACAACAGGTGCAGTTGTTAGGGCACCCGCCCGGTGGAGGGGATCCCTAGTCCGGGATCCCCTGGCTGCGGCTGGCTGCGCGGGCCCTTTGCACCAGGTCAAGCTGGAGCGTAGGGTCCTTGCTGGTCAACCGCGCCGTCCACTGTTGTATAGAGGGGTTGGGGATTGGGTGCAGGTCCGGTGTCTTTTGGCACTCCCACACCTGATGGTATAGGGTACCGGGCGCTGGGCAGTAGTTGGCAGGTGGCTGGATAATCTGTCGGATAAATGGCATGAAGAAGGGTACGGTGTGGATACGTGTTAGTTTGAAGTCGTCTGAACGTTGTTGCTTCATCCCTTGTGAGTTGGTGGTGTGGAATGGGGAAAATGTGCCGTTTGAGTCGGTAGTCCGCCAATATATCTGTGTAGCGCAAGAGAGGTTGCGGATTAGGTTGATGAGGTGGTGACTGCCCCGTGAGAGAAATGGCCCGGTGTATGTAATCGCGGGCAAGCGGGCGTGAGCCGCCTCATTCCCCTCAAGGGATTCGTGTCCTGGCACCCAAACTATATAAACTTCGGGAATGCTCTGTCTTGTTAAAAGAAGACGAAGGTGCCGTTTCAGAAATTCGACCTTGTAAGTAATTTCTGCACGCTGCCTGAGAGTCGGTAAGTATGGTGATTGGGTATTGGGCAGTGATGATGGCTTGGGCTATCGCGGTTTCTTCGGCAGTATCAATCGCTGTGGTATTGACGGTACAGGATGTGATCTCTTGGTCCCGTCCATTCACTACACAAGTTACGTGGGCCGGATGGTGCGGATAAGGAGATGCATCCACATAACAGGTATTTAGGTCGTTTGCATATCTGGCGGACATGGCTCGTGCTCTGGCAATTCTTCTGGCCCTTGTTGTACTGTGGATGCATATTTCTTGGTATTGGGGCCACTCGTATGTGCTGTCGAATCTTCAAAGGTATGCTTGTTTTCTGATCTTTAACCGGTGGAGTGGTATAACCTAATCGGTGAAGAGTTGCACGCCCCGTCGTTGCTTCATCCCTTGTGAGTTGGTGGTGTGGAATGGGGAAAATTTGCCGTTTGAGTCGGTAGTCCGCCAATATAAAACAGCTTTTCTTTGCCACCTAAAACGGCTTTTACGATTAGACTTGTAGAGAGGCCCGCCAATCTATGCCACCTTGTTTTGCGTCAGAGATAGTTTTAGCTCCATGTGGAGGTGCGCACTTCCATATGTCCTGTTCATATTCCTAATTTGGTGTACAGTATGATTTTCAAGTATCAGACCGCTGTTAACTTACAATAACTGTGTGCCTTCAGCTTCAATAGACAGTTTTCTCGTTAGCATCTCAATGGCGAAGGGTTGACGTCGGCGGAGTCCGCTATACCTCCAAATGTCAGTCTCCTGCAAGCAGTCTACGATCCTGTACAAACAACCGCCTGCTACCACAAGAATTGTTTAAAACGATACCAACATATGGTACCCTAAGGCAAATTTGTTTCTTTTTGTGTTTATACTGTGAATTTTTGGAGGCACACCTTTCTTCTTCCGGAGGTGCAAGTTAAAAGAAGCAAGAAAATCACGACGAGGGATGAAAGCTCACACAACTGGTTTTTTTACAGATAGCCAGTGCACGTTGCCCTTCCGGTATCGTTCCTCGGAAAATAGCGTATTGTGGCCTGGGTTGTCAGTGACTGGCTTTCATTATTTTCCGCAAAAGCCAGCTGTCACACATGAAAGGTTTATAACTTTCACAAATGTAATCCTGTTTGTTTCACTTCTCTGGTTTCACAATGACCGGATAAAAACCTTTTGTGTCAGATATAACTTCCAATGTAACAAAAGCACGTTAAGATATTAGGTGAATACACGTGCGCTTACTGCACTATATGGTTAACAGTAAATCAGGTATGCATAAGGTAAAACAAGATGCTACCTAAACTGGTCTTCTGGGATAACATGCACTAGTAATTGTAGTAGTACGAAACTTCATTGAGCCAGAAACTAGGAATGGTTCTATAGTCCGGGAGCTGTAGTGACGACACCGCGACCGATGCCCGGGTGCCATGATTTGCTGGACGTCGAGGAGGTCGCTGGTAATCAGTTTCTCTGACAGCTTACGGAGCGCGAGAGGAAAGGAAAGGGTGGGAGTTCAGGGTTCTAGGCACACTCTAATAAAATGAAGGCTTTTGTAGTTCAAGGGGGGGGGGGGGGGCCTCATTTTACTATAAATTCGAATGAGGAGTGTGTAATACATATCTCACTACGAAAAGAAGAAGCCAGTAAAAGTGAAAGTCTATAAGAAAGCTGGAGACGAAAGAGTCGTGCAAAGATAAACAAGGACTGGAGTATTTTTATGGGCTCATCAATTTTGACAAACATATGGAATCTGTGCCAGCGTGATGGTGGTGAAGCATACTTGCAATATATGGGCCTGAAGATTGACGTATTA
The DNA here is from genome assembly GCA_013339765.2 of Haemaphysalis longicornis. Taxonomy (NCBI): domain Eukaryota; kingdom Metazoa; phylum Arthropoda; class Arachnida; order Ixodida; family Ixodidae; genus Haemaphysalis; species Haemaphysalis longicornis. The sequence continues at coordinate 47,124,649 of CM023456.1, forward strand.
CACGTGTGACTTAGAAGAAAAGTCGGTATACAAACCAGCATTTATACAGGAGCACTACTCATACACATAAATGAGGTTCGATTACATCATGATTATCATCGGCAGCTGCAGCAGCCCACTAGGGCCGCTGTAGGACAAAGGCCTCTCCCATTGGCCTCTTAAACGTTCATGTCCCGCGCGTCGCTTAAATGTATTCCTTGCCTCGAAAATTTCTTATTTTAAGTGCGAATGCACTTCTTAAGCGACCCTGAATCACGCGTCCACCGCCGTCCGTCCGTCCGCACCACATACCCACTTAGGGCGATTGGCCAAGAAGAGTTCCTAATTTCTTTAGCACATACCCACTTAGGGTGATTGGCCAAGAATCTGGCGTGAGAAGGGCTAATGCACCCGCTTAAAGGAGTACTGACACGAAATTTCAAAGCTGAGATCCGCTCTAGCAATCAAGTACAACGACAACACAAATAGGTGTCTGTGCATGGCACATACCCACGTGGGGGATTGGCCAGGAATCGGGCGTGAGAAGGGCTAATGCACCCGCTTAAAGGAGTACTGACACGAAATTTCAAAGCTGAGATCCGCTCTAGCAATCAAGTACAACGACAACACAAATAGGTGTCTGTGAATAAATGCATCTTTCTTTCTTTGTAGTTGTGTGTGTGTGTGTGTGATCTCTCTTTCGCGAACATTACCGAACCGCGAAAATTCAACTCCTGCATTCGCACTTTCACATTCTTCCCCTCGGGGAAATGCGGGGAATTTTTTGTACCTCCATTGAGTAATTGGCTTTCCCATTCTCCTAGACCCGTCTCTCGGTATTCAGTATGTCATTCTGGTGGTACACTGGTTGTCATTTCGCCTAACTACTTGTCCAGCAAAGCCCATTTCTTGGGAACAGCGGAGTTGTTGAACAATAGTTTGTGTATACTGCCCGCAGTTAAAAGTACCGAGAAAATTCCGAACCCTCGTGTCTTCGTGCCTAGTGCGCACGTTCGTCAAGCCAAGCATACCCACTGAAGGGAATTGGCCAACATTCGCCACAAAAAAAGAAAAAAAAAACTCCAGCGTTCGCTGTATCGTGGAAACACTTGCTCAGAACGAGAATCACGTCACAGCTGCTGTTGGGGATCACTGACACTGTATGGCCCTGCCGCAAATAGTTTGCACGGCCGCGAAAGAGGCCGCGCTTCGAGAGGGTCAGCGTGCAAAGCATCCGCTAGAGACGATAAGCCGAGCTTGCAGAGTGTAGTGTGAAAACTTCGAACAAAATGATGAGCTCACCCTGGCCTTGCTCAACATAAGGTCACTGAAATGTCATGCCGCCGACATCAAACATTACAACACAACAATAATAAAACTCAACTTTGTGTTGGTCAATGATCACCTACCACAGCTTCCGCTTTAAAGTCTTGCGCGGGACTGCAAACTTTTTGGAATGTTTTTCTTTATTTAAACCATGATATCTTTTACTCTAGTTTGCTCTCTGATCCAAGAAACTCGTTTCCGGTCCCTTCTTTCCGTGGCTAGCTCAAGCGGCCTAATTTTGCTTTCAATTTGCTTAGTAAGGCGCCAAGTTTCTGTTCCGCGTTTCATCACCGGAAGGACGCAATGGTTTTATATTCGCATTTCAAGTGATAGAAGCAGCTTAGATTTTATTCTATGCAAGTGTCTGCCGAGTGCACCCGTGCCCGTAACAATTCTGCAGCAGATTTCTTTTTCGTGGTTGGAATCAGCACGAAGTGCAATTGACTTTATTTTTCCCGCGTTGTGTAGCGGACACCATCCGTTCGGAATTTCTGGAACCAAACGCCTTCCGTAGGAGACCGGATTATTTATTATCAAACTGCGACTGATGGGTATTCTTAACACCTATCGCGTGATACTTCCCATAAGTAAGTAGTCCTTTGAGCACGCCATTTTGGTACTAATTCGAATAAAGCAGGAGGTCTATCCGTTTCCTATAACCACACGCCTCCGCGAGGAGCCCATGTATTCAAATGAAGCAGGAGTTCCTAAATGTATACAATGCCCCAGTTAACTACCTAATTGTCAACTAGGAGATTACTTAGCAACTATTGTACCCATTCGTGATATTAGTATAGGGTCCCACCCGGGCTTCGATAGGTACTACCCCTAGTAACCAATAAATCAGAGAGCGGCCATGTTTTAATTCCTCGAAAGCAAGGGATACGCTGCGTTGCTGTCTGTCGATATGAATAAATCCTTACCGTAAAAACGTCTATATCTTTGCCTAAATCTCCGGGCGCCGTACAGCGTACAGAACCCTGCTGCAATACAACAGCAAGCATGAGCGCTAAACAAAAGCGTTTCATTGTAGTCGAAGGCTGGTGCAACAAGTGCAACATGCCTGCGAGCGGCCCTTATATCCAGTTCTTTTTTTTAAGTTGTGGATACCAACGCTGAAAATAGGGCATTGCATATAGTCGCGTATTTCCAGGGCATTCTATAAAAAAAAGATCGCTACAAATAAGCTTCACTTACATCCCGCTCTGAGTAATTTATCGCGGGGTATGTATGTGCGTCTCCATGTTTGCACACAGCGAAGGCTGTAATGACTGAACACTGATGTGCCATTCACGTTGGACATAACTGATAATTGGAGAGAAAAATTTGCGATTAGCTTTGATCTTTTGCCATAAGCTCTTTCGCCATTAATTGGGTGAACCGAGTAACAGCAGGTTAAGGAAACGCACTGGCGTGCACTACGAAAGGCTACATATAACTAATAAATCTACGAGCAGATGTTTGAACTGCTCAAAAGCACGCGGTACGTCATCCGGTGCCACATTGATCACTCTATACTTATAATGTTGCCGATGGCTCTCCGGACCCCTCGTAGACTATGTCAATTTCCTGTTAATTGGCTCTGTGGACACGGAGCACGTTCGGATTGCTCACTTGTGCCACCTGCTTCCGCCTGACAAAACGGCTGTGTGTGCATTCGCAATCAGACCATTTCATGACATCTACCCTCCTAAGTTCTAATTTATTTGTTTTGTCTCAACAGTATATTAGCCTGCGAGAAGTGGTAATCTGCTGAACACGTCGATGCACTCTGTAGCTGCCCTTCTGAAATAAATCGGCTTGAGTAGCATCTTAACGTCACGGCATTTTTTCCAATTGGTTTCAACGCAATGGCGTGTGACAAACATTTGGCGGTAAAGGTTACGTTAAACTTTGACGGTTGTTCGCGAGTAACACGCTTCAGATATCTTGGTCACCACCACGCAAAATAATTTCCTAAGTCATCTGCGCCGTAAATTCATCGTGACCATGCCGCGCTCGCTGTTTCCATCAGGCTATTCCTTAAAAACTGATTACTTACGATAGAAACGGGAACATTGCCTGCTTTTTTCCAGAGATAAGGGGACAGTAAAATGACTGGATTTTATGATTGGATTTTAGTGCACAGTGCACGCCTTTCTCTTACAATGAACACAATATTATCCATGGGTTCCTGCTTCTATAGCAATCTGTCAGGTCACCTTATCGAAAATCACAGAAAACTAAAAAGTAAACTGACAGTTTTATAAATTACCGCGGAGATTGAGCTTGGCTTTAAGGAAGGCCCGGGTAGACGGCGTTAGTGCAATACCGATTATCCGGCAAACAATTTCGCAGCCAGTAACGCGTCACAGAGCCAATAGTCGTGGCTTTTTTGTTGTCACGGCCTTAATTGTGTCCGCAGCAGCAGCAGACGATAAGGTTATGACGGTGGCGGCTGCAAATGGGATATCGAAAAATACCTTGAAGGGAATCATATTTTAAGAGATAGCTGAACGGCATTGCGTAAGAGCGATGAAAAGAAATAAAGAGACAACCAAAACAATTAAGGGATGTTTCGCTGGCAGTAGTTCAACACTACCGAAATTACCTTGATATAGTACGCTAATTTCAATATAATAATGTGTTCTTCCCTTTATTTTATTCTGCGTTATAATATGCTCATTATTCCTTTCACAGTCTTTTATACATTCACTATCTTCTCGGTAGTTTTTTAAGCGAAACGGCAGCTTACAATCCCTTTCACCTGGCTGAAAAATTAAGCGATGTGTCGCTCCCACTCGGTTTGACATTCCTGAATCACCTTGATATAGTATGCCAACCTCAACACATTAATGTGTTTATCCCTTTATTTCTCTCTTTACTATATTACGGTAAAGATGTTCGTTTATACAGTTTTATACAACAACTAGCTTGCCGGTATTTATTATTGTGTGGCTTTCTTGCCGAGTGCCCCGCACAGCAAGAACCATGTAACGCCCTGAATTTGCAGGATAATCCAGGCTTCGTATAATTTCCGCCGGTAATCATTATAATAGCGTAAATGAAGGCAATTGGTCGAACTAAATTTTGAGAAACTAAAAGAAATATGAATATTTACAAAGAATTACGGGAAATGGCGAACTGTTTAACGCCCTGCATATCCACAACAATGCAGAATTACCCGCATCGGTGAAATCAGTGGCTAAGGCGTTGCGCTGCTGAGCACGAGGTCGCGGGTTCGATTCCCGATCGCAGTGGCCCCTTTTCTGATGGAGACGGAAAGCAGAAACGCCCGTGTGTACGAGATTTTGGATCACGTTAAAAATACGCATGTGGTCAAAATTAATCCGGAGTCCTCTACTACAGCGCGCCTCATCGTCTGCCTTACGTGGGCGCGTTAAACCCTAAAATCAATCAATCAAATCAACAATCCAGAATTCGCGGTTGCTCCACCTTTATTCGTTAAAGAATCGTAAATAGAGATATTGTTTGCAGGTAATTTTTAAAAAACTAAAAAAAAGGAGTATTTAGAAAAACTACCTTAAATGGGGCACCATATCACGCCCTCCATTTGCAAGATACGGCAAATTTTGCGGTTGTACCACATGTACTGGTTCTAATAGCGTGTATAGAGATAATTTGTCGAACGATAATTTGAAAAATGAAGAAATAAAAAAAATCATAAAAAAGCGTCTCAACATGTACAATTTTTCAAAATATCCTAAGTTCATGACATCATTGCAGAGGAACTACTAGCTTCCCGGCTCCCAAAGTAGTTTCCCCGCATATCGTCAACAATTTAAACAATGAATGCAGCTTCACGGTCTCTAAAAAATATTAAATAGCCGTAAAAAGTGGCAGAAAATTCTCAGAAACGCCACTTTGCTTCACCGCAAAGCCCAATTCGAAACACACTAGCAACTGTCAATGCATTGTAGTAAGAAAGCGCGCTTCTTTTTCTACCATTTGGAAATATTTCACTGCGTTCCGTGTGTTATTTTATTTTCGCGGATTCGTTTTTACAACGTAGGTTTTCTTCACCGCCGCGGTTTTCAAATGGCTGTAAGAGAGATTTTTTTTTTCCTGCGAGAAATCGGCTAGGAGAATGATCAGGGTTTATCAACCATACATTTTTGTAGTGCATTCGGAGATGTTCAAGTGGACTCTCGGGGACGTTTGGCGTGGAATCACCTTTATTTAAATTAACTATCACCACTAAAATGCTTATGCTCAGTTGACTCATTAACAATCCCTTTAGTGTTTGCGCTCTTTTGTCTTCTGTAGGATCTTCAGGAATATATATTTGCTCATCTGATTGTGGGGCGCTGGTACTCAACGCATATTTACTTGCAGCATTGAAAGGTCAAGTTTTTTGCAGGGCTACAGAATATATCAGACGATGGGACACCCCCTCCCTCCTTCCACCCCCCAAAAAATTACGTACGCATGGCTTTTAGGAGTAGACAAATCTAGGTAGTGGATATTTTTTCTCGGGAAATGAAAATATGGTACTGTTCAAAGCCCGATGTCTACGTACATGACGAAACTGCATTTGGGAAAATACATCGAAAATGAAAAAGGGGATTCGTTTGCAATAAACTGCATGCAGAAGCGATAAAGGAAAGCGTCCACTTAGCAGATAAGGGCCATTCTCCTTTCTTTAACTTCAAAGCTAACGATTGATCACAGTTCTAGACTAAGTGTGAGAAACAGAGCACATGTCAGTTAATATTACAAATATCACTTAGAACGACTTTTTTTGAGCGCGAGCATACAAAAATTTGTGACTAAATAATCTACTTGTTGAACTTTGTGGAGCGTATAAAAACACTGAACGGGAGTACTCAATGGTCAAGCGTCGCCACTTCGTGCGGGTAATTAAAGATGTCTAACGTATAAGCAACGCGGTTGTAATAACAAGGATGGCTATCATTCTTTAAAAAAATTGTAATATTCTATAAAATAGGCTACGACGCGGTTCAAATAACGTTCTAGTGTCTAGTTATCTCGCTGATATTCGTAAAATTAGTATTCCTTCTAAATAATATTTTGATCCTACCGCAGTTGTCACCGGCCACTTCCTGTCCTTTTGCCACATTTCATGGAAGTGCATACTTGGGTATTGTAACATCACTGCTTTGGTAATCTCCAAATAACATGCCTTGCCGTCCTATAGGGTGTACAGAAAACAATGATGTAGAAAACGTCGCACAGGTTACGCCTACAACAACGCATGCTTGTTCTCCAAGTATTATTGCGGTACTTGAAATCCTAGGTTGCGGCTGTCAGCGGCAGCAAAGAAAAGTTTGAGTTATCTCAAGACCTTTTGAGTAATAATAAAATACGGCTTCCAATAAACACTCCGAGTTATTGCCCTTTTGTCTGCATTTTTTCGGCTTCTTCGAATGTTTCCGAATGTTTGTCTACGGCAAGATATCGATAGACCAATACATGTGCGGAGGCCACCATTGCAACATCGAAATGAAAGTACCATATAAAGCAATAAACTCTTTTAGACAGGAGTATGTGCAGAATAACCCATGTTTCTAGCTCACCTTCCGGGGTGAAACGTGTTTGCTCTCCTTTGCTTCGTGTGTATTTTATTTAGCTCAAAGATCCTTTAAATATCAGAGAACTTTGTGCTTTGAAAATATGTTAGAGGTTTCTTTTTGTAATTGTTATTAAGCTTTCGAAATGGAATGTGGTGTCACGTGGGTAACTGCTTGCTGGCGAGAAGTTGTACCGTTTCGAGCGTGGTTAAGCACGTCCCCCTATTGAATTGTCACCGAAACACAGAACGTTTAGGTTAAGGGTAATGTCGCAAATTGCAGGAGCTGACTTCTTCCTGCTCGTCGATTTCGTTATGCACAGCAAGACATGAAATGCTCGCTTTCAAGATTATGGCGAGAAGGCTCACCAAATATGTCGTTTTAGAGTGTAATGCTTATCGTGTAAAAGGAATGAACGAATTTTTTTCGGGTTTTATTGCACATTCGGCGCTCATTCGCATTAGAATACCCAGCTTGTGCCGACATATGACAGACGTACACCTTCCTTTTGTACGTACCGCGATGTTTCCACCGACATTTTGTACAAATACTTGACGAAATAACATCCCACTGTAACCGTTGTGCAATGTTTCCCCCATTGCACGGGGGGAGACTTTAAAAAGTTTGCATCATAAAACCATATACCTTAATATGGTTATTGATTTGATTCTAGGGTTTAACGCGCCGACGCAACGCAGGCGATGAGGCGCGCCGTAGTGGAGGACTCTTAATTAATTGTGACCACCTGGGGATCTTTAACGTGCGCCGAAATATCGTATACACGTGCGTTTGTGCCTTCAGCCTCCATCAGAAAAGCGGCTGCCACGGCCGGGAACCGAACCCGCGTCCTCGTGCTTAGCAGCGCAACGCCTTATTACTGCAACCAGAGCGGCGGGTCATAATATGACGAAAAGTCCTGGAATTGAGGCTAGTTCCACTGTATTTTAGACCAATACGTGCGGATGGCACATCTGTTCTAATAAAGGACCAAACAAAACAGAATGGATAACAGCGTATGGCAGAAGTATTTTCTACTGTTAATTCATTTTTTCTGCCATGACATGCACTTGGCACGCCGTGAAGAGAGCCAGTGTTTTTTGGCCTTTGCTGTCAGGGGTTTGAGCCTTCCTGTTTCTCTTCAAAACAAACTTTTTCGACGGTCGGAACGTGTTCAGATGGGAAAATGCATGATTCTTTTTTTTTTGTGTCCAAAGTGTGACAGTACCGCATGAAGCAATAAAATGTGTCCGAGAGAAGGATGTGCAGAATAACCCATAGTTTAAGCTCCCCTTTTTGGCTGAAAGGTGTTTGTTGTCCTCGGCTTCGTGTTCTCCTTGTTCCCGTTTGCTTCGTGCGTATTTTATTCAGTTCAAAGATCCTTCTAAATATCACCGAACAATGTCCTTTGAACATATTTTGGAGGCTTCTTTTTGTAATTGATAGTAAGCTCTCGAAATGGAATGTGGTGTCACGTGGGTAACTGCGACCCCTCCCGGCCATAAGCCCGCAATGGCAATGGGGCATGATACCCCCTATTTGGGTACGTGCCCATGTGGGACGGCCCAGAAGACCACGAGGAAGAAACGCGTTGGCTTGCGGCTCGTTCATTGGTTTGTTCTGTTTGCATTCATTTAATAGCGTAAAGGCTTAGTAGACATTCACCGAGTCCGCTCTATATCCAGGAATATTGGTTAGCCTTCCGGATAAATTCCAACAAAGAACGGTAGGCAGGGACATGGAGCCACCGATGGTAATGAGCGTCTTGCTGCAAATTTAGGCCTGCTGAATGTCCTTAGTTTCATGTCATGTCCCTAACTGGTGATGAAGGTTTGTCGGAACCGTTTCATCTGCGCGGGTTGTACATTTGACGTGCTTTTGGCAGTCCCCTTTAAATCCACAAGTGCGTGCAGGAGTAAAACCCACCCCCAGCCGCGTCCTCCGTAGTACAATTTCCTCCATCCTGGTAAGGTTGAGGGTGAGGAGAACCGAGTACGGAGGTATGAGCGCACGCGTTCGGCGTCAAGACCCTCCTTTGCAGCCATTCGTGTGAAACCATGGGTCACTGGGGAGCTGGGCGTGAGATGATGGGGCCGGGCAGTTGTATGAGAGAAAGTCAGCCCGTTGCATTTCCTACAATACTGGTGTGGCCATGAACCCATGACACAATCATCTTTCATGGAATTTTGCTGTGGATCTGGTGGGTTTGTTGGCAGATGATGGGGGTACGCGCAACCTGTATTAGGCAGTGGATCACTTGCGTAGAGTGGGCTACGAAGACTACGGTTGTCAAGACTTCATTGGAGGCGGCTGAACACAGAAGGTCCTCAGGTATAGCCTGCGATTCCAGCAGTAATGGGGTACACATGGCAGAGGCGTAGGGAATACGGCCTCCAATGCTGGGATGAGTGAAGCTGGTTCACGCTGTGACTCCCCATGTGAAGCGTCGGTGTACAACAGACATTGACTGTCTAGTCGTGAGTTATCTAGGAGGGGCAGAAAGCTGTAGTTTACGCTCCTTAGTCCGCCGTTTCTGGAGACAGCTTGTCTTCTTGGAGGTTATAACAATATAACCCCATGGTTGAAGGTCATCCAAACTTTCACGAGGAGTGAAGGTGCCCGGATTGAAGTGGTCGTACAGTGCATGGCCGTTCGGCAGACATAAATACTTCGACAGCCGCACTGCTTGGGGTTGATTTATGAGCGCGTAAGTTGCATTGATCGGATCTTGTTCTTGGAGGAACGGTCTCGGGGTGATGCGAGGGACTCCGGTGATGGCTCGCATGTATTCTCTATTGCTCATCCATTCGAGAGCGACATTTTTACCGGTGGATTTCACGCCTAATTGTGTGCCCATCACCGGTTGCCGGTTTACTCGTGCACGGGTTGGGAGTGAAAGGGGGGGGGGGGCGGCGGCGTGCACTCATAGCTGGTATTGATATCGCTTCCGATGACATGCCCGTTCTGCTGGTGGGGGATTCAGACGTGGAAGTCTCATGGCTCAATGCACCCTGTCAGCTGTTCTCCGTAATCGACCGGTTTGGGTCTGGGTTGGTGTGTTGTAGAGAACGTAAGATGCTTACAGCGGGGGCGGGAAACAGACAGCCACATGTTTATCCGGTAGAATAAAGCTCGAGGCCTTCCAGGTTTTACTCGCTATCAGGCGGACGCATGCCGCTCGCTTTGAGGAAGAGCGAGAAAGGAAGAACCGGCGGCCCGAACAAAGGCGCGTATAGGCGCGAAAACAGCGGAAAACCGGTGGCGCCGCCGTTGCCGCCTCAAGTACCTGCTCTCCGAGTAGCTGCGAATCACTCCCACATAGAAGGCTAATTGCACGCTTTGAATACTTACGTAGGCCGACATGACTTTTTCAGCTTAAAGGGCTCAGAGCGACACTTTGGGCGGTTTCACTTCTAACCATGCTCACATAATCAGTTGCCGGCTGGTAAGGGTTGAGAGATGAGATGGGCGTGCACGCGTAGCTATAGATTTCATGCGCTTACTGGTGGCATGTCCGTTGTGCATGCGGGAGGTTTAAACATGGATGTCAAATGGCCCGATGTAACCTTTACGGTGTCCTCTTAGTGGTCGGGCAGATTGAGTTGGTGAGTTATACAAACAGTAAGATGCCTTCCACCTGGAAGGGAAACAGACAACTGCGTGTCTGTCCGCTAGACACAAGCCATGGTCCTTCCAAGTTCCATTCAGCAAGATCTATTCTCCATTGAAAATGACAAATAATTGTGTTTTGTTTCGTGCACTCCGTGAACTGCGCCCAGCTTCGCAGGTCATTCTTCTTCGCAAAGGGGAGGAGCACGAAATGTTTTTATCCACTGCTTACAACGTCAGTGATTTTCTTGAGCGGACAATAAAAACAATGCTTTTTGCAGAATGCAGCACTTAAGGCTTTTGTTTTACTAACTGCTGCCAAAACATAGAAAGCATAAAGAGCATAGCATGTAAACAGGCTACTGAAACAGCCCTAGCATCATCCAATTAATACGTCTAGGCCAGTAATATCTACCTTGAATTTCAATTAGCTTACTGCACTTTACGCAAAGAGCACTCGTACAGAACCAAAAACAGAGGACCCCAATTTTATTTTTTGCTGTGGTTGATCATCGGGGCATGAACTGGATCCTGAGGCCGCTGCGTGGTCTGAGCACAAGCTCGGCCGCGAGAGCCACTTGGTCCCGCTGGTCGAGAGACTTGATGCTGAAGCGGCGCAGTATGTTAGCAATCACTATCTTCTCCTCGGCGAGTGCGAATCTCTGGCCTGTAGTGCCAAAAAGAAACCAAAGTAAACAGAAGATTATGCACACCAAGGTTACATGCCTACCAATGCCGTAGCATAAAAACGTTTTTAGGGCAAATTGAGAGGCAATTTTAATTGTTTCATTTTTTAGAAACCTGTAGGAAATTGTATATATATTTACAATTATAATTTACAATCACATTAGGTAGCAAGGGATCGCTTACTTTAAGGAACAACGGCACAGTTATGTTGTGCTGTCTGTGTTGGGAGACCCATTTTAATGTTGCTTTTTATGCCTAAACATTAAAAAAGCTGCGCCGAATTGCGGTTATTTTTCCATGAACACTGTTTTCTAGCGACGAAGCTGTACAAAATTCCGCGCTAGAGGTAGTGACATTCAAATGATAATCATTTCTTCCGACGTTATGCATTTTGGTATATGTTTACAACGTGCTGACATTCAATAAGGTATTGCTGTGCAAATATTTTGAGTTTGCATAACATTACGCCTAAGCTCTCTTCCATACAATATCATGCCATCTTATGAAAACAATTAATTGTGACTAAATATGGCAGACAAGAACGCAATGACTTATTTTTTAATTTGCTGAATGATTTGACGCGCGTTTTAGTTTTAGCGATATAGAATAATCAGAATGAACTTTTGTTCACAGCTGGCAGCGACTCAAATGTTTTATGATGTCGTTACAGATTTTCAATACGAATTTGCAATATATACAACACCATACGGCAATTACAAAGCAATGACTGTAGCTATATTGGAGCGCTGCCCCTTGCGTTGCCACAAGTGAAGGCGGGCGCTATCTTACCTATAGGTGGGGCAGAGACAGCCTTTCTAAACGTCATACCACACTCAACGCATCGTATAGAGTCACCATTCTGCTCTTATCACGAGCAGGCAATGCGTGTCTGTGTGACTTCCTTCCGCAATTCCGCAAAAGCGTGTTTTGATTACAGATCGCACGTTCGCGCCTCTTTTTTGCGCTGTCCGTTTGTGAAAAGGCTTACTTTCTTGAAAGATTAAAAAAAATAGAGCGCAACCTAGACAACGACATAAAGAAAGATGACGGGACAAGCGTTCGACTAGCGCCCGTCGTCTTTCTGTACTGTCGTTGTCTAAGTCGCGCTCTATTTTTTCAATCATAATACATGAACTTGCCCAACAGATCTGTTTAATGAAGCTTACTTTTTTATTTGCTTATTTTTGCAATCAACCAATAAGATATGCATACTAAAGCACCGATTTAAATACCTGCATTTTTTTGTCTATGATTCATAGTTTTTTTTCAAGCAGGTGCACCAAACCACAGAATTTTGATTTTGACGGACGTACGTACATGTGTGTGTTATATTACGTGCCTGTAAATATGAATATCAAATTAGATCAGCGTGACGTTGCTCGTCCTGCTACATTTGACAATTAAATTGTAACGGAACCGCGAAGCTGTGTTTTAAAGGAAAAATATGATCCGGCTTTTTGCGACTGTAATCGTACTGTTTAGCGGTAAAATAAAACGCAATTGTTGCTAAAATGTTTCTTTTGCTGACGCTTTGTATGCCACCTCTTAAGTGAGTCAGCTGCTGCTTGGAAAAGGAGTATTCTAAAGCAGTCGAATAATAATCTGGGTTTTCACCGTAGTCATGGTTGTGATAAAATGAAAAAGACTCTAGGCTATTTTATACGGCTGGAGGGAAACAGTACCCTTCCAAACTTCCGGAACGAATGGATCTACTGTAGTGTTCTCCAGCACAACCTGGACCATTCTGCGCTTTCCTAGGAAATTTGTCGGGGTAATATTCGGTAGCAAAACAACTCCGCTAAATCATTTCCAACTGCTCCTCATGTAAAAAAAATTATAATTTTGCCCGAAATACCATGCAATCCTTTCAGCATGTAATTGAGAAGGTTTACGTGACTGCCAATGTTTTGCAACTTCTTTTACTTTAAGGCTGACTATATTACGGGTTGACAGCTTTCGTTCTATTTAAATAAAAAAGGTTATTTGTCTTTCCCTGCATGTGGAATTTCACCTGGTCTTATTTAACTTGTGCTCGTTAAATGTTTAGTTGCCAATTGTTGGATAAGCACCCAAAAACCATACAAATATTACGGAAGTTTGTTGCACGGGTACTTTCCCGGCATGCATGATGATAGCGGAAACTGGAATATGTATGGCAGTGTAAAGAAAGGAAGCAGAGCTTACCAAGGCAGTTTCGGGGTCCAGCCGAAAAAGGGACGTATGCGTAGGGATGCCGTCCCTTTGAATTCTCTGGCAGGAACCGCTCGGGGTGAAATTCCTCAGGTTTTGGAAACACCTTCGGGTCACGATGGAGGAAGTACGTGGCAATCTGAACCACCGAATTCTTTGGAAGAGTGACTCCACCTTGAAGCATCCAACAAATTTTAACAAGAGTGTTATTGATTTGGCACAGTTCGCTTAACGTAATTAAATTGCTGCATATTTGCATGAAGTCCACGAAACTACAATCACTGCCCGAATATTTAAACGGAAGTGACAATTCATTTGCTTTTTGATAGTAATGTGTGTTCACTTTTCTTCGGTTTTTATGAATTTTCACAGTACTTTTCAACCATGAAAAGAAAATATTTAGGGTAACAATAGATGTCTGTTTAGAGAGAAACTCGTGCGGTTGTTTTTACGTTATATTGACTCCAGCAATTGTCAAAATAATTCCGAAGAGCGTTCCGGGCATCTCTCTCTGCCCAACTACCCTACTGACGACCGAACACATTCTACGACGAGGAAAACATCATCAGTACACTCTTTTTTGTTTCGTGATCACACTAAAAACCACCCAGAATAAATGGCAACTTTTCATTTTGTGGTATAAAAACTTCGTATGTACACCACAAGTAAAAATACATTTCTGAGAACAGTTTCATCATGCACCGATTCATGAAGGTGCCAGAGCCAATTCGTTCATAATATTTTCTCTTTATTTCTTTTGCCCTTACCAAAATCAATGATTATCATGCTGCTCAGTATAAAATCTACAGTGCCGAGCACCACAGAGAACAGAACAATAATGATGAGATCTATGTAGCCCACGATGTACTTAATGCAAAAACATTGTCCCGTTTCTTAACCGATCGGCGGAATAGCGGGCGCGGCTTTAGTGCACTGGACCACTGGCACCTGCGGCGCGGTTGTGTGGCCCAGTAGCGCAAGTGCAAAGCTTAAAACGACATCTGGCTTAAACACATTTTCACGAAAATTTTTATTTTCTTCTTTGCGTTATTTTATTTTCTCCGTCGCTTTCATCTGAGAACCTGGGCTCGTTAGCATTCTCAGACCGATTGGTTGGGTTAACATGAGGCGGGTGCAACATTTAGCCTTGTGACGGGCCACGTGCCATTCGACAACTAAGTATTTGTGCGTAAACGTGCGATACCGGTTGACGTTGCTAGAGCGCAAAGTGCAACGTCAGGAGGAAATTCACCCCTTAACAGACCCGCATTCGCTTAGTTATAGAACAAGGACATTTATGCCAAGCCGGCTTTGTTACCGCCGAATTGCTGCAACTGTGATTAAGCACTGAAATTGAAGATGTAAGCCTCTGTACCACGCTGCTGACACTTTTCGAGATACTAGAAGGCCGCCACGAATTACGTACGTTCACTTTTAGTCAGTTTGGGTCATCAAGCTGACAGAGTTTAGGGAGCGTGCCCACACCATAATTCTCATGCCCATAGTTAGATACCCATTCAGACCGAAGGTTTCTCAATGGTATTGGCAACTCATTTACATAGTTTTTATTCCCTTTCCGCAGCCAGCCACCTTACCTGACACCTCCCTTTCACAACGATATCTTGCGCCGAAATTTTTCATGAATGAAACTTAAGCGCAAACAGACACAGGGACGAGAAAGGGAAACGACACCAGCGCTGGTGTCGTTTCCCTCTCTCGTCCCTCTGTCTGTTTGCGCTTAAGTTTCACTCATGGATGTTCACCAACTAGCTCGTCTCTCCATTTTGCTTCCGAAATTTTTGCCTATCGAGTGAACTGATGCTTTCGCAATAAAATAAAATAGCCGAATAAACGTGCATACTTAAGGACTCAGCACTGCAAACAGTGAAGGATTGTAGGTTGCTAGGAGCTGCCGATATATCAGCATATATGTGTGGATGATACCAGGCGAAAAATAAAACATTTCGAACTACTGACCTACGGTAAATGGCTCTGTGCAGTTCCTCGAGACGAAAGGCACCGAAGGGTATATGCGTTGACTCTCCTAAATAGAGGAAAGAAAGAGGTAGGTATCAGTGCATTAGTTATGGTGCTGATAGGGCGCACGGGTGGGACAGCTAATGCAAAAGATACTTCCGAAGTGAGACCTTAAATTTCTTACTCCAAGAGATTGAATACCAAGTCAGTCAGGACAATACGATGAACTTAGCGAGCCGTTCAGAATCTCCTGAAGCTGCGGTGATATATTAAGCCCGTATTTTATTTGCAGCTGGATGATACTCGTACAAGTGATCCCCTCACTGTGAACGGCGCATTACTTCCTACGCAATCAGCATTCCAAAGTCTTCTGGTTGTAGTTGGGTACAGTGTGTCAACGCAAGACATCCCTGCTGCGGCTGTCCTTCCAACTAAACTCAGAGGATGACTGAAGACATGGCATAGTAACCGTCCGACGGTGATCGCTATGTTACTCTGTCATTATTACCAGGCAACTGCCTCATCCACCACAGCGAAGGGTTGCGCAACATGATTTGTCGCAGTAGTTAATTTTCTATTGGTGAAAAGATTACCGCACCACTTCTACTAACGGCTAACGGCTGAAAATGGAGTACATTTTAGTCATGCGAATATGCTAGACCCGACAGCCACTGAAGCTTTTTCAAAGGAATTTGTAAAATATAAAACTGGACGAGCTTGGCGCTGGCCTTGTGCTCTTCAACAAAGACCGAGCATAGAATCGCACTGAACATAGGTAGTGTGCATGGCAACACGACGGATGTGATTGACCTTTCCATCTCGATATGACCCTGTGTGGGTACCATAATAGTTATTCGGCAAATTCAGCCATGCAAAATTATGTTTTCAGGGTCCCTTGCATGATGGGAAGTTGTGTGCAAGTTGTCGCACCTACCTACTTCCTGGGGTCATTGTAGAGTTTCGTGGGCAAAATAACTAACTTACATTCTAATCGATACTTTGAAAATTGAAAGCCCTAGAAAAGTTTTTTATACTGAGCACAACTATCTCTGACGCTTGAGGGTGGTAGCCAGGCCCACCCTGACAACACGATGCACCAGGATACTGAATTATGTTATTCCCTTGCTTATACGAAAGTAATATATATATATATATATATATATATATATATAGTATATATATATATATATACAGAGAGAGACATAGACAGATATTCTTCGCGCTAGCCCTATGCTTTACTTTTAAAATCTCCTAATTGAGGCTGCTAAGCGTCACTGGATTCCATTCGTATATGAAAGGGAAACAAAAACAATAACTCACTATCCGGTGCCCCTCTCTCGGTTCATTTACCTTGAGTGCGCACTCCAGGTATTTCATCTGCTTCAGGTCTTCGGGGGTAACATAACGATCTCTGTCCTCTCCGAAGATGAGGTCCAGCTCATCGTGAATGAGCTGCTGCTTTTCAGGGTAGTGGCCGATGAGAAAGAGCGCCCAGCTGATACCAGTGGCTGTCGTGTCGTGGCCCTGGTAAAAGAAAGATGACCGGGTGGTCAGCGGTTCTCACCCATGAGTGTGCTAGAACACCTCATGGCTTGCAAATGTTATGGGGGACATTCTGCATCTCAGGATTTTTGTATTTTATTACACAATTTCATAGAAACATATCTCTCGTAGTTATTAGTACAAAAGGAGGCTCAAAGTAAAATTGTAAAGGAACCTGCTGTTAAAAAGTGCGAACATATAATAGAAAACAATTGAAGCAGTCAAAAGCATAGGTAGAAAGTTTAAGCACGTCAAACATTAAAGCCCGTTAAGTATCCGCAGGAGGCCAAACTTATTCCGGAGCCCTTCACTACGGCGCGCCTCATCGCCTGCGTTGCGTCGGTGCGTTAAACCCTACAGTACATCAAATCAATCAATCAATCAATCAATTTAAGCAGTCAAAGTTTTCCTCGGTCTTACAGAATCATATGTTGGAAGAATTATGTTGATCGTTTCATAATGCCAAACAATCTTCACTTGCAGCTAAGGGCGCCAGCATACTTATTCAATGCCCGCGTTTTGTGTATGTATATTTTTGCTGTGGGGTCCTTGTTGCCAAGCCATTTACTCTTGCATCTAAAGGTCACCAAAACACCGATAAACTCCCTTTTCTGTGCTTGGCTTCATTGCATAGCTGGCCTGTTGTGCAAGAAGCCCACGTTAAAACATGGGCTATGCGGAACATTTAAACATCAGTAAAAGTGATATAACGCCGCCATATTTTTTTTTAATTTTCAGGAAGGTTTAGCAAAAAGGAGAAATTGATGGGCAAAAGGGGTGGGACAGTTTTTGGGCAGGGCTTCGCGGACAGCTGAAATGCCCTCTCGGACGTCGTGGGGACCCCTATTTGAGGACCATAGTAGGTAATGCCTTATATGGCAGGTTATCTAGAAAATAGTTGACAGGGGGGATGTGTCCGAATATCAGCGATATTCAAGATTAGGTAACCGCTAGAAAATCTCCCACAAACATTCAGGATTACCTCGTTTTGACTCTACTCGGTCAAGAGCTCTTGCGTACAAGAAAACAAATTTCTGATGTGAAACGCATTGTAACATATGTGTGGCAACTGACCAGAAAAAGTAGCCAGAATTCCCAATCTTCCAGCTCAAAGACACACACTGCAATGAGTATCGAAGAAAAGGGGGTTTTAGTAGGACAGATGTGCAAAACTAGCAATCTGAACAAATGAGGGCGGTGTTGTGTGTCTGCGCCGCCAGGCAAAATGCACAACCTAAACCGTGCCAGTACTGGTCAGTGATCAACGATAAACAACGTATCTAAGCTTTCCCGCTTTTTGTCTTCAAAAGCGCAGTCCTGAAAGCTAGAAAAAGGCAAAACATTCCATTAAATGAAACATCGCTGAAATGCTTAAAAAGTACGGGTTTACCCGTCGCGTTCTTCGACAACACATCCATGCCACCACAGGCTTTGATGGAGTGCGCTACCCTGCCAGACTGCTCCGCCTGCTCTGCCACTCAAATGTGTTCGCCGGCCCCAACGTACCGCGAACATGAAAGTGTCGACCTCTTCACGGATGCCATCTTCGGTGATGTTCCCTTTGAAGTGCTCCAGGAGCAAGATGTCCATGAAAGGACGCGGCGTCTTGCGGCCTACACTAGTAGCCGACGCATTTTCTTCGAGAGTCACCAGGCCATTGTCAATGTCTTTGCGCAGTTTTTGCTTGCGCTCAGCGATCACCTGCGTCGGATGAAAATTGCAACAGAAAAGCGAAATTTTATAGGTCATCATAATCCAAGCCGATATGCATAAAATGCGGAATCGGCACATTTTATTTACCAATATTTTACTCGAATGTCACAGACAGGCACTTAGTCGGCCAATTAGAGTCCATGATTACGGCGAGCAGCCAAAAATAGAGGCGCAGTACTTCACCACGTGGGCACTTTATTGAGCCTATGACTTACACCTTTAGCAAAGGATACATAAGGGGGGGGGGGGGGGGGGGGCGGAGGTTGGGAAAGACTGATTGTAGCTAACAAGGCGAACCGACTCGCCATCTCGCTGCTTAGGAAAAGTTGCCTAATTTCAACTTCTTTAATGTTTATTTTAATAGAAAAGCGCGCCTTGCGGAAATTTCGCTGACTATCTACATTTAAACATTCTTGTATTACAGCGCACTACAAACAGGACACAGGGAAGGACGCAGACACAGCGCTGTGTCTGCGCTGTGTCAGCGCTGTGTCTGCGTCCTTCCCTGTGTCCTGTTTGTAGTGCGCTGTAATACAAGAATGTCGAAATACCAACTCGCCCATCAGTCCACGCTCGTCATCTACGTTTAAATTTCAGCTAATGCCGTAGCAACATACGCACATCGGTGTTTGTGTGAAGCTACTCTGCCTTCTACGATGAAAGGCACACTTAAATCCTGTCAAAAATAGGACCGTAACATGACGAGAAAGCTTGTTCAGAGTTAACAACGCTACATTGACTGCAGTAATGTGTAGCGTGGGACTTGGCGCCCTTATTACACGGATTCCCTGCCAGCTTTGTAGTCGTGGGAGCTTGACAACATTCCACGCTTACAGCACTGATTTTATGGCGTGTTCGGAACTAAAGCGGTAGTTACAAATCAAGTGATGCGTTTATCTTCTAAATAGCGGAAATTGGAGTACTAACGATACTTATTTTTCTACGTTTATAGCATAAAATGCGTTAAAATAAAAAACACATATCTGGTGCAATAAACCGCCTTTGCTGAACTCACTGCAAAATATTTTGAATAAGGTACCCCAATAAAGACAAAGATGCCGTGAACTGAGGAAATGTAATGCCGGGCAAGAGATGAAGCCACAAATGCACGCGTCTTTCAGTGCCATGCCAGACGTAGACGTGACGATACTACACTCCTTAGGGCCTTCTTAGATGGCGGGCCTTCTTAGAAAGGGCCGCGCGTCTGATCTTAACACGCTCACAAGACTTGCCAAAGCTTCCAGGGGCGCGGTGACGACATCAGTATAAAGGAATAGCACTTGAAGCATCTCCATTCCACCTAAAAGCTGTCGAAGTGCGGAGCACTGATTCGAAACAATCCGGGTCTGCCTGTCATGGAGAACGTTCAGTGGAAAGTTGGGACCTAAATCTGAAGTGCAACTGCCCGGTCTCCGACGAAGGGAGAGGCCCGCCATCTCTGCTGTTTCACCAGCCTTACACAACTAGCGCAAGCAGCGCAATTTTTGTTTGCAACGCGTGCAAACAAATGCATGCAAAGTAAATGCATGCATGCAAAAATGCATGCAAAGTAAAAACTATTTTGCATTGCTGTTTCAGAGCCCTGCTTAAGTAGTAAAACATGACGCATTCAATAATTGAGGACCCCTTCACTCTTACCGATACAATAATTGAAAAAGCTCTGACACTCGCTCAGTAGCAAGCGCTTCAGAAATGAGCTTGGATGCGCTTTCTTCTTTGTGCTATGGGTTTAACAGCCACTGCGTTATCATATATACCGTGGCCCAGGGCGGTATTTATAAGTATGACGACATCATGCCTTCTGTCAGGCGTTTTTTCACCGTTGTAGTACATACCATCCGCATAATCAAGCCCGTGGTTCACCGTCTATATAAAAAAAAACGCGGTGTACAAACCTTTCGAGTGAAAGCGTGCAGCGTTTTGAGGCACTTGTTATATTCGCGAGCCATCGGAGTGAGTTGGAATATCAGATTCCATTGCAGGAGAGGCCTGAATGCTCGCTCCAGAAAGAGCTCGGCCAACCTGGAGACATGTAGGCAGTGTTTTAGCATAATATTACCATTGACAAGGACATGAAATAACTTGCTTATAGTTCGGAGGTGTATATGTGCGCGAGCTTTACATCGTTTTCGAAGTGCGGTGTGTTACCAGTGAGCAACTGGGAAAGTTTACTTAAACTGGCGATGCTTGATGTTCGCATATTTCTCAGCTGTGCTGCATAACAAAATTCCATTGTTTTGCTAATTTTTTCAGACGTACTTTTAAAGCATGCCTTTAGAAAACGCACCAGTATCTTCTGTAAGTTACACTTCTTGATTCCTTAGAAACTGCATTTTCAGTTCTCACCAACAGCCGAAAACTCGTTAAAGAATTCCGAAATGTATTTCAGTAGGAGCAGATATCGTACACGTACGAACGTTTTGCGGGAAGGCAAGCTCCTATGTGTGTTGTTCCTTGCGTGTTTTGGTGACAGCGTATTGCGAGCGCGCAATGAATGCTAGTGTGACAATTGCTCGCCAAGCTGTCAAGCACGGAACATCCGCAAATGAACCCGGTGGCGCAAAGAAACAGCTCACGTGAAAGCATGCAATGGGGCTTCGCACTGTGGAACACTCGACATTGACTGTGCGGGGCGGCCAGAATGGGAGCGGTGATTGATGATGAGTCACAACCACGACACCAGGAACTCTGACGTAACAAAACTGGTGAAGTGGAGAAACATGGTAGAACTGCATCTTTTGTGTATTGAAATTTTTGTTTTGAAATTTGACGGGCGTTTGGCGTAAGCGATGTTTCTGTATTACGAATATAGTATTGCTGTGAGCAGACGAGAATGCCTTCCTCACTCGCAGGAAGTGGGCACTAAGACAGCGCAGGAGCGTGCACACGACATATTGTATGTGAATAGCCTGGCTTTCGCAATGCTGCCGTTCAACTCCATTGTGCGCACGCTTCTCAAATCTACCGAGTCCGCTTCAGGGCACCTCCGACGCTTGCGGATGACGGTCAGTAATTATGCTAGCCATTTCGCTCACGCAAAGTACAAGCAAAGTGAAACGTAAAATTTATTTCATAGGGCCACGCATTAGGTCCAATTTCCCCCCTACCCTTCGCCTAACTATCGTCAGCCGACCGCTCAAACACCTCGTGCCCCGAAGGATTGCGCCTAGAGCAGGCTATCATGTCTCTTTGGGAGAAGTATAGAGATGGCTGCACAATAGAGACTATAAGAAGACAGTGAAAATAAAGAACTCCTGCGTGAACAGTTCAGCCTGACCTTTTTCCTCAGCCAGTTGGTGCATTTTATGGTTCATTTTTTTTTCCAACTCAAGTCTGCATTTCACCCTAAGTAAGGCTTACAAACTTAGTAATCAAAATGCTGGGCAGCTAAACCCTCAAGGAAACGTTTTGCCATTGCTTTCGGTGTATGTCTGATTGGTGGGTAAGGTATAATTTCAGCTTCAAACGATAATCGGCAGTGATAAAAAGCAAACACTACAAAATCATGCCATCTTTACCTATGGAGCAGCTAAAAACTTCGGTTAGAGTTCACCGTCATCATCATCATCATCATCATCATCATCATCATCAGCCTGTCTACGCCCACTGAAGGGCAAAGGCTTCTAACCTAGATCTCCAAGTATCCCGGTCCTGTGCTAACTTCGACCAATTTATCCCCGCAAACTTCTTCATCTCATCTACCCATCTAACTTTCTGCCTCCCCCTACTTACGCTTGCCTTCTCCAGGGATCCACTCTATTACCCTTAATGACCAACGATTATCTTACCTTCGCGTTACATGCCCTGCCCACACACCCAATTCTTCTTAATTTCTACTAAGATATCCGTAGCACGCGCTTGTTCTCTGACTGACTCCGCTCTCTTCTTGTCCCTTAATGTTACACCTATCATGTTCTGTTCCATTGCTAGCTGAGTCGTTCTCCATTTAATTTGAACCCTTTTAGTGAGCCTGCAAGTTTATGCCCGGTAGGTGAGTACTGGTAAGATGCATCTGTCACGCACTTTCTTCTCCGTGGACCATGGTAGGCTGTTATTCATTATCGGAGAATGCCTGCAGAATGTCCTCTACTCTATTCTTATCCTTGTAATTATCTCTGCCTCGTGGTTGGGATTCGGGGTCACTATTTTGCCTAAGTAGATATATTCGCTTACCACTTCCGCTGCCTCGCCACCTATCTTACACCGCTGTGCTCTCCCGAGGCTATTTAGCATTACTTACATTTCTGCTTATTATTTTCCAGGCCCACGATTCTACTCTGCTTGTCCAGTGCGGTAATCATGCTTTGCAATTCGTTCCCCGAGGTACTTAGCAAGGCAATATAACCAGCAAATCGGATGTTCCTGAGGTATTCTCCACTGAACCTTACTCCCACCTGTTCCCCAATTCAATGTCCTGAATACCTCTTGTAAACATACTGGGAATAAAATTGTAGAGATTGTGTCTCCTTGTCTGACGCCCTTCCTTATAGGTATTTTACTGCTCTACTTACGAAGTACGATGGTAGCTGCGGACCCATTGTAGATATCCTCTAGTATTCTTACCTAATGCTCGTCTACACCCTGATTTCACATTGCCTGAACTACTGCTGGTGTTTCTACCGAGTCCAATGCTTTCTCATAATCTTTCAGGGCTATATGGCTATATATAGGGGTTGAGTATACCCCTCTCGAATTTCTTTACCACCTGAATGATTGTGTGAAGATGGTCTATTGTTGAATGGCCTTTATGAAACCCTGCTTGTTTATTAGATTGACGGAAATCAAAGGTGGCAGAAATTCTGTTAGTGATTACCTTGATAAGTACCTTGTGGACGACTGACAGTAAGCTGATTGGCCTGTAATTTTTCAAGTCCTTCATGTCACCTTTCTTGTGGATTAGGATGATGTTCGCGTTCTTCCAAGATCCCGGTACACTGGCGGCCATTAGGTATTGTGTGTACAAGTTTGCCGCTTATTTCTGTACAATTGGTCCGCCATCCTTCAATAGGTCGGTTGTTATCTGATCTCCACCAGGTGCTTTCTCCTTCCATTTCTTTCAATGCCTTCTTTACTTCTGTCGTTGCTGGTGGCATGTGTACCGACTGTGAACTGATTTCCTTTTTCGGTGTTATCCTTGATGCCGCGGCTACTGTATAGATGTCTATAGAACTCCTCGGCTACTATAACTATTTTATCCCTATTTATGGTGACTGATCCCTATTTATGATCCCTTTTTATGAGGTAGAGCAGCCGCCTTGCGTGCAGAAGGACCGTGGTTCTAATCCCGTTGCTGCACAAATCCCACCGGATAAAAATTCCCGGTGTTGATGGAATTACCGAAGGAGGCCTGGGGTGCGGCCTGATCCCGACGATCATTGCCGCTAACGCACTCCCTCACCCAAACGGGATTGGCCACCCTGGTGTGGTAATGGCCAGAACCTCCTATGAACACGCCAATTATCTCCAGTTACGAACACTTAAAAAGGGTCATTGACGATCTATTTGTGAGTTTACTGGTCATATAAAGCCCTTAACATAGCAGATAACTGTGGGAATGAAAGAAAAAGACAGGCTGAATAAATATCCACACGTACACTTTTATAAATATTGTGCTGCTAGTTAGTGCACTGTGGTAAACAATACCTGCAAACGACGCTACACGTATGGCGCGAAAAAGCAAGTCTCTGAAGTTTGCCATACTATATCCGTACGACCAGGGTGCCCTTGCTTTCACCATGCGGTTTACTGGAGTGCTGTGTTCAAGCAACCGTTCAATTTTCGGTTTCTAAGCTATATAGGTAGTTTAGGTGACAAGAAGGCTGTAAATTTTTAAAAAGAACAACCCTTGGTGGGCTTCCGGTTTCAGATCGCTACTTGGTGCAAAATGTTTCAAAAAGCTGTTTGGAAATTTTTTGTGGAAGAAACCATCCCGACCTTTTACGAGCGTTGACAGTAGAAGAGAATTGAGTCCCCATGATCTGTCAGCGATAAAGAACGTCACGTTATATGAAAAAATTCACGAAAACCCGCGTAAACAAGTTAAGCTTGGTTTCTCCGACCTCACTCCCAATCCCAGCCAAACCTACGCACAGTGGATAGCTGTCTTCTCGGTCCAGGACTCAGGGGTTCGGCATGACCTGCTGACGAGGGAGCGGACAGCCAGCCGCAGGTGAGGTATCCTGGACTAAGGGTGCATATCAAAGAGAGGGTGCCCCAACATCTGCACCTGACTAAAGATTAATTACTCGCTCATGCTTTTTTGGCTTTTAACAAACGTTCGTTTCTGGTTTCCGAACTTTACCTTAGTTGGGGTTAACTACTTTGTGGATGAATTGACTGGCTCTAAACCAAATGAGGTTTTTGAAGCAAAACTGTGCAGTAGTTAATGTTTTATACCTGTTGACTGCGCTCACGTAGGGGTTGTTTTCGTCGCTTTGTGCGTTAATGGTTGTTCCCATGATGGTTTCTGAAATAAAAAAAAAACAAGTGTTTGAAAAAACACTTGTGACACATTTTCTATGAGTACACACTTACTATGAGTACAAACTTACTATAAGTAAAGTCCTGGAAATTTACAACAGGCGTTCTTAAAAGACGGACTGGCGAGCACCTTCCTAGCACCACATTTATACCAAGTACGCCAGTCTACAAAGCTTACCGCACGTGGTATCCAAGGTGCACATTGTGACGATAGGCAGGACGTCGAACTTCCGGTCGGCACGGGAGAGCTCTCCGAGCTTTTTGGCAAGGATGAATGACTGTGCGTTGATGGTGCTCATAAAGTCGTCAAGGATACGAAAGTGGAACGCCGGCGTAAAGAGACGTCGCCTCGTACGCCATTTCTCTCCAACGCTGAGAAGCAGACGAAAAAAGTCGAGAGAAAGGTGTGAGCTCAACCAGGAAGCTACAATGATAAATTTCCACACTGGTTGATGGAGGTGTGTAACGCGTCCAAGCAACGCCTGGGCTATGAGGTATGCCGTACTAAAGGGTTCCGAAAAAGTTCTGACCACCTGGGGTGGGTAAGAATCTTTTCAAAACCCTTCGCTATTTTGTCTGAAAACTGTCTGACCCCCTTCAAACCCGGGCAGTTTCGCTTTTAACATGCATCAAAAAAGTTTTTACACAAAAAACTCGAACATTAATCAAAGTTCTTGGCCCACCACAGATGAATGTGTAGCTGCAAAGCTTGTTTTCTTTGACTGGCCATCGTTGTGTTATCTATGATTCTGGTTCATTAGCGGAAGAAATAGCTGATGTCTGATCCCTGACCTGACGAGTCGTGTGCACTCCCAAAAAATCGAGAATTTAGCTGAAGCCTTTCCGCAGAAACGTTGCTTTTGCGATCTGTGTTTTCACAGGAAATTTGTATCAGGGTGCCAAACTTCAGACCAGTCTCGCAATTTATTGTCGTATTTATAGTTGTAAACAAGCTATCTTCTTTAGACTATCAATAACTCTTCAAGCTTTTCATTTGGGCTAGCAACACGTGCCCCAGAAGCCGCTCAGAAATAGCGATCCTTAAATTTGTGCTTCCTGTGTAACATACTGCTTTTTTTTGCGTTGTTTTCCTCCGCACCCTTTCTGCAATTGCAGTAAAATTTTATTTCAGCTAGTGGTGCACGGCATCCCCAATTTTGTCCTAAAAGTGTTCATGATGCCTTTTGGAATCCGAATGCCCAAATTTAGAGAAATTAAATACCTAGTTCCAAGCAGTGCATTATAGGCGGTGGCAAATAACGTAACAATTACCTTTCGGAGCCTAAGCTTTTGCTCAACTCTGACGCGCAAAGAATGTGAAGGGTAGGAATTGAATGTTTAATTAGCGTGCAAAAACAGGAATGAACATTTTCCGGCCATTATTTACCTTGATTGGAGGGTTATGGATTCACAGCTCGCCAACGCAGGTAAAGAGTGCCTAAAGTAATTGTCTTAACATTATGATCATCGTTATTATTATTATCACCAGCGGCTTTTTTTTCGACCTGCACGCAAAACGTGTGGATGCGACTACCGTCACACTAATGGCACAATTCTCGATCAACAGAAATCTTCCACAAGTGGTCTACAGCTGCGAGTCCGATCCCCACACCGGGAAATGCTCTGTTTCTAGAACCGCTCCACTTCAACAGTGTCTAGCTCAGACTGAACCATGAAAGTGTGCGCCTACATCGGAAGAACAAATCGCACTCGTTGTCTTGAACTACCCCAGAACCCCACTCCTACGTATCCATCCTCCTCCCCGAATGGGTCTAGAACATCCCCTTCACTTTATTCCTCCTCCTCCCTCACTGCCAATAGCAACTAACTTCATTTCCCTCCTGCCAATAAGTTTTTCTTTAGCCCGTACGATGTTCCGGAAATAAACATGACGTGCCTTGTTTATCTGAGGACTTTTTTAAGTGCAGATTGTCTTAGGCGCTTGCCTTGTCGTCGTAGCTCGCTTTCTGGACCCAACTAGAGCAACAGAAAATTCCGTTGTAGTGCTGTCGTCGCGGCGTACCCCAGAGGTTTCGAAAGCCAAGCGGTTTATTTAGTCATAAGCGTTCAAAACTCCTGAACCGCTGGCGCTTGTCCTACGTCTCCCCGTTGTTTAGCGCAAAGAAAACTGTAGGTACGTTTGAGGTAAAATATACTTAATTAACCGGCAGCGCGCACGTTCATTTAGTTAGGAACGGTCGTTGGGTTAGTTTTTACGTAACCGAAAAAAAAAACGGCTGCGCAAGAAGAAATTAACTAGTTTTGAAATGACAAAGAAGGGCTCAGCCGTACGAGAAACAAATGGCGCGTTCGAAATGACAGAGAAAGGCTCCATCCGCACAAGCAAAAAATTACGCGTTCCAAATGACGCGAAACCGCTCCAGCATACAAAATTAAAGAAAGCACGAAAAGAACACAACTCACGCTGGCCCACTTTCAGGCAGGGGGAGCGCGAGCACTGCGAAGGCGGGAAATTCGAATTTCATGGAGGGATAACTGTGAGCGGATAACGGCGGTACAGCCCATTATGGCGAATCACTGCTCTGTACTTCCGACAGCTTTCGCATTGAGTGGAACGGCTTTAATTTTTTTTTTTACAAATCACCAGATTTCGCATTGTTACTGTGACATTGTTTATTTGCGAGCGCTTCTACAGCGATTCCCAAACAAAGGGCATGCGAAACCATCCGATGACAATGGTTGGGGATAGAGAGGATATTGACCGTGATGGATCGCGCCACGTTGCGTACCTCTGGCCGATTGTCATTGCCATGCGCAGCATAAGCTTCGCCTGGTAACATAATCCCCTCTTCGCCCCCCTCCCCCCCCCCCCCCCCACCTTCTGGAAGAGTGCCTTCGTGGTGCTATTGAACGTGTAAATGATGAAGGCGTTAAAATTGTGGATGTAAACGTTAGATCTAGGTAAAAATGCATGAAAAAAAGTGCAGGCGCTATTCAAAACATTACAGCTATCACATGTTTTTCTATGGTTGTAAATGATAACATATCCAACTTTATGCCTAAGAGATCTACGCCAACACAGCTGAGCTGCCCTTGATTCTTGCACTTAACACGATCAAGGCCGCCGGACCTAAACTCCATCTGTACATTAGGTGAAGAATAATAACCGCACAGCCATGCTCAACTCCCTCAATTTTTTGAGAGTTAAGTTGATTTGTTGTAAACCAATAAGAGTGCGAAATAACCTTGAAACCGAAATAAAATTTTTCCCTCCTGGGTGCCGTACCTGGTGAGCAAACCTGTTCCCAGCCAGCTGTGAAGTAATTCGTATCCTTGGCTTTTCGACAAGATCTTGTTGCTTGAAAGAACTTCCTGCAATACAAAACGAATCTTGAAAGGCACAAACAGGCTAGCAAGTATCATCATCATCATCCTCATCATCATTATCATCGATAGCCTTCTTGGGCCCGCTGCTGGGCGAAGGCCTCTCCCATTTACTTCCAACAGCTCCTGTCCTGCGCCGCTCGAGTCCAGTGTTGGCCATCGAATTCCCGTATATCATCCCTACAACGTGTTATTGGCCTTTGCCTCATTCTAGACCCCTCTCTGTTACCCTAATTGTCCACCGGTTGTCGGTTCGTCTCACCATATTGTCAGCCCAAGCCCATTTATTCTTCTTTACTTTAACTATGACAAGATCTACTAGGATTTGTTCCCTAATCCCCGAAGCTCGTTTCCCGTACCTAAATGTTACTCCTATCATTATTCGTTCCATCACCCGTTGGGTGGATCTAAATTGGCTTTCTATCTGTTTAGAAAGCCACCAAGTTTCAGCTCCGTATGTCATCACCGGCAGTATCACTAGTTGTATATTTTTCTTTTTAGTGAGAGAGGTAGCTAACATTTATTATTGGAGAATGCTTGCCGAGTTCTCCCCAGCCGATACCTATTCTACGCCGGATTTCTCTCGCGTGGTTGGGGTCAGCACTAACGATCTCTCCATGGTAATTATATTCTTGTACTTCTAGCTCTTCGTCTCGTAAGCTGAAGAGGCGCCTACTGCATGCTTATTCCTCATTACTTGGGATTTATTCATATTTATTTTTTGTCCCACGGCCATGCTTTTTGATTGCAGCTCCTCAAGCATTTTTGCAGGTGTTTGGCCGTCTCACTCACCAGTACTATGTCGTCTGCAAATCTCAAATTACTCAAGTATTCTCCGTGTACCCTTTTTCTTGTGTTGTCCAAATCAAGCTTTCTTAATACCCTTCCAGACTTGCTGTGAACAGTTTTGCGAAATAGTGCCTTCCTGTCTTACTCCCTTTTGGATGGGGAATTTATCGCTTTGCTTGTGAAGTGATATCCTGCTTGTAAATCCCTTACATATGTCATCTATACTCGGTGACAACTTAAGAGCGGCACCGGAAGTTGCTCCTGTGCCTTATCACCGTAGCCGGATGGTTCTCCGCGCGGCGCAGGTAGGGCTTTACTGAGAATATTTTGAACATGGCGTGAGGCGTTCCCGTGATTTTTTGTACTTAATATGCTTATAAACGACTCCAGTGACGACAAACTGCGTGAGACAAGGCAGACGATATCACGCATTCATAACAAACCCCTTTCAAAACGCGCGCGCACTGACGTCACGGGTCCGGCGCTTTGGCGGAGTGATACACTACATGAGGTGGTGCCGTTCTTGAGTTGTAACCGAGTATAGTAGACTTATGTTGACCTGTTACATTTCGTGGTGCTTTTAGCACGGCTGTGGCTGGTACTGGGTCAAGCGATTTGTAATTGTCTATAAATTCCATGTAAAGGAGTTTAGTGTAGTAAGTACAAAGTAACGCCATGCAGTGTTCTCCCTAAAAGACTCCGCGTGAAAATGCATTCCCCATGCAGACTTACTTCGACATATTCTGCCTTGTAGAGGACGAGCAAAGGCGTGAAGCCACCGAGGGTTAAGTGCCTGCCGAATCTCTGGAATATGGTATGGAAACCTTGCACTGCAGCGAACAGCACTGGAAGGGAAAGGGAGTCCGTGAGAGTTGGCGCATTAACGTTTTCCGCTGTCGTATTCTGAAACCGACACGGTGAGTACTGTGCGGCATGAGCTTGACTCGTTAAAACAATTCCTACTACAGCTTGGACATTCAGGTAGATGTGCGACAATATGGTCGATTTTTAAGATAACACAGACAAAACTAAACCCCGTTCTGTCCAGCGTGAAATGCGCTGAAGCAGAGGAGCTGTGGTTCTCTTGTGTCCGCTCCAACGTCTAAGGGCGCTCACCCGGGAACGGCAGCGCCGTCGCGGCGCAAATTCTACGGTTCGCGCCAAGAAATCGATAGTTAAACGCGCTCCTCTGAGACCATTGCGCACTCTATCGGTGGGTCTGGAAATCGGTTTCTGCGAGTCCACCGGCGCGTCTGGTAACCTGGCCCTTCCGATTGCATTTCACTATCCCAGCAATAACACCAGTGGTAGGTTAGTGTTCTGGCAAATCAAGCACGGGAAAAAGTTTGCTTTCGTACTGGCAGGCTCACGCCATGGTCACTTGTAAATCCTGGGTGAGCCATATTTGTCTGAACAAATTTAACCGTCCTAATGTTGTTAGTTAATGCTGCTTCTTCTGCCATTCTCCGTGTCTGTATCTGGGTACTTCTCCTGACACTGCGTCAAATCCCGTGGATGGGGAATAGAGAAAACTTCCCTCGGCATAACTCTGAACATAACACGCGACCTAGCCACCACCGCTGTTGGCTGTGCGTAATGAGCGCCTGGCTGTTGTTACGTTTCGTGGCCGTATACATACGAATATAAAACTAAGGTTTAAAAGATTGATGAAGAGTGCCCACGCGACTAAATCTGATGCCAAAATAACCTGTTCAAGAACCACTGCACCGGCTGATGGGGGATATAAAGTTCCTTATTGCTTTTGAGTAATGCTAGCCCCAATTGCTTCGATGCCAAGGCCAAATCCAAGCAATCAGGCCCGTCTGCTGCTGGGTTACTCTTGACGCCGGAGAAATCAACGAACCAGTTCATGTGGTGCTTTGAGGGGGGGGGGGTACCACTGGTGTGCTTTGTTCTTTTACATGATAAGTGCTTCTTTAAGCCTGTTGCAGGATTTCGACAAGTTATATTATCTATGAAGGTTAGCACTAAGGGCCAGGTTTTAACGCCACAGACATCCGGACAGTCGGCGACGTTTACCTCTGATTGAAGCATCGGGAAGTATATACCCTAAGCGCTATGTTTGTCACTACATGTGAGCTTTGACTTTCGCATAAAACTGAAAATCCTGCGGAAATAGTTTACTATAACGTCGCTCCGTATATGTGCCATGATGTGAGTGTGTAGCACTGACTTTTATTAATGGAAAGGAGGAAGGAATGTTTTGGAAGGGAATGGAGAGCACAGTGGAGCAAAGAACAATTCGGAAACTAACGAGGACACGTAAAAAAGTGGTTGGTCACAAGAAAGTTCACTCAGGAATCGAATTTTCATCAGTATCCTTGCAGAGGAGCTGGAGTTCGATAAGAATTTACGGACAGGCTCACATGGCTTGTTTAAAGGAGAAGTCATGAGGAGATTGGGTTCATACTTACGTTTATAGATTTGCCTTAAATAGTTAACTGAAGGTCCAGAGTGCCTTCCGACGGTGCTCCTACTCACAAGTAAAGGCAGGCCGACCAAAGAGTGGTCGGCTCCAGTAATTTTGTTCCTTGACTTTAAGTACCCGTGAAAAAACATTTTCCCTCCAGAAGTATAATCAGGTAATTGTCTCGAACTGTTAAAAGTGCATTTGATAATTTACACATCCTGTGGTAATTTGCACACTTGTGTTGTTTTGAGAAAGATCTTACGCACTAACATTTGCGCAATCTGCTTAAGGAGCAATTTGTGTGTAACTTGCGCAAAGCTTTCTGGCTGTACTACTTTCATCGTAAGACGGGCTGCAGACGAAAGCCTCTAAAAATCGGGCGCGTATCTGCTCCTTTCGTTGCAAATGTCTTCAAAAGACGGTAGTCTTTGTAGACATTTGCCATTGAAATGCCCCCCTTTGCTTTCTTGCTCACCTCTCATGGTGTTCCTTTTCCATTGCGATCACCCCAAGGTAACTAAAGGTTTGCTCAGAGCGATTTCAATTTACCGCTTTCCACCGCTACAGGCCGGGTTCCTCGATGTCAGTGCTGCAGTACGGCGGTGACACGCGTGAATCGAGGCGGCCGACTTCAAGGTTTATAGAACCGCGTTGCCGTGCTCCACGTGCATTCTAAGCAGAACGTGGAACCTAGCCAGTGGAACCTTTCGTTGCTGCTGCCGCGTGATTTCTCATATGCCGCCAGGAGGGGCGCGGGCATCAGCAGGCGGAGGGTTTTTGCAGTAGATTTAGAATATCATTTGCTATCGAAAAACCAAGCATACATGATTTTGTAAATAAAGGAACATTGTAACATCCCTTGTATACTAATTTCCCGTCTTAAATTTTCGTAATGTCGTGTTCTTGTTCAGCAAAGTTGACAAGTATGAATATATAAACCGGGCTTAGACGTTTACATTTGATTGTTAGTATATACTGTTGCGCAGTATCCACTTTACTTTGGCCAGGTGGCTGAATCGAGTCACAGACAGACAGACAGACAGACAGACAGACAGACAGACAGACAGACAGACAGGACAGACAGACAGACAGACAGACCGACAGAAAGACAGACAGACCAAAATTTCTTGGCTTAAGTATCCCGAGAAAGACTATCGTCTTCAAAACATACAGCATAGGCTCACTCGTGCTGAATGCGACCTGTGACGTGGGCGGAGCACAAGCCCTCAGGAGGGTCCACTGAAATTGGAATGGAAAATGCTGCCGATAGTGCGGCAGCCCTTGCAGCTGCTGGCGCTTTCGAAGGTAGACAATCCGGGCCACCCATATGAGAGATCCGACCAGTAGTACACAACACGCTGCCGTGGCTAGGAACACCCTGGCTGCCCACGAGGCCATTTCCGACCAGTTGCCCGAAGCCGGCAGCTTTGGGCTTTCGTGCACCAATGTCTCCATGATTGGACCGCAAGAATGAACTTTCTGAAAAAAAGAAACAGCAGCAAAATGCAGTTACTCTCAGCCTCCATTGGACCTCACGTTGTCTTTTTCATGATTATCCCCTCCTTTTGGAGCTGCCATACTGGCTGTACAGAACGATGCATCTTACGTCCGCTCTTACCAGGACACTGTGTTTGAAGGGTTAAAGATTAATCCAGGCGGAAGAATGTCACACTAAATTATATATCTTTACTTTTCATCTTCACAAAAATTCATCAAAAGCGTCGACCTTGTAAATTTACAAGAGAAAGACGTTTGGAGCGGTACAAGCCACGCAAAACTGTAAAGCGTGGTCATAGAATGCATTTTGATCTGTTATTAGAAGTTTCCCAATATCAAGGTGTCTACACTGCTGAAATTCTGAACGCTGAATTCGAGCAGTTTAACCTAAATTCTTGGATAAGGCGACGCTTCACAAAAGAATGACGCTTGTTAATACATTAGTCACAAGACCAGTACATTTTTTTATAAATTTTAATGAGCCGCTTTACTTCAACCGTCTTCACGCCACACCTCAGCGACAGAGAATGAAGGGTATATTTTATTATATGCTGGCTTTTGATCTTAGCATAGGAAAACCTCAAAAGGCCGAACATACTCTGTGGTCAAAGATTAACGCTTTTGGTGAGACTTCGCATTGTTTTACTCACGCACAGAACGCAATCACGAGAAAGTGTACTACACATGCGGTGTAGTAAGCTGGTAGCAGTGTGGGTCACTATGTACCTGCACAAAAGATTAAATGTTGCTGTATGCATTCCGCCCATTTTTAGTAACTGAACATTGAAAAAGAGTAATGTACAGGTACGCGCAGAAGTAAACAGATCACGAGAGTGGTAGGCCGAACTGCATCGCTGCGCCGCGTATGGACACCGACGGGAACCAAGGAGCGCCGGTCTCAGAGCGAGTTCGCACTGCCCCCGTTTAATCGCCGTTCTGCTGCCGTGTCATACTTCGCGTGACGGTTTTCAAAAGGCAGCGCTAGGCTATAGAGGTGCGCTGGTTGCTTTGCTGCTCGTAGGCGTCAGTGGCGACCGAATCTCCTGCTGTTGAGCTGGACCAACCTACGCGCGGTCGTAAACGTGCCTTGCGGCGGGCTGTAACGGGAGGGATAAAATTGTAGGCCGCTTCGGTCTGCCATAGCATGTCTTTGCGATATAATTCATTGTAATCCGACAATAAAATTGTCCTGGAAAATATAGAACGCACATTCACAGAAAATTTTGTTATTCGTAAAAAAAATCCCGTTTCCAACATTGTTCTTTTATATGTTGGATTTCTCCCACGTTATTGCTGCCATTCTGTTCAGGTCGGTTCTGAAGAAAGGAAAATGCAAAATGCCCATGCGGTGGAAATTCTATGTGTCAAAGAACGCTGGAAATAGAATAGCTACAATCGCTGCCCTATGTTACACCAGCCCCTATAGAGCGCATATTTTATTGTAACACTAAAACCGGCGTTATAATTTTTAACGAGCGCCTTCTATCAGTTAAGAAGAGGTTACAGCTTTAAATTAAACCCTTTGTCGCTGTTATGTCGATGGTTGGGTAAAAAAAAATGATTAGCTGATGCTTCGACACGCGATATTAATAAATATTCAATGCCCTTGCAATCTGGGAAGAAGGGTGGCCAGTGGAGCTGTAGTGCGTAATGGTAGAGTCGTCTTAGCGGCTAATTGTCATATAATTTATTTCCGATAGTTCCGGAATAGCAAGAGTTAGGCCATGTTCTCTAGCCAAACTTCCTCCGTACATGGCCATGCAACCAAACTTCTTGCGTGGATGGATAGCAGACAGTAATTCTGTACCGTTTACAACTTCACTGTTAACTCAATAACACCAATTTGGAGCCGTTTTCTGTGATCACACTATTTCCCCAAATGGTCATGCTTCACTGCGCAACAGGAAATGTGGAAAAGCCAGCTTTCCAAAACCAATCTGACACCAATTTTTTTGTTAGTTGGCTTAACCTTTAACGACAAATGCACTACTGGAAGATATTGCTGCAAGGTCAATAAGAGCCGTCTTAAAATAAAAATGTCTTAGTAGATTTATTCATGCTTTCACGAGTTTGACCCATTTATCCATACTGCGAACTGGTTTTTTCCTATCACAAAAACCTGCTCCGGAAGGAGCGTGTCGCCCAACTCTCGTAAAACTCAGCCCTACAACAGCTCCACTGTTACAACCACCTTGTCTAACCCACTAGCAGCGCGAAAGTAGCTGAAGTTAGGTTCGTATTGTGGAGGGTGAGTGAAGAGAAACGGGCAGACTCCGGTTTTTGACTGTCCGATTCATTTGTCTTCAATACATGAAAATTATTTACATGTTTCGAAATGAAATTACATGTAAAATTTTAGGAGAATGTAAAATTTAGGAGAAAATAATGTACATTTAAAAAAATATGTTAAATTCACACGTTCAATAGCTGTTGAAGGCGCCTTGAATTCAGCCTAATGGCGTTCTGAATTCTGCGGGGCAGGGAGGCGTACGGTTCCTCAGCGTGCCCTGGCATTTGGCGGAGGGCTTCCCATCCCACCTTTAAAGCCAGCCGCAAATCACTGGCGGTCGCCATGGTGAGGTAGCGAAGAGCAAAGTTGTATTTCATTGCTCCTCAAATGTTCATATGGGGTTGATATCGGCTCCATTCGGAAGCTACTCGAGTAGCCGCCCACCGCGTTGTCCAAGTAGGCGCTGGACGGCTTCTAAAGTGCGTGAGGGACCTCGAGCTTTTGACATGTAGTTCCCCTCTTTGAAGTCCGCGTTTAGGGCGTTAGGGATGAGCACGTGGTCGATGACTTGGCAGGATGCGGCCGAGTTGAAAAAGCGTGGAAGCCTAACGAGGGGGCCGAGGCAGTCCTTCGTGATGGTTCCCAACACATTCAAGGAATACCGACCGCTGCTGAGGACCTGGGACACATACTCGATGTAAGATAGAACCGTCTCAGCAGCCAAAAGTCATAAATTTTGTTTTGTATAGTTCTGATAAAACAAGAGTGTAATACATCTGTCACACGGCAGATTTAATGACATTTAGAGCAAATGTCATTCGCTTTAAATCACATTCGGTTCGGCCGTGTGGGTCTACACGGCGAAACTAATGTCATTTGATTGTGATAGCGGCGACAGTTAGGGAGCTCGCAAAACCGCAAAATTATATTTCAAGCGCATCTAGAATGTTTTCACCGATAATATTTTTTGAAACATAACAAAAGAATATTTTTAGAAAAGTAAACATAAAAAACACCGATTTAGGGGACATCGGTAGCAAGCTGAGACAAGTCCGAAAAAAATCCGGATTAGGGCAGCGCGCGCACTGGGGACGAGATTTTCTTTTTTGTTAGTGCTTGTTTGTCTGTCTTTATCTCAACAACATCACGAAAAGGAAAATATAAGTTTACTAACAGTCTGTAGAGACAGTATTCTTTGGTTTGTTACTTAACTTTCTTGTCTAGTGACTCGCCACTGCTGTTGAGGCTACTCATTTACCGTAAAAACCCGCGTATAATGCGAGTTTTTTTTTTCTTCCAAATTTTACTATGTCAAATTTGTGCCGCGTATTATATGTGGATCCCAAAGTTTTCAGCCGAAAATTTGCACTTTCGGTTTCGGTTTCAGCGGAGGGTGCGTCATCTTGCGGTGACGTTAGCTAACTGCTGCTTCTCTCAGCCGGCGCCATTTTGATTGTTTTGACCACGCGAAGGATCGGCACATTCACCGCAAGTCTGTCACGATGTCGGGTGCACGAAGGCAGTATTCGGCTGCAATAAAAAGAAAAGTTATTTTATGTGCCGAGACCATCAGGAATTGCGCCGCAGGACGGCAGTTCGGCGTCACCGAAGGCAGCATTCGCGGGTGGAGAAAGCAACTGGTGCTTGACTGGATAACATTTGTGTGGTGTTGGCGACCTGGAGCACTTTTGGGGGGTTCCCGTCAGTGCTCATGTTGGGCGCTTTCGCTGCCACCTGGCTGATTCCGTGAAGAAGTTGTTGCGCGAACTCCGCACCGAACTCATTGTCATTCCAGGAGGAATGACATCTCAGCAGCAACCGCTAGACGTTTGCATCAACGGGTCTTTCAAAGACGGCATCAGGTCCTGCTACCAAGAGTGGATGAGGTCAGGAGACCCGTAAGTGACAGCTACCGGTTGGCTGACGCGGGCTTCTCCAGCGGTGCTTTGTGGCTTGATCGCGGATGCGTGGGCCAGCATCCCAGAGGAGCTCGTGAGTCGCTCTTCTAAGAAATGCGGCATCTCGAACGCCCTTGATGGCACTGAGGACTACTTTCTGTGGGAAGACATTTCCGACAAGGCGACTTCAGGAGACAGCAGCAGCGAACCTGACGATGACTGAACGGACGTTGGGAGACAGTGCCAGCGAAAACTGACAATGACTGAACGGTAACTGCAGTGCAAATAAATGTTTTCTGCGCTCTTTACCTTGCATTATATGCGGATGAAAATTTTTTTTTTCTGATTTTGATCTCCCCGAATTACACCTCGTATTATACGCGGGTCCGTATTATACGCGGGTTTTTACGGTAACCGCTAACTGAGGTCCGGGACCTCAGTTGACGCTAAATGTCATTTGCCTCAAATGTCATTCGGTATTCTCGTGTAGCGCCGAATTAATGACATTTATAGCGAATGACATTTTCTCTAAATGTCATAAATTTGCCGTGAGACAGGGGTATAAAAGCAGTTTTCAGTAACCAAACTCCCTCCGTGAAAATTGCCGTCCTACGACGAGTTCTTCACGCACCCCAAATGGAGAAACCGAGGAATATCCAGCTTCGCTGTAAAACGGAATAAATCCCGTTGCCATTTAAAGAGAAAGAATGCTGCCAATGGTCTATACATTGATTAGCGTAAATTTTGGGGGCGGAAGTTGGTTCCTCAATGCACATCTTTCGGCTGCATGACGAAGCTCGTATTGCGTGACCGTCAGGAGAAAAGCACCTCAACTGTCGGCTGCGCAAGCACCTAGCACTTTCCGGCGACACGGAACGGCAGTGCGCAGTCATTCAAATCCGCACCCATTCAAAGGGGGCTCCAAAGGGAAGAGAACGCTTGCGCATTGCGTGCTTTCAGCAGCTTATGAAAGGAGCAAGGAGCTAAACCCGCGCCGAACGTGCATAAAGAAGCTGCATTACGCCCTCATTAACATTCGCAGCCAAGGTATATGAAGCTATCACCCCGAACCGACTTCAAAGCGGCGCGCTCAAGTCCCGTTAACTTGAACAATTGGGTCGTAAATCGTTTATAAAACCCCATGCTAAGCCACTGGAGCACCACCCACAGAGGACGATGTCCTAGAAAGGAAACTGGACTCATGCAGACGCCGAGCAGCGCGAGACGCAACGAAGGCATATGGTGTCAAGCAATGGCGCCTACAAAAGCTGGCCTCTGCTTGTAGGTGACGTCGTGATTGTTCATAAACCCAGTTGTGACGTCACGAACTAGTGACAGTGCCAAAAATGTTAAAACAAAAAATGTGTGAAGAACTCCCAAAACTGCAAATAATAAATGGAAAATAAAGCATCCAAATTAGTTACGAGAACGCAATAGTAAGGTTTATTATGTGGCCTTGCGTAAATATCCAAACCGAAGTTATCCATAACCGTCAAGACTTGGGACGATGCCTATTTCTGTTCACGCACCCTCGGAAATATGGGCCTAATTGAACCAAGTGCCTCGCAGCTGCAAAGTAAGACAAGGTGTTTTTAACAGCGGAGTTGTTCTAAGGCTGGGCTTTGGGACAGTCGGGTGTGGTATCGCGTCGCGCTCCTTTCAGAGCAGGTTTTTTCCGCTCGGAAAAAACCAGATCCTAGTGAGGAAAAAAATTATAAAAGCATAAAAGTGGTCCTACGGCCTTCGTATTTTATAGAAGGTGGCTTACATTCCCCTGGAGAAACGTCTGCGAACAATGCATTGTGCTTAATGTGAAGCCGACTTTCAAAAGATACGTGTATCTTGGTCTTTGCAGGCTGGCTTTCCCACATTAGCGGTCGCGCCGTGCAGCATGGCCATCAACTGAGGGAGACAGAGAGAAATCACTTATTTTCCTAGCAAATTGGCTTAGGAAGGGGTTGTGGCCGCCGGCAGACGGGTGCCGGCGACGGTGGCGGCTCGGTCAACCTTAACTGCACCCCCTGCCTGCGAGTTACCATTTTCATGGCACGTCTTCCAACTGCTCCATGCTGCAGAATTGGGGTGTGGGGTGGGGGGAAGTGGGGGGGGTGGAGGGATTGGAGGACAGCTCACATGGTGTGAGTGAGACTGTCAAGGAACTCACAGAGAAGACAGTTCGGGGAAGGGAACTCAGATGGGTGGACCTTGTGGATGAGGGAACGAGGGACGCGGGAATTGGTCTTGAGGGGTCACCATAGGCGCTGGTGAGGGATGTGTGGTCAAGGTGGATAGCGGCGGCGGGAGAGGGAGAGACGGTGATTGATCGGTGATTTTCTGTATGAAGCAAGTCGATCGGGCGGGCCGACTGAGAGGCGTAATGAAAAGCGGGAGCTAGCCTAGCACGGCTAGAATGTTCCCGCGGTGCTTGGTTGTCCGCGTCGAGTGAGTATGTTTACAAAAAACGGCTCCAAATTTAGTGTTATTGAGTTAACAGTGAAGTTGTAAAGGTACAGAATTACTGTCTGCTATCCATCCACGGAGGAAGTTTGGTTACATGGCCATCCACGGAGGGGGTTTGCTTACAGAACACGGCCGCAACTCTTGCTTTACCGAAACTATCGGGAAATAAATTATGGGAAAATTAGCCGCTGAGAGGACCCTAACATTACACACCACAGCTCCACTGCTCACCCTTCTTCACAGACTGCAAGGGCATTGAAAATTTATTACCTCCGCGTGTCGAAGCATCAGCTAATTAATATTTTTACTTAACCATGGACATAACAATGACAAAGGGTTTAATTCAAATCGGTAACCTTTTCTTAACTGATAGAAGGCGCTCTTCTAGAATAATAACGCCGGTTTTAGTGCTACAATAAAATATGCGCTCTATAAGAGCTGCTGTACTGAAGTCAACGATTGTAGCTATTCTATTTACAGCGTTCTTTAACAAAGACAATTTCCACCGCATTGGAATTTTCCTTTTTGCTTTCTTTTGAAGAGACCTGAACTGAGTGGTAGCAATAACTCTGGAGAAACTCAAAATAAAAAAGAACAATGTTGCAAGCAGGATTTTTTTTACGAAGAACCAAAGTTTCTGTGAATGTGCTTTCTATATTGTCCAGGGCAATTTTCTTGTCGGATTACGATAAATTATATCGCAAAAATATGCTCTGGCAGACGAGGTGGCCTACAATTCTATCCCTCACTTTTGCAGCGCGCTAGAAGGCACGTTTCTGACCGCGCGTAACTTGGCCCAGCTCAACAGCGGCAGATTCGGTCGCCACTGATGCCTGCGACCGGCAAAGCAACCAGCGCAAGTATGACACGGCAGCAGAACGGCGATTAAACAGATCACATGGGGCCCGGGGGCAGTGCAAACACGCTCCGAAACCTGTGCTCCTTGGTTCCCGTCGGAGCCCATAAGCGACACAGCGACGCAGTTCGGCCACCGCTTCTGTGCTCCGTTTACATCTGCGCGGATCTGTACCTCGACGACCGCACTCGCAGAAACCCTGCAAAACAAGGCTGCCATTTGCCTTCAGAACTGATACCATACAATGGGGGAACATCGTACTTGTGCTCAGGATCTATGTGATGTACAGGCGGCAAAAGGCTTGTCTATAACGCGCAAGCAGCGTGCTCGAGAGTGCGCGGGAGACACCTAGTCATAACCCCTGGTTTGAGATAGGTAGAACGTGAGCATGCGCGGCCCGTATCAGCGCGATGGCCGTGTCCCTCCTCGCTGTGCCCGTCGCCTTGGCTTCCACGCCATCTTTGACCGTAATAAGCGCTGCCTGCTGCGCTGACGGGCCGGGAAACAAAAGCGGAGATTACCCGCCTTAGCGCGCGCTGTGCGAGTTTTTCGTCTGCATTAGCCTTGGCGCACAGCTGTTCATTGCGTTATCGTTCCGCCAATAGCTGCATCAGTCCCGTGAGCACCACTAACCGGTTTCTGGGCTCGGCTTTGCATGTCACTGCTGACGGGCTCACGCCACAATAATTAGTGCACTGTTCAAGCGATCACGGACCGATATCTAGTCACTATAAAACCCCGGCAGCGGTGCTTTTTCGGAGATTGCCGTTCGTTAAATTGTCTCGCATACAGGAAAAATGTTATGCCTAAATAGTGTAAAGCGCAGCGAAAAATAAGCGTTGCACGTAGAAAATGCAGTCAACGCTGTACTACCAATCGCTCATTGCCACTATTGTTTCCCGACCCGGCAGTGCTGGCAGCGCTTCTCATGGCGACAGAAGACCTTGGCTTCCTTCCGTACCTGTACGGAAGCCAAGGCGACGGGCACAGCGACAAGGAAAACAGGCATCGCGCTGACGCGGGTCGCGCGTGCTCACATTCTACCAGTCTCAAACCAGGCGTTATCACTAGGTGTCTCGCGCGCAGTCCAGAGCACGGCGCTCGTGCGTTATAAAACATTTAGCCAACTGTAAAAGTTATATGGTAAAATGCACCGCTATTTATATTCAGATATTTATCAGTGACTGCAACCAGAACAAAAAGTACAGTAACAAAAGATTGATAGCATCTATCAGGTTTTTTTTAAAACGGGCTTACCCAAAATTAAGCATAAAAGCACAGCAGCTGCTGAAAGAAATCTGTCTCTCTGCCGATCCATCCACAAACAAAACAGCAGCAGCTCTCGTTTATTGCGCAGTAGGCCACTTACGTCACCTTCTTTAAATTCGTTGTTGTGGCCCGTGGCAGCGCAAATTGCATACGTAGGGCTGAAGGTGAGAATGTGGGCCCCATGCAAAGACAGGCCGATACAAAATCTACATCAGTTTCGCTATCTGGGGGAAAAGGGGGAGGCATTTCCTGATTGTTCGCCACACTCTTATGCTGGCAGGCTTTTAGGCGCTTGATTGAGGCATCTGGGATTTAAGTCGCACGCAGACCTGAAAAGGACAAAACAAAGAGCTTCCGAGTCTTAACTCTACAGCCCCTAATTAGCCGTGGCTTCCGTAGCCGTTGAAGTGACGATGTGGGAACTGCCTGAGACCGACTAGCACTGGCAGTGGCGAATTAGTAAGTTTGGATTCAGCGCCCACACTGCATGCGTGCATTCGAACTTGGAAACCGCAGCCGACGTCTCTGTGAGGCGGGCCGCATAAATGGCGCTGTCAAGGCCAACAGATGGAATAACGGTTCTGTGTCGCAAGCGTTCGTCATCGTGAACGGGAATACACGGCACTAAATCAGTAATTGATATCTTGGATAACTGCGCTTTTTTTGCGCCAGAGATTATAAATAATCAGAGAATACAATGCGAATACGAAGACGCAAACAGACAGTGTGCGTTCAAAGTGAGGCGTAGGGGCGCGATTTGGGGCTGACGCAACTGCAAAGCGGTATTACTGCGCGGGTCCTAAGCTAGAATTCTGTAAATAAATGCGCGAAGAGGGTCTGATCGAGAAACGCAGCACGATGTCATTGTTCAGGGAGCTCAAGGCATCATACTTGCACAGAATAGCATGGTCACTAAAAGCTCCCACTCCAGTTCACTCTGTAGCTACGGTACATGGCGAATGTTATCTGTGGTGCTGCAATGTTGTTCAATAAAACACAAAAAACGCCTAGTTAGGTGGAACAAAGAGCGAACCCAAGTATTGTTGGCAAACTAAATTTGCGCTCCAGAGAAAAACTCGAATTTACAGCTTTTAGTTTCTTCACAACCATTACCAGTGCAGACGCCAGTTCACTCCATGACCCTTTCACCAAAAATGCTAGTTGTTTCTACCCTACATTCGCTGCATTATGGCCGTAAAAACACAAATATTACTCTTGTCAGTCGACTGTGTTGAACGATAAAACGATGAGCTTCCATGCTACCGCTTTATAACAAGGTGATAACATAGTAACCACGCTTCCCCGAACGATTCAAAATGACAGCAGTTCGGGAATGCAGTCGTGGTGGATTTTTAGCCTAAACACAATATTTAGCCTACACTTCAAAATCGTAGACATGCCAAAACGCGCTGAGCCACGAGTTGACAGCTGGAGCGAAAACGATTCGAGTTCCACTACGACTTCGTACCAAAAGACCACCCCACGCTACACACTCCACCATAGAACTCTCCTGTGACCATATAAGCTCAAGAAGACGTCAAATCAACGCTCACAACACCCCAATCAAGCACGTCGCTCACCAATGAAAAGGATGCACCCCGTGGTCTTTCTCCGCCATATCTTGTAAACACTGCACACAACTAGTTATACTAAAACGCAATAGCCTAGAATGAGAGCATAACATAAAATCGCACCCGTTGACAGTATGTTCCACCCCTTCGTACTGGAGGGCTAACGTGACCAGCTTACGCAACCGGACGAGCTCTTTTTGGCTGAGATAACAGTTCAAGCTAAGACGGCGCACTGATACCCATAACGAGGGCGACACTCCGCAGGAGCGTGATAGCTGAAAATAAATGTTTTTTTCTCTCCCTGGAATCGTAACCTGCCATGCAGCTTGTCGCCACGAATCGCAGACTGCAAAGGAACTACTAAGCTAACGCCCTTACACAATAAAAATGTTAAGGGAACGCAAGAACAATCTTAAGGTGGAAGCTCTGCAAAAACTCTGCTCTGCAAACACACGCATTCGGCGTGCCTGCGCTAGTACCAAAAATCCTATTTTCCGATACATCAAGCTTCTCTTCCACCGCCGCCGCCCCCCCCCCCCCCCCCCCCACTATATTCTTACATCCTTGAGAAAGTGTTTTGCCAGTGGAGGTGGCATCTGCCATCACAGAGCTCATGGTCTATTCCCGAATAACTCGGGAATCGACGGAGATACAGATCGTACTTCATTTCGTCTGCAAGGTCACATACCCATAAGCATCAAAGTAACGCGTTGCCTCTCCCGTTTTGCTAAGCATTTATGTGTCATGGACTATGAGGGGTCCATGAGGGGTCCATGCGGTGCCCCGGAAACGGACTCTCCCACGGCAGAATGCTAGGGAAAAGTTAACAGGAACAAAAATGCGAACAAAAGAGGAAGGAAAAGGCAGGAGCTTGCCATACTTAAACCGACAGCCTCCATCACTTGGGAAAGGAAAATTTATTGAAGAGAGAGCAGGCCATCCGTGAGACTATCTTTGGCTTGCTATTTCCAACTGGGGTAAGATAACGGAACAGAAGAGGAGAAACGGGTGAATACAGACGGTATGAGAAGAGAAACGAAAATCATCCAGCGAAGTATATGCA
The DNA here is from genome assembly GCA_013339765.2 of Haemaphysalis longicornis. Lineage (NCBI taxonomy): Eukaryota > Metazoa > Arthropoda > Arachnida > Ixodida > Ixodidae > Haemaphysalis > Haemaphysalis longicornis. Next base: position 47,169,089 of record CM023456.1, read on the forward strand.
CTCAAGGCACGTCTAACCTGCAATGAGGCACAGAAACAAAGTATTACAGTTTAATTTACAACCCATGATTATCATCAATAGGAAAAGTGAAAAAATACCCGTATGGCTCCATCCATACTGAGAAGGTGATTGGAAAGCAAAGCTTTAAGCGACACCCACAACAATTGCCCATGCGACGTCACTCGAATTCGCACACGTTGCTCTACAAAGAGTGCAACCAGTGATTCTGCTAACCGTTACTTGGACTTTGCGGGGGCGGAGTTCCGAACGCAGCAGCGTCGGCCACGGCCGGGCTCGAGCGGCGAATTCCGCCGCTGCAGCCTGGCCGTGAGTCGGGAGAAAGAAAACGGAGATGAGCGTCTTTAGAAGGGTGAGATAGCGGAACCTAGCCATCCTGAGGTGCTGTCTCGGGTCTATACCACCGCGCAACACAAGCGCAGACACCGAAACCATTCCGCATGTTAGATTAGTGATTCCTATTTATACCAATTTAAACTAGTTAGTTTAGTGTGTTTGAGAATGGCCAGAAAGCCGAGGGAACTCTTATAATCGCTATTTATCAGAACCAGCTTGCACCTTTCGCCTTTTGTAATACCTCTTAAACACAACCGAATCGGTCTTCAGCAATTTAGAAAACGGAGTCCGATTCGTGGCAAGCAGTGCGCAAAAGGTAGCGTTTCTCTAGCGGCCAGATGTCCTTATGTTGTCTCTACTTTTTTTCCCCGCACTGGAAACCATTCCCCTTAACGTGTCTTTGCCGTACGACCACTTAATTCAGTTGGGCCCGGTTAACCAGGAGGTGCGGTCGAACAAGTTAATCAAGTCGTGCAAAGGTAGCGCGCAATAGGCACAAAGCTGCGCCAGAGCAGGCCCAAAATAACCGTCGCTAAAGCAGACGAGCAGCGTGCGGGGAACGCCGGGGAACTATTCGCCGCGCCATCTGCACTCTGCTCCGCGGGTGAAAACCGCCCTGCCCCTCCCCAGCGACGTTGTGGGGGGTCTTGTCCCGCACGCCACCAAGGAACCGTTAGCTGGGAGAGGTAGAAAGCTTAGCTTTAAAAACGAAATGGCAGAAATTATTCCACAATTGGTAATGTTGCATCCAAGCATGGCGACACCAGCACCAGCAGCTTGACAACAAACTAACGCCATGCAAGTTTACTGCATACTGGAGCAGGTGCACGAAGAATTCGGACGACGTATGGCTGGAGTGAACGGTAGCCACCGTGAACGGGGTGCAGAACTGAGGCAACATAACGCGGAAGCCAAACATCTCAAAAGTGAGCAAAATATACGGCTTTCGTCAAACCACACTTAAGAATTTGTGTCCGTGAAGATTGCGTCATCGACTCTACTACGGGGGCGCTTTGTGTAAAGAAGCTAAATGTAACCGGTTGAAGTGCCGTCGTACAGGCGGGAACAGTCTGGCGCATTGCTTGGAGTTGCGTAATCGAGGACCTGCCACTATTTGGTTGTGAAAAGTGACACCGACGGCCTTCTAAACAATATACTTGCCCTAAAGTAGACCTTCGAGGGAATTTTGGCTACAGGAAGAGAACTCTGCGTTGAATGAAGTAACATTTCTGGGAGAAATTGGGGGTGCTCTATGAATTTGGCGGATTGGTTGCTAACGCGAAGGGCCTCTCTTTATTCGTTTTTAAATCTGTTGTATCTAAAGTTCGGTTACTTTAAAGAAATATTTATCGCTTTGAAGCATGATGTATCAGTGATGTGTTATTTAGCCACATTTCTCGCAGCCAAATAACTGCGGTTACGGAGCCGCGAGGCCGCTGATGGACAACGGTGCACTACTAATTCCCATGACGTTACAAGACTCTTTCGCAAAGCATGCGTTGACATGAGCGACAGATTGTGCTCCAATTAAAATTGCAAAACGTTATGACTTCGAACTGTGATTTAGCACAATTTCAATAGGAGTAACAGCGACTGTAAAACTACGGGTCAGTCTTCCATTTGTACATGGCCATAGGTTGCGTTGCTGAGATAACACTTATTTCCTACTGCGTTCCGTGACCTGGGCGAGGCCGAATACAAACACACCCAGTCATGCTGCGCTCAAACATGCGGTTTCGGAAGCACAAAATGAACGCCGGTTTTCGCATTTTATCTGACCTCGGAAAACCCTAAAGCGTCACGTGAGTCTGACACAACGCTACTAACACTAACGTGCTGTGGTGCAAACCGAAGCAACAAAGTCAACAGACGGAAGCATATTTTAGAGCTGTTGTGCAGCTAATTCTCGTTAGCTTTCAATCGGCAGCTGTGTGGGTATCCTATGCTTGATCTTGGGGTACTTTCTGGACCCGGTATGGCCATCACTATGGGTCAAAACGAACAGAGCGTGTTCTGCCGTTAGCTATTTACCAGGAGACACAAGATCTACAAGCTAAAAAAAATTATTTTACCGAAGCTTTCTATGACACTTATTTGTCCGTGAGCGCCGAAAAGCACTGCAGAATATCCAACTTTCTTTGACGATGATGATGATGACTGTGGAGGCGCTTCAAGACAAAAAGATTCCCGCGCCTTCCCGCGAGGGGAACACGAGTAAATGCAGAGCATTGGGGGTCGTTAACGCCGCATAAAGTTGCGTTAGGGTGGGTAGTTAGGTCGTAGTTGGGTTGGTGTTGGTTTGGGGTAGAGAGAGGAGAGTAAAGTCGCGTTAGGGTGGAGCGAGCGTCAACCAAGGAAGGAAGGAGCAACGCAATGACTGAAGCACGAGCGACCGCTAGCCGCATTATATTTGCAGCGCGCGCAGTAGAGGGAGAGCAGTACGGGGGGGAGATCGCGCATGCGCAAGCAGCGCGCGCCCTTCCACGCCCCACCGCGCTGCTATCACGCACCTGTTACGCCGAGACCGCGACGTTGCGAACGGGATGACTACGACGTATGCGCGCGCCAGCTGCTGTTGAGAGAGAGGAGGGAAGGAGGAGAGGCGCACCTGCTGCGGACGCGGAGCTGTGGACGCCGTCCGACGCAGGAAGAGGCGAGGCTAAGAAATGCTCTGCATTTAAAACGCTTCCCGTGGTCGGAACTGAAACTGGGTCCTTCGCGTTGCGATGCCGACGTCTATCGGGGGCACCGTTCCGTCACGGTCAAAGCAGTTTGGATCTGGAGAGGGGTGCAATGGACAGGCAATCTTAGAAAAAAAAAATGATGCACCCAACCGTCTAACGACGTCCATGGTTGAACGCGAACCTTTCATCGTGAGAGATCAAATGGAGAAGGGTCCAGACTGCGTCCAAACTGCATGCGAGTCAAATTCAAAGCTCAACGAGTCAAAATTAAACCGTATTATCTGCGTGACAAATTCCCAACTCAGACGACAACCAAAGAATCTCCAACGAGAAAGCTTGACGTTCAACCATCGTCGTCGTTAGATGGAAGGGCGCCTTAGTTTTAACGCGATAGCTTAACTAGGGTCATTTTCGACTTCCCCGTGGCTGCTAGCCGACCGCTATCAGCCGTGCTCATCGCCGCCTTACGTCATCGCCGCCACTCGGAAGCTACGACTGGAGGGCGAAATTCGAGGGCAGGCTGAATCTGGAATATGGCGCAGGGGCAGCTGCAGTGTGGAAAGGATGACAAGGATACAACGGCGAAGAGCAAAGAAAGCACGCGCATTTTCAGCAGTTGCCGCGCCTGCGCAGTGAAGTTTGTTCAAGGCCCAGTCAGTGGTAGCACACTCGAAAGACATGGTCGCCAGCCGTGCCCCCAACTAACGCTATCACACTTAAGCGCCTTTCTACCGGAAGATAATACATACAACTTCCGGTAATCCACGTGCCGAAGCTATGCCTGGGCTACAAGGCGCGCCGTAGTGGAGGGCTCCGGATTAATCTTGACCGCCTGGAGAGCTTTAATGTGCTCCGAAATCCCGAACACACGGGCTTTCTCGCTTTAAGCCTCTGTTAGAAAAGCGCCGCCGTGGCCGGGAATCGAACCCGCGCCCTTGGACACGGCAGGGCAACGCCTTATCCACGAGCCATCACGGCGTGTTTTTCACGTGAACTTATGCCAACACCAACATTGGGTGCGCGCCATGATAGACATGTCACCGATCCGTCGACCCCGCATAATAAGTCTCCCGTACCAAAAACAGGGAACGAAACCTACACAAGAACAGGCGATATGGCAGGATCATGTTCATTTGAGGAAGGTTCCAAAACCATGAGACCACAGCATACATCTAATCGGGCATCTACGAAAGTACGAGTCAGCAATTATGGTAGTTGATTACTTAGGCAATCCTCGTGACTGCATGACCTTGTACGTACAGCAACAAAGAAACGGAAGCTGGATCTTTCGTCTTCGCATTCTGACTTCGGGGCACGCTAAAGATTCCCAGTTGGTCAAAATTAATCCGGAGCCCTTCAATACGGCGCGCCTCATTGCCCAACTGTAGCTTTAGCACGTTTACCCAGTTATAACCACTCCCTTACTTATAATTACCGAGAGCGGGGTAGAATTGTGGGTTTTTATAATAAGGAGCTCTATTTTGTTTCAAGGCTTAAGAAAAGACAAAAGTTTCAACGTGGATTTTAGATTTTAGATGAACTGTTAGCATTAACACTAAAAAATACGGTAAGAAAGCAAGAGGAAGAATATGCAACAAAACAAAACCACTGACGAAACACTCAAAACATATATACGCGCGTGGACTGCCCCGAAAAGCGAGGCCAAGGACTTGCTACGAATATAACGAGGGCATACGATCCGCTTCATTTGAAGGCCTGTGTGGGCCACACGAACACACTGTGGCTTTCCTTCTGGTTCAATAGCGAAGTACTAAGGACGTATGTAGAAAAATATCGTATGTTCAAAATAATCACAAACATGGCGCCATGGTTTACCTCCCGTAGCGGCACCACCTGTGATTTTATTGATAATCTGATCACGGTTATGCGCAACAAGTAAAAACAGCCATGCATCTTCCTTTCTGGTAGGACAGTGGGATAAAAGGTGAGACGGAAAGGTATGCTTAATTAAAGCACCCAATTCGAACATCGCGTCTAGAACCTTTTCCTCCTTTGAAAAAACTCCGCTGCGTTCTGTTATAAACTTGGTGTCATGATTGTAGCGATTCAGTGAAGTTTCTGCGAGAGTTAATGCTTGTTTGTGGCGCTGGTTACAATTTGGATAAAAGCTTTAGTAATAATTTCGACTTGGAAGGCATTGATCAGAATACGGAATATCATAAGTAAAATGATATCGACCTGCTGAAAAACGCTTACATTTGTTTAGAGCGAAGCGAACCACAAATATGGCATTGTTAACCAAGCTTGAAGGGCTCCTCTGCAAGAGCGCATATACTAACGGCGGAACCGAGATAAACAAGAAACTTGTAGTGGAGCCTATCTCGTTAAGGCATCTTTACTTGGCCTAGTACCATGTGCCCGGTCTTCAATTGCTTTTGTTTTTATGGACCCTGGATGATTAGCGCTGCTTTCACGCTGCGTCAAGTAAGACGTGTGCAAGTTTAATTATACAAGTAACTGGCAAATAATAATAACATCGATTCGTCAGAGGCCACTGGTACAGAGCAAGAACAAGCCCGTGAGGAGGTACGAGCAAAGAATATATCGACATGCACTCACCCAAAATTACTTCGACTGAGGCCTGCCTGTGACTTGAGCTAAGTGGCAGTAAACAACACATATTATTTACTTTCTTCATTGATTCGATGCCGTTTATTGTTTACAACCGTAACTTTGCAGAAGCTCTTTCAGCATGTGACATTAAAAATGGGCAATTTGGCGAGGCGAAGCGCTACGGAAGCTAATCCTCTGGCGTTTAAAATAAATCGGGAGCGTACAATCGGTGCCTGATTTATAAGTTCTGCATAATTGTTGTACTACCTAACATTGTTTCAAGAACTCGCTTCTCTATTTATGTGGTTTGGCCATTGCACCGAAAAAGAGAATTATTAAGTCTTTTAATATCTTAATTTTAATAATTTCATTTAAATAGATAATTATTATAATCTAAACATTCAAATGTTCTCATATTCTAATTCCTAATAGCCATTGAAAAAGCATTTTGAGTTGTTTACACGAGTTGTTTATACCCACAAATTTATCATGTTATATTCAAGGTGTATTTACTTATTCTGGTTGCTGGTGTTTATTTTACATTATGTATTACTGATTTTGTTATAATTTGTGCGCTCTACGTTCCCTACAATGGTGTACTGTAAGGGTTTAGATTCCTGTTGGATGCTGCGATGCGTAATTGTTCTTTGGGTATAATTTGCTGTTTTTCTATTTTTTACACTGTAACCCCCTTACAACAATGCCCAATGGGCGACGTAGGTACTTGTAATAAATAAATACAGAATATAACTGCCGAGTGAATATACCTAAATACTCTTTTTTTCACAACACTTCTAACAGTTGGAACGCGCTAAGTGTTATGAGCTTGAGACAGAGTACATCGTTAGATACGGAGAAATTTTAGCCGGAGCCCCCTAATCCCATGAAGTCCAACCTTTCTCGCATTTTCGCAGGAATTCAAACAATAAGCCTTCGATTTCCAAGGACGACAGCGTTCAAACTCTACAGTAGCCTTACCGATACCTTCAACCTTTGAGCTAAATGCTGCGCGTCGGACGTGTATAGTATTTCTAAAATTTACCTTTTCGCGCCACAGCCAGAGAAATCCAGCGAAGAAACACAGCCTTTGAGAAGGATTAAGAAACGTGTTCTGCAATCACATCGCCGCTCGCGGAACGGCACATCTCGTAGAAGCCAGCGCGCTCACCTGACACGCGTTATTTGCTTGCAGAAGGCATCAGGTCCCCTCAAGTTTACGAGGACTCCTCAACTTACGTTGTGGCAGACGTTTCACACGAATGCACGCACACACAACTGCTCCACGGGGAAGCGCCGACCGAGGTGAGGGTCACCGGAGACGAATCCTGCTCACAACCCGTCAACACGCCGGCGACTGTGCGGTTATCAGAAGAAACCTCGGCCCGCCGTTTCCAACAATGATAGTGCCTCTACACGGCCTTGAGGCGACCTGGGAATTGCGCGCACGCCCCGAAACCTCGAGGAGAAGGGGCGAACGAGGATGCCGCAACACATCTTCCTCCATGCCGCAACACCTCTTCGGTCAGTAGGCTTGCGCACGGAGGGATAAGCGTCGAGGCAGGGAGCTGATACCGCACTTCCGCTTTTCACTTTCGCCAGTATCCCTATTGTACTTAGACGAACAGAAACCCGCCACATTCCAAAAACCATTATATGTGCCGTTAGGTTAATCTATTCGGTGTTGGCCTATACTAGTGGCCACTGGCAGTGGTGATGAGGCAGTTAGGCTGTATCTTTCAGCGAACGCAAGAGTCTCACTTCATTACCCCCTGAACGTGTATAATAAAGACACGGCCGCTCGATGGAAACTTCCATCGAGCGGCCGTGATAAAGATTACATCAAGAGGCTGAGACGCAACTGCCGTTTGCTTCAGCCAGTGCTCTTTTACCGGCAGTTACCTACGAAAATAAGAAAACATTTTCTTCCTGGACTTGCACTTTACTGATTGCAGGTGGCACCAGTGTTTTCAATGATGTCTTCTTTTTTATTGCCTTTCACATTCTATGGCAAGCTAATGTGATAGATCGTGATTATGAGCCTGCGCGCTCAACGAAAAGTTTATTTCGAAGATTTCCCAAGGGGGAATTGTAGGTGAATAGTCGTGATGTTTTTTAACGGTTTCAATGTTTCGATCGCTAGCTCTGAATGCATGACTTTTATGGTGATTCAATTTGATGGTGCAACTTTCGTTTTAGCGTCGGTTTCGTTGTGGCATGTTTGAGTGTTTGCTTATCGAATTTCAAATGCGACTGTAGTTCTCCTCGGCCTTGCAGGGATCAGTCTGGTAAAATTTGCTTTCACGAAATAAAAACGCGGTCAGATAGCACAGTGGTGCACAGTCTCTGAAATGCGTCTAGGCTGACCACTGCCCCTATTTGTTGTTTCGGGTAATGTATTTGTTTATGGAACTCACGACTACGACCGAGATATTGTTGGTGCGGCAAAGTTTTTGTGAGTGCGACTGTCGATGAAATATTTGGCGAATGTGGACAGAAAAAAGCTGTACAGAGACCTTTCCGACAGTGTTTTACCTGTTCCACTGTACAGACACATGTACTGTACAGGAGAAGGACACGATATACTGAAACGAGTAAAAACATGTCAGTGCTGGCTTATGGTTTTCTTCCGGCAGAACGCCATGTTTCGCTCGGCGAAAACTTGGATGGGAGAAAAAAGACTGTTTGTGCAGTGAGGGGAGGACTGTTTAGTGTGCAAACAGCGCCGCTATGTTTAACATGTATTTTCAAGTTGTTGGGACGGCGTTTTTCGCATGTTTTACAGCGAATGAGGAAATACTGTCCGTTAAACAACCACTGCATTAGGTTCCTAGCCATAGAAAAAACAAAACAAAATGGACGCCATCCCACCCTGCAAAAGTGGAGGTCCAGCACGGCTGTTTTAAACCACTGCACATGCAGATCGCGGGGGTTAAGAAATCTTCCTCGTTTTTTTCGGCGGGATTGTCGCTTGCAATCGACTTATTTGGTGGCAAATGCTGGATCCTGACGCGTGCGCTCGGCTCCTTGGGCGAGAACTGCTGGGTCCCGCCTAGCCTGACAAATTCGTTTGCCCTCGATTGACGTCACCCTCCTACCCTTTCCAGAGCAGCTGGAAACCTAATGTTTACCGGAAAACATGGGGGGTGGGGTTTGCATTGTTCACCTGCGAACTATCATCCAACATGCGGCTTCAATGCTTGGTTTGTGGTTTTTCCTTCACACGAATACTGAACTTTATGCTGCATGCCTAATCAGCCTAATGCTTGTGCTCAGCGTCTTGGGCGAGAACTCCTGGGTCCTGTCTGGGTTGTTTGTATACGATACGGAGTTTTCCGACCAACCAGAGACTAACAGCTTCGCTGTAAAACGCAGTTTCATACGGTGTAACCTTGTTCCTATTGTGTGCACAACTGTTGACGCGGCTGTCAGAAACCGGGGCAGTCGCCTTGTCCAGCTACTTCAACCCCAGTTTTTTGCGGCTTCACTCTCCTTTGTTAAAAGGAGAGAGAGAGAGAGAAATAAACGTTTATTTGCTGAAAAGACTAGCTAGGACTTGGTCCTTGCCGGTCCGAGGTGGAAACAAAGGCTTTGATTTGATTTGGTCGTGTAATGCTGCTGGCCCTGCACGGCATTTGGAGGTGTCCACTTGCAGTCGACAGGGAGCGATGTCGCCACGGGACCCGGCAGGGAGTACTTCTGGGAAAACGTTCGTTAAATTGTAGAAGTGTTCCTGAAGTGTTGAAGGGTTCCAGAATGGCAGAAGTGCAACATTGTTCAGATGACTGGTTACCTGTATTGAACATTGTAACAAAGCTCGGGCCTTTGTAACACTTTTTACACCTAAGCAAACGACGTGCTGTGGTTTTCATTCTTGATGTAAGTTTGTGTGTGCCTTTTTTTTTTGAAGCCATGACCAGGCAATAAAGAAAAAAAGGTGTGACATTGGGCTGCTTGTTGGAGACACAGGTTGAAATCCCATCCTATAACACATGCATTTTTTACTTATTTACTCTTTCCAGCAGCGGCTATTCGTTCTCCCCCGAGAACAAATACAGCAACGACAGTTTTTCGCAGAATGGGGTCATTAAGGCTTTCGTTTTAACTTTAGCAAAGCATTCAAGATGTCGACAGCAGGCAAAAACGCTACTGGAAAACTTATTTATGATAATATTATAATCTGTTATTAAGTATACGACAAAATATATTGCTGGTACTTCAGGAAACTCGCGGCACGTTTCTCACGTAACGCTCATACAGACATAAAAATACACGTAAACAATTTTATTTTTTTTTCTGGTGCTGATCATCGGTGTGTGAACTGGATCCTGAGACCTCTGTGTGATCTCAGCACAAGCTCAGCCGCAACAGCCACCTGGTCCCGCTGGTCAAGAGACTTTATCTTGAAACGGCGCAGTATGTTAGCAATCACAATCTTCTCCTCTGCGAGTGCGAATCTCTGGCCTGTAATGCGATAAGAAAACAAAAATAAACACAAGATTACGCCATGAGATCAAGGTTAAAACTATAAATTATGCCCGTTGATCGAGGTTACCTGTGTGCAAATGATTTAACATAAAAATGTATTCTTTAAGGAGAGTGAGAGACAACTCCTAATTTTTTTTACCTAACACTTTGCAAGGCAATTAGGTGCTTAATTTTTATACCTGGTTTAGTCGTAAGAAGAACGGCTAGTAATTGATAGCTGACTACAAGGTACAGCACATCAGATATGTTTTTCTCATCGTATTTCTTAGCTACATTCAGGTTAATTTCGTTTTCTATGCCTACCAATACGAAAGCTGGACTCACTTGATGTTGACATTTTATAAGTACTATGCCTGTGCAATGAAGCCGTACAAAGGTGCGAATCAGAGGTACTAACATTCAGCTGCTGGGCATTAGTTCGAAGGGTATGCATTTAAGGGGCCGTCATAACGTGCCAACAGCCAATGAGGTACCTACCTTGGAGACTTTTTTATTTGTTTTTGTTTGTAAAATACTTTACGTAAAGGAACTTAAAAACATTCATGTACCACCTTCCTATGCAAATGATAGATTGTAAGTAAATGTTGCATGCAAAACCGTACACTATGCTAAAAGATTCAGAATAACGATCCACTTTGATGTTGCCTGCGAGGCGAACTTTTTTATACGATAAACCCAGCCAAGTGTTATTTAAAAACTTCACGTGCATACATCATCATACCGGAATTACAAAGCATTGAGTGCAACTAAAAGTTCAGGCAAGTGCTTGCACTGCCAGAAGCGCCGTCGGGCGCGATCCGAACTACGGACACGCTGGCAGCCTTTGCAAGCTTCCTAACGCAGTCAACATATTTCATAGAGTCGCCATTCTGCTGACCACAAAGTGGCAGCACTTGCCTATGTGACTTCTCCCCGGAGTTCCGCAGAAGCGTGTCATCGTAGCAGACGTTGCGTGTTTATGCCATAGTGCTGGTTTTTAAATTTCGGGCCATTTGCTTACGTTCGTACCCCGCGGATAAAATATGCGCTATAAGGCGTCCGTATATTTGTGCATTTGAGTCTATGATTTCTGGAATTTTGCTGCTAGAGTATGCACCCGAATCTGTGTGCTGTATTACGCGTGGTGTCCATAATCCAGTTGAAAGTAAAGTGAAAGGAACAACACCTCGCCCACTCTATTCCGATGGGTAAACCGTACCGTAACATCGGGTTACTGGCCGATAGAAAAGATTCCGCTCTATTTGCCCTATTCGTATTAATTAGCAGCAAAAGGAAGCAGGGCCATGGCTACCACATTGGTTTATGGTGAGGCTTGGGTTTATGGGTTTATGGTGAGCTGTCTTGAAAAAAGAGCTCTTCTTCATATAAAATCACACTTACAATACAGTTTTTTATCCAGTTCACGGCTGCGGCAGGGTGAATAAGACGCTGGGCTATTTCATTCAAAAATAGAGGAATAGTGCCCATCCAATTTCACGTCAAACGGAATCATCATAGCGCTCTGCACCATGAGTAAAGCATTCTGCCCTTTGCTGGGTCATCCATATCTCCTCCTGATGTCCATTACGCCACTATTTTATCCGACACACGATGCACTGCATTCAGCATTATTCAGCAAGCACTGCAATCATCAAGCTTGCCAGTATTTTTTACTATTTTACAATACGCCTAATATAGTATGCATTTACAATTTGTATCTTCTTTCATTAAAATCAGTGTTGCACACGTTCCTCTAAAACATGAAGGAAAGCGCGTTCCTCGTTCCTCCTCCCCAATTTCGAAACGAGTTCCCGTTACAAGTTCCTTTGTTGCGAAAAGAACGCGTTTCAGTTCCACTTCTAACATTGGAGCGTGTCATTACACTAACTGTTACATCACATTGTTAAACCCGAAGATTTGTAAATAAACAATCACGGGATCCACACTCGCACTATCACTCAAACTCCGAGGTATTCATCTGAGCGCAAGTATAACACAGGTTGAAACCGACCACCTAAGCTGGCCGTCGACCTTCGGCCGGCCTATCTCAGGTATTGTCCATACGGTGTGCGAACAAATTATGCCGACAGTGACGGAATTTCTGTCCTTTGTCAACACGACGCGTGAAATACAAAAGGACTTGGCACTCCGGTCGACCCATTCCCGGCAGATCGGCGACAGACCGCGCCGCGATGAACTGCGCGCGTACTCTGTAACTTCGAGCAGTACAGCATCCCGAGGCACTGCGGCGCCCATTTCAATTGATAGACCCTTCGAATGACTCCACAGCGAGCGCAACTCCCTCGACAAACACGCACCCGCGCCTCGCGCGCACTATTGCGGTAGTTACCCTTGACAATATACAGATACAGTGGTTTCACATGGGACCTGCAGCGCCGCTTAGTCAACCTTTCCCCGGCAGGGAACAATTCTATTGGTCAGACGCGCTTCGTGGCCTCCCCAGACGAACAGTGAAAGGTGAAAAGCATTCTCGGGGTCGCTATTCACCCGTCGAACGCCGCGTAAGCTCAACCGGCATGAAAGCAAGCACAAGCTGCAGCCAGCTGCGTGGTTATTCTTCTGCCTTTGACCTTCGAGGAAGCACGTTCCGATGAAAGGCGAGCAAAGCAGCTTGCTCATGGCAAGAGAAAGGCGGTAGCGGCGTGTGAATTTTTGTACCCGAGCCTTGGCATCGAAACTAGCCAAATCCTAGCGATGTAACGTTTGCAGGAGGAACGCCATTCCTGACGTTCCTTCATAAACATAACGAGTTAGCGTTACAGTTCCACCGACCCTTAATGGAACGGTGGCGTTCCACCGTTCCTCCAAAAAAAAAACTAGTTCCAGGAACGCCGTTCCTTGGAACGTCATTTCGTACAACACTGATTAAAATAGGTTACATGTCTCTTTTTGTCTAGAATTTTATGTAACTTGGGCTCGTATGCTTTTCAACTGCTACTTATTTCGGTGCTCGAAATACATAAAAACATTACTGAAATTTAGTTCCCTGATTCTTTTCAAGCATATGCTATGTTCAGTATACCTAAAACACGTAAGCTGCTGTAAAAGCGGAAAGCGGGACTCACCGATACAGTTTCGGGGTCCGGCGGAAAAGGGCACGTATGCGTAGGGGTGTCGCCCCCTTGAATTCTCCGGTAAGAATCGTTCGGGATGGAATTCTTCTGGCTTTGGGAATACCGCTGGGTCACGATGTAGGAAGTACGTGGCAATCTCTACCACAGAATTCTTCGGAAGAGTGACTCCACCTTGAAGCATACGAGGAATGATGAACCAAAGTTTAAATTCATTGGTCACACTTCGCTTAACACAAGTAATTGAATTACTGCTTGGTTGAATAAAACCCAACCGAAAACAGTGCTTCCAGATACTAAGAAAAATGTCGCAAATTTCGCTTTGCTTTTTGAGAACACAAGTATTCGCAGGTTGTCGTTATAATATTATTCATTTTGACATCTAGCTGATTTCCGAACATACAAACGAGATATAAAGGGTAACAATAAATTTTATTTTGAAGAAAAACGTGAACCTCTCTTTCTTTCTTACAATAATTTCGTGCAAAGATTTGATAATACAAACGCAAATACAATTGCGGGATTTCTACTGCGCGCCTTAATCGCAGGCGAGCGAACACACACTCGGAAGAAAAGAATACAACAGTGAACTGTTAGTTTGTTGTTTTCCTACTTCCAACCAACCGCAAATAAATTCCAACTTTTGCGTGCTAGCGGTGCAAGAACTTGATACGTACACCGGATAAAAAATGCGTTTCAGAGTACACTTTCAGCACGTGCTTGCAAAATGCGCTTATTCAAGATGTAAGATTCACTTGTTCATATATGTGCCTTTGCTCTTTTTTCCCTCAGCTAAGCTAGGGTGACCCGGCTGCTAAGAGCGAAATCTGTAGTGTATCGTCTATGACTGGAAGCAAATGGTAACAATTACATCTAAGCAATCCTCACAACATTGCGAATGCGAAAGCTCTGACGTCGAATAGTCGCAAGAATTCCGGTACTGGGGTGCATTATATAGCACCGTGACATGTCGGGAACCCTGCGAGCCTGGCTAGGTATGCACAAACCCTATCCCGTAAGAACCTACGCCTGTTTGGAGCACATATGAAAGCAGAAACCAAACCAAAACCGAAAATAACCGTCCGATGTTAAATAATAACAGAAAAACCACACAGAAACGGACAAGTAAAGTCCAGTGAAGGATAATAAAATCATACACACATTTTTCCGCAGCTAGCCTTTGTGCAGCTAGCTAGAAACCGGCCTAAAGAAAACAGAACCATTAAAAACCAAAACCGTCCAAAACCGCGCATACAGATCACGCTAATGTCAAAGAATAATGAATAAAAGTAGCCGAAACTAACGTAAAAAGTACAAAACCACTGAAACATAAAAAAAACAATATAGCTGGAAATAAACTCAAGAGCAAAGTGATCAAAGGGATGAAGCATAATTGCTTCACGAAGAGATAACGGGCGTGATAAGACGAAACGCTTTTTTTTTTCAACGTAGAACGACCGAATAAATAAGAAAAAAAATCTGTTTCATACAATTGCTAGCCTGCATTGTAAAACCTGCGGCTGCGTTCCCAAGCTTCAAGATACCGAATTCCTTGCACGAGCTAAAGATCAAACAGACAGAGAAATTATTGGAGCCTACAGAATTAGAGACTATGGAGAAGATTGCGTCAGCACGCCATCGGTAAGCCTCCTACCCATTGAGTTAAACTTTTTAGGAGGTCGCGTTTAAAGGATCTTCGGCATTTTTTAGGCATTTTCAGGCTTTTGTTAAATGTTGGCAACGCACTTTCTGTGGTGCTCACCACTTCCAGTCTCCCATCCCACCCCTGTTGTTATTCTATTTTCTAGTGTTTTTATGCCTTCTGACTCTGGTTTTATGCTTTTATTGTTTCATCCTTGGCTTTAGGTTTGACACCTGTTAATGTTAAAAAGCTTGTGTAGTATCGAAGTTTGGTTCCTTTTAGCTTCTCATAAGTCTTGGAAACGCGAGCTGTGTTGTTCATCAGTTCGATTATTCCACCCATGTTATCATGTTATCATTTCATTCTTAGTGGTTTTTGCCCCTCTGGCTCTGATTTTATTCGTTCATCTTTGATTTCAAGCGTGACACGTGTTGATTGTGGAAGACATGTACACAGTCTAAGTAGTATGTGTTATCTGGTGCCTACTGTTTGGGTACCTTGTTTTATCGAGTTTTGTTTGTTGTTTTCGGCATGTGATTCTTGTTACACCGAATTGTGTGGCGCGGCTGCTGATAAGAAAGAGGGTAACACCGGTGGAAGGTATATATGCGTGTTGTTATTTCATGCAAAATAAAGTTGGAAGTTGGTTGGTTGGTTCCAAAAAAAATGGCTCGTACCCATTCAGGGGGATTGGCAAGGAAATGGGCGTTAACTGAGAGAAGAGGAAAACTGGAATTTGGTTTAAAACAAGAAAAGTGAATAAATACAGGAAAAAGGTGAGTATAAACGGGAATAAAAAGATAATAAGTAAACTGCCAGAAAATTAGGTGCGGTAGCAGATAGAGCTCACCAACTACAAAATCAGCACAAATGAATAACGAAAGGATTGGCCCAAGGACAATCGTGGAAATTATGTCAGAAAATTAAAGAAAGAAGATTCGGCAGCGAAGGGGAGGCAGTGAGCGGGTAGGCAGAGGATACAGGCGCAGACATGTTTTTAAGAGCAGCCCGCCATCTTGAATTAGCGGCTAGCACGGTAGACGGCGTGATTCAAAGATGAATGAATGTACAGCGCGGCAAAGATCCCCGCGGCAAAAACCCAGTTGCGCTCGTCTTGTCCTCTCTTCTCTTCGTCCTCGTCTTTTGCGCGAACTCACTCCTTCGTACCTATATGGCGCCACGCGTCATGGGCCCCTACGGGATATGAAATGTATGTAATGTGAATGCATAGACTGCGTGAAGCAGCGGCGCAAGTGCGAAGCTACTGATGTCGTTTCCTTCGTTATTGAACATACAGACTCGATGGATTGGCCAGGATCGGGAGCTTTTACGATGCTTAAATACCCGTTTCACTATGCCGGTTCGCCTTATGGAGTGTGAAACTCGGCGTGTCACGTGCCTGTACATGCTTTCTTTCACAATTACAGCCATTATTTCCCCTTGGAATATTTTCTTTTATGAGTTGCTTCCACTGATTTCCTTTCCGAGTCAACTCTGCAAGCCTTATAAGTACGCTTAACACTAGGTCAGACTAAAGGTGAGCCTTGCGACGTGTCACGTGCCATTCAGCGACCAACTGGTTGGGCATAAAGCTACGGGTACCGGTTCACCTTCCAGGAGCGCAAGTCTCGCGACAGAAGGAACGTCAGGCCGTCACCGACCCACATCGTTTAGACATGAAACAAGTACATCCAGCATAAGCGACTTTTTAGCTCGTGTAATGGCTACTACTGTGGCTGCATATTGAAATTGCAGATGCAAGTCCCAGTGCACGTTCCTAAAATGCCTTTCTAAAAGGTCGGGAACGCATAAGCTAGGTTCCCCTTTATTCCGCTGAGGCGAAAAAGCTGTTGGGAGTTAAGGGAACGCGACCGCCTGATTTTCCCCAGTCTCATGATTCTATACCTATTCAGACGCAAATTTAGCAAATTTTGCTTCCGCCTAGATTACATTACTTTTGTTCCGTTTGCACATACAGCCATTTTATGTGGAATCTGTCGTTCGCAACGATATAGTGCTCCGAAGTTTCGTCCAACCGAGTGAACTACTGCTTTCGCAGTAAAAGAAAACAGCCATATAAACGTGCATAGTTAGCGATTGACCAATGCAAACAATGGAGGATTTTGTGTTGCTAGGAGCTGCCGACGTTTTGCCACAATTTGTGTGTGGCACAAAAAAATTGCAGGAGCTTACACTAGTGGTGCAAGGTTGTAGGAACAGCCCAGCTGGCGGCCTCTCTCCTTTCTTCGGAGTCCAGGCCATTGCACCTCACATGGATTTACGAACTTGCCACTGAAAGTTCTCCATGACTGGCCGGCCCGAATCGTTTTGTCCTCCGGCTTTCATGTGTCTCCCAAAGTGGAGCGTGCTAGCACGCGCTAGAACCCGCAGCAACCGGCTTCGCGAACTCAACGTCTGTGCTGCCCACTTCAGGCCTGAACACACGTGAACTCGCAAGCAGAACAGCACGCGAGAGGTCGCGCCACGACCGCTGGGCGGAGTGTTCTAGAAGGTGGAGCTGGCCGAGGCCAGGTGCTCCTCACGAGGTGAAAGCTCACGTGGGCCCGGTATTTTTTGGTATTTTTTTAGCTCCCCACGTGGCTCAAGCGCAAGCCTGGGCCGCGCCGGGCACACCTTACGAGGAACACGCCCACCTGCGCTCAGCTGGGCTGAGCTTTCTGGTGACGCTCCACGCCGTAACTAAAGTTTGAAGAGCACTGCTGTTAAAATAGGATAATTTGCAGGACTCACCTACGGCAAATGGCTCTGTGCAGCTCCGCGCAACAAAAGGCACTGAAGGATATATGCGTTGACTCTCCTAAATACAGGAAAGATGGTTGTACGCATTAATGCATCCAGTATCTTGCAGGAAGGACCTACGATAGAGACAGCTAACACCAAAGTTCTGCTTAATGTTAGTCCTTAAAGGAGCCATGAAGAGAAAATACAACTTCGTTTAATTTGAAAGAACTAGGATTCAGTATCTCACTCAGCTCCATTACAGCCACAAAAGATGTTTTTTTAACGAGAAAAAGCAAGAAGTATTTAAAAACTTTCAAATATCGCGCCACAGTGACGTGTTATGAGCAAGAATGACGTCATACGGGCCAACAATAAAACATAATTTTCAGTGCGTTAACTGCACGTTACCATTCAAGTGATGCGGTCAAATGGGACTAGAGGCCCCATTACAGACGTCCACTCATGTGTCGTCGCGACAGGTCAGTTAGGCGGCCACCAATCGCACAAACACGGTTCCGTGACGTCATAGAAAAGTTGCGGAAAATTGGCTAGGGGGTCGCGACTACTTCACACGTTTTCTTTCATATCTCCGTTATTTGTTCAAAGATTGCGATGATATTGGCATCATTGTTATCGGGACTAAGCAGTCTTTCTAATAAACCTCTTCATGGCTCCTTTAAGTTCCATTGCCGCGAGGTTGAATACAAAAATCCTGATGGTTAATCGCATAAAGTATTGGGACCTTCAGCGCCTGATTACGCAGCTCCAACGTAATGAGCCTGTGTTTTATCACAGACGCATGATAGTCGTACAAGTAATTCTCCTTACTTTGAACGGCACATTACCTCCTGGGCCATCACTCTGGCGACATCTTACGGGTGTAGTCGAGGGCAGTGTGTCAACACCAGATTTCACTGAGGGACCCCTCTCACATATATAAACTCCGAAGTGACCGAGAATGAGCCATAGTGAACAGCCGATCATGCAGTGGTGCGCACTCAATTATTGTATCACAAGTGTCACGCCACAAGGTCAGCCACCACAGCTACCGTTTGCGGAAGACGGTCTGTCGAGGTGTTGGTCGTCCTGTGGTGGTCGTATTACCGGACCACTCCTGTTAATTATGTTATCCTGTAGAGTAAGTATAAAGCAAAAGATACGATGTTATAATAACTCTTAATTATTGGCGACTACGTACGAAATTCGATGGTTGCTTCGTGACCGCCTAAAAAATCGATTTAGAAAGAAAGCATGTGGTAGCCACTAAAAGCAAGGCCACTAAAACCAATTTATTACACAAATCCTGGCAGGTCCCTTTTGGCATTAATCTCCACACTTCAGGCCCAGCATACCGTGGTACTAAAAGCAGAACGTGTGTACGGTCACACGACAGACGTGCTTGACCTTTCCATTGTGATATGAACCTGCCTAGCCTAGATAGCATAATCCGGTCATGAAGTTAGACTGGGCTGGGATTGGTTATTTGCCAAATTCTATATATAATATATATATATATATATAAAGGCAAGGTCACGCCTTATTGTACGTTAAGCAGATACTCTTAATAAGGTGTCAGTAGAAATCTCGCAATCTTTTAGCCATCCAGGCCACCTTTTTAATTATTTAAGCTGTATATACTGCATAAAACCGGCTGGAGGTATTGCTTCCAAAGGCGACGACCTGCAATCTGGGCGACATTTCCATCGTCCAGAGCAGTAAGGCGTTTACACGGCGGTCACATCTGGCTTCTACCCAAAATAACCCGCCGGAGTCCCAAGTTTTCACCTAGATGTTTTGTACCGAAACAGGCAACCTCTTCTGTTATTTTTCTCATTTTTATATGCTTATTCACCGAAAAAAAAGGAAAGAGAAAAAGGAAAAACCTTGGAGCTTCTTGCACCGTCTTTCTTGGTGTGCTGCAGTTGCTCATAACATCATCTTTTCTCTTTCCGCCCTCTCTGATGCGCAAGTGCTGTTGTTTGATATGTCTTTGTTTTGTTTTTAGTTGCAGTTTGCAGGCAGTTTTTAGTAATGCAACCGAATTCCCCGAAACCACCCTCCCCGTTGCGCGCTCCCAAAGTCTCGCATGAGGTAGCCTAGCGTCGCTAACTTGCACATTATGAACCCCTCTTTCTCAGCCCTTATATTTAAATGTCGTCCAACCTCGCCTTCCCTCTCACCGGCTGTCACTTTTGACGACTGCGATAATTTTTCTTGTCATCGCCGTTTTTAACACGAAAGTGTTTTATTCCGGGATACACAAACATTTGAGTGACGTCATATCCGTCACGGAAATGACGCCAGTAGAACGAAGCAAGCGGACTGTAAAGGATGAACCCATGCTCACAGGGCGTTCTTGCGGGGAAGCAACCTTTAGAACCAAAGAGTACGTTATACTTAGGGTTGTTCGTTTTCCATTTTTATATGTTAACACTAAAGAGTTTTTGTTTTCAAGATTTCACTCACGTCATATCCGTCACGGAAATAACCCCAGTACACCTATGGCGAAGTGACACACCAGGAGGACGTCACTCGGAAAGCACCCCCACAACACAGCCACCGACCCGCAAATCATGCTCGGCTGCAGATTTCGCTGCACATTTCACTTTCGTGCTTTACCGATTCATGACAGAGGAATCAACCACAATTTTTCGGGGTATTTTGCTCATCTCAAACATATTCTGCTCCCACTTTCTGCTTCTCTCTCACCAATTCTCTCTATCTCGCTCACTTTCTCTGCAAGAGTCCTATCCTTATAGAGAGTATGCCAGGGATGACCATTGTTGCCCTAATGAAGACAATGCTTCTTGTCAAAACGTTGGCCCGGATTGAGGCTGCTACCTTCCCCAATGTTTCATCATCGTTCCTTCTCCCCTTCTCCCTGTCTCTCCCTCCCTATTCAACTCTCTGTGTACATTTGTGTTTAAAATAGATCCTCCAGAATTTTTAATTTTTCTGTTTTCGCTAGACCAGCATGCCTACTTTATTATGTCCTGAATGTACCTGCTGGTAGTCGCTGGGTTGGGGTTTGTAAAAGAAAAAAACAATGAACACTGAGTATTTCGTGCTGGTCACTGGGTTCGGTTACCTTGAGTGCGCACTCCAAGAATTTCATCTGCTTCAGGTCGTCGGGGGTTACGTAGCGATCCCTGTCGTCACCGAAGATGAGGTCGAGTTCATCGTGAATGAGCCGCTGTTTCTCGGGGTAGTGTCCAATCAGGAAGAGCGCCCAGCTGATCCCAGTGGCTGTCGTGTCATGGCCCTTGTAAAGGAAAGAAGATGGCCGAGTAGGCAATTTCTAATCTTGGCAGGGCATCCCCAAACAAGCTGACAGAGCAGATGGGTTCAATTATGACCGCTATCCGAGTTAAGGTAACCATTATAAAATCACCCACACATTGTCAGGCGTACCAGACTTTGAACCTACTTCGTGAATAACTTTTCTAGAACAAGCTGAATGATACGAAACGCGTTGTAATAGCACTGGAGGAGCCGACAAGCACAAGCAGCCACGAGTTTCAATCGGCCCCTCAAAAACACACTGTAACGAATTTGGCCGAAAATGAATCTAGTAGTAGGGCAAATGTGAATGACTTGCTCTTTGAACGACTGAGGCCACTAGTGTGTGTATACGCCGCCAGACAACGGGGCTATGCAAACCATGACAGTACTGGTCAGTGATAAGGAAGGTGTCTAAACTTGCGCCGTCTTTGTCTTCAAATGCGCAGTTCTGAACGCTAGAAAAAGAAGGAAGATTCTAGTCAATTCCACATATCACTAAAGTGATATAAATGATTACTGATTTACCCGCTTTGCTGCTGGGCAAAGTTTCCATGTCCCCACGGCTACGATGGGGCACAGTGCCCTCCGCACACACGAAGCCTGCTTGACCAGTCTCATGTGCCTGGCTGCAGCAACGTACCGCGAACATGAAGGTGTCCACCTCTTCACGGATGCCGTCTTCGGTTATGTTCCCCTTGAAATGTTCGAGGAGTAGAATGTCCATGAAAGGACGCGGCGTCTTGCGGCCTACGTTAGTAGTCGACGCATCTTCCTCAAGCGTTATAAGGCCATTGTCAATGTCCTTGCGCAGTGCTTGCTTGCGCTCTGCGATCACCTGCATCCAAGTTAAAGCGCAACGAAGCAAGACAAGTTTCATATATCATCCACATCCAAGCACATAGGCTGAGAACGTAAACATTGCAGATTGTTATAATTAAATTTTACCTGAATGAATTAGACAGGCACTTCGAGGGCAGATTACTGTGCAGGTTAACGGATTGCAACAAAATACTAGACGATATACGTGCTTTACTGAGTCCACTGTTTTTACTTTTTTTACCAAGGTTGCAAAAGGGTGTGGGGGCGG
This sequence comes from Haemaphysalis longicornis, assembly GCA_013339765.2. Lineage (NCBI taxonomy): Eukaryota > Metazoa > Arthropoda > Arachnida > Ixodida > Ixodidae > Haemaphysalis > Haemaphysalis longicornis. The sequence goes on from CM023456.1 coordinate 47,191,010, forward strand.
TTCAGGCAAATCGATTGACGCTAATCAGCCAAAACGACGCACCCTCACCGCTGGATTTGAAAATTATTCAATTTAAAAGTATTTAACCTTTGTTTGAATACAAAATCGCCTCTTGGGGAAATTCGCCTTACTGTATACCTCGATTCCGTTTCAGCTATCGCCACTGCAATATGCGGACCTTCATACTTCGTTGAAGCTGCTCTCGCTTCTTCGAAGGCCGGCATATTTACAGTATTTTCACGATTATAACTCACACTCTCTCTTGCTAACATTTGTATTCACATTTGTGTGCGCGCTACAATCGGTCTCAAACTCGACATCGGCTTCAAAGAAGCTAGAAGCATTGCCATGGACACGAACTCATCCTAAGGTCTGCTGTGTAGAATCAACGTGAAGTAATTTTTCTCTGATTTTTCTACGCAAACTTGTCTGCGCATTACAATCTTGGGCGAGTTAGAACCGTGCGAATACGGTAACTTCCATCGATACTGATCCTGTAAAATAAATAGAGCGCTTTTCCGGAGTCGGCAGCGCTGTAACGACTGTAGTTTTGTGTGGCGTCTGCTTTACTTGACTGCTTGTAGCTTTAACAAGATTGCCTGTCTGTTTTCAATTCGGCATTGCTCGACGACGTGCCACACTTACAAAGTAATTTTACGGTTGTGCTAGAACCTGAAGTCGTAGTTGTATATGTAATGTTGTGGTTATCTCTTGAAGAGCACAGATTAAACTGATTGATTGTGGGGTTTAACGCGCCGACGCAACGCAGGCGATGAGGCGCGCCGTAGTGGAGGGCTCCGGATTAATTTTGACCACCTGGGGATCTTTAACGTGCGCCGAAATCTCGCACACACGGGCGTTTTTGCTTTTCGCCTCCATCAGAAAAGCGGCCGCCGCGGCCGGGAATCGAACCCGCGACCTCGTGCTCAGCAGCGCAACGCCTTAGCCACTGAGCCACCGCGGCGGGTAGATTAAACTAATAATTAGAACATAAATACATGTTTAGCCAAGGAAACGGAAGTGTAACTCGCGTTTGCTGGCCTCAATCCAAAATATCTTGAAAAAGGTAGCCAAACACACACAAACATGCCGTGATCTGCCGGGCGAGCGCCGAGTTCGTATGTGCGCGCGTTCTTTGAGCGTAGTGTCAAACGAGGGCCTGACGACCGTATAGTGAGAGCCTTCTTAAATGACGCAAAATTCAGTATTTCCCCTGCATCGGGAGACAGCTGTCCCGCGTGAAATCCTAACACGCGCACAATACTTGCTCAAACCCATTACTGCGCGCTGGCGACGCCATGCTAAGGACAACAAGTTGACTGAGTCCGCACACCAGCGCTCTTAACTTGTCCGCCACATCCTTGGTGAAATTATGCCGCCTTCTCCCTCTCTTAGAAATTAGGGGAACTTTGAACGTTTCTACGTGTTCTAAATTGGGGCGAGAAGAGCAAGCATAGGCGCACCACCGACAGAAATCCGCTGGAACCTTAACTACTAACGGCAAATCCTGAAACTTGAACTTTCACTTTAAAATATACCATTACCTAATAGCTTGAAAATATCCTCGGAAGTCTTGTGTCTTGCTGCAATGATCTGTTTCCACAAAGCTGTGAGGGCGAACTTGAATGCGACATATGGTAAGCGCACCCCTCTCCGCTATCTACGCAGTTTTTCGTGGACATTATGCTTACTAACCTGTCCACGTGTCCTAAAGACTGTTGTTCCAAGTGTGCTTTGGGTATCATTCACGATTAGCATTTTGCAACCCTCTGACACTATAACACTACAGGAGAACCGTCGCTGCTAACTTCTTACTTCGTTTGCCGAAAACGCATTCGTCTTTTTTGGGGGTTATGTTGCATGTCCACATTTCTTGGTAATGAAATCAAAGACATGCCTGCGTGGACCGGTCGTAATCAACCGGTTTTTTAAGAGCGAAGCTGTTTATAACTAATCGTAATTTCTCGTGTCCGTAGTTAAAATACTGAGAAATTTACAACCACGCGCACATGAGCGCGGGCGTTGGGCGACCACCCGGCAGTTAAAAAACCCAAGAAAATGCCCAGCAATCGTTGTGCGGGCCTCGCGACAATCGCATTCTCTCCCCTGCGCCCGTTCGTCAAGCCATGAATACCCACTTAACAAGATTGACCAAGATTGCGGCGACCGTCCGGCAGTTAACAAAGCCAAGAAAATGCCTACCGCTCGTGTGTCCGTGCCTCGCGACGACCGCCCAGCGTCCCCGACGCACGTTTGTTAAGCCAAGCATACTCACTTAGGAAGATTGGCCAAGATTAACACAAAAAAAGAACTCCAGCATTCGCCATGGTCGTGGCAGCCCTTGCTTGGGACGAGAAAGACACGTCATAGCGTGCGTCTCTTCGAGGAGTTGTTCAGGGATTATCACTTCCAAAAAAAGGGAATGAGCTCACACTTATAGCAACAATGATGGAGTAGAGGTCGTCGCGGCAGCGAAGAAGAGGCAAATCGGCTACCATTGTGGACTTAAACCTTCCTGATGGCCATGAAGCTTCCGTACATCTCCGGTAACTTCAAGTCTTACGCGTTAGTGTGAACTTCCTTCATTTTTTAGGAAACACGTCAAAATATTTCTACTTGAAAATTTTCATACAAAATAAAAAATATAGCTAAGCTAGGGCCCTTTTTTACGTTTTTCGAATGCGTTCCTATATTGGGAGCACCTTTACTCTTAGGGTTACGATCATTTAGGGAGTGGTGACACTCTACTGCTTCTACAGTTTCATGGAGTCTTCACAAACGCTTTAGGTGCTTTTTGTGCAATCTGTTTATATTTTCTGGTGTACGACGGTATTATGCTGCCTGTCGGACGTAAATTTAACGTTAACTGATAACATACACATCATTAACCATGTAGTTCACTTCATTTAAAAAATCGTGACATACAAACCTTTCGTGTGAAAGAGTGCAGTGTTTTGAGGCACTTGTTATACTCCCGGCCCATTGGAGTCAGTTGGAATATCAAATTCCATTGCAGGAGAGGTCTGAAGGCTCGCTCCAGAAAGAGCTCGGCCAGCCTGAAGACGTGTAGGCATTGGTTACGCATACGATTACCATGGACAATGATATTTAGTGCTTGTATAAAAATTGGAGCGGTTTTAGAGCGCCAGTTGTACGGGTGCCGTCAAAAGTACTTGAAACACCGCCTCGTAAATTTACAGGAATTTCCTCTTCCGGAAACTGGCTGGCTGAATTGGTGTTCATTTAGGTCCTCCATAGCAGAAAAAAACTCCCTGTAAACCGGTAATGGCTGTCATAAAACCAGTAACACAAATATTTTTTAATATTTACAAGTCCTTGTTCCAATTACTTATGACCGCACCTGTACATTATTTTAACACAGCGGTCATCACATGGAGGTACCTAGGAATGTACTTTCTTCATCTGGCGACGTTTGGTTGCCAAGTATTTCCAAGTTGTGCTGAATAAACCTATGTCATTGTTTTGCTAGTTTTTGAAACGTAAGTTTACAGGCACGTCTTCGAAAAGTACGAATGTCATTTCTAAAATCCCTCCTTCTTCATGTCTTAGGAGCGTCACTTTCAATTCTTGCGAACACCATTAACTTCATTAGGCTATCACGGAAGGAATTGTGTCCGGAGCAGTGTTTATACAACTTTTTTTGCGTGAACGGGAGTTCATGCCCCGCGGGCTCTGGTGATTGTACAGTATGCGCGCAATGAACACGAAGGTGCAAATTGCGGCGTAAACCGTCGAGCACTGCGCATGCGCCCATGCACCCGATACCGCGTAAGGTTAGCTCTCCTGAAAGCAGGGAAAGGGAGTTCGCTCTGTGAAACACTCGACATCAGTCGCGGCGCCGGGCGGCCAAAATGGATGCAACGACTGGAGATCCGCCGATACCACGACGCTCGGAACTCGGACATAACGAAAACCGCGGCAGTGGAGAAACATAGTCGAACGCATCTTTTGTGCTTTCATAGAAAGAGCCTCTATGTACATGCAAATTTGACAATAATTTGTTTTTCTTTATGCGATGTTTCTATTTTGCGAATACCGTACTGCTGTACGGAAAAAACGAATGCTTGTTTAAGTCGTCGAAAGCCCGTACTAAGAGAAGGCAGGTGTGTGCACTCCACATACTAAATTTTTCTTAGAGTTCCGCAATGCTGCCGTTGGTGTTCATTTCCCGTACGCTCCTTTACTCTCTTTCGTAAACATAACGACACCTTCGACGCTTCTCCCCGAACGTCCGCAATCATGCTGTACATTTGTGGTTCGTATTAGTATTTATTTGTATGGAGAATCCGTCACTCAAACATACAGAAACACGCAACAGAGGCCGGATTCTCGGATAGCCATTGGGCTATCTGATAGCCAAAGATAACCTCTTGGTCCGAAAAAAATGACATCGCCGCGCTATGGATTGCCCCTGAGGCAGGCTAACGTGGGCTGATGTTTATGTTTATGGAGGCGGCAACCCAAAGTCAAGACTAGGATTGTAGAGCGGGGCGAGGCAATCCTATGTTCACGGTGCCAGCTCAGTTTTCACTAAGGCGACTGTTACAATTTAGGTAGAATTTTTTGTTCTAACTCAGCTACAGCAGGGAGCCTTAGTCATTCCCATTTCATGATAAGCATGGCGTACAAATGCTTGAAACCAGAATGCTGGACAAAAAGAGCCCTCAAGATTACATTCTGCCATTCCTTTCTGTATATGGCTGATTGGTGGAAGTGTATAAAGTTCACGTTTCAAACGCTGTGGGGCAGTGCGAAAATGAAAAAAAACTACGAAGTGACGCCATCTTCAATATGGGCAGTGAAACAGTGCAGTTAGAGGTACGATTATGTGGTAACAATTAGCCACTCATGTGTAGCTTTCTCGTCATTTAAAGCGTATAACATCACAGTTCATTTTGTATCTACCCTGTGTATCACTGTGACAACGAAGGGATAATATAGCGCTGAATAAATATTCACACCCAGACTTTAATAAATATTGAGCAGGAAAGCAGTGCATTTCGGTTAATATTTTTCTTGAACAGCTCTACATTGTAAGCGGCGGAATTGTACGTGTTGCAAGTTTACTATATCGGATACTTGCAAACAGTGCGCACTTGTTTTCAGAATGCAGTATACCGCAGTGCACTGAACAAGCATGATCTATTTTGTACGTTTTTGGGCATATGAATTTGTTTACTAGGCCAAAGGCAGGCAATAATTTTAAGTCGTGAGCGTTTGGCGGCTTCTAGGTTGGAATCGCTGCTTGGTGCTGAGTAGTTGGAATAGGATGAGTGCCAAAACTTTGAGTTCTGTGTCCGAAATTATACACCTTTTTACGAGCGTTGACCTTTGTAAAAAAGTGAGTCCCCCTTCCCACACGCCAAGATGACCTGAGAAGACATCGCTTCCCTTAGACAGCTGCAGACTAGCACCTACCCTCACGGAACACTACTCCAGGCCATCTGCCGAACAACATTCACATGGACTTGTCAACACTGGCCACCTCCCAACCCTTTCTACCATATCGTGTGGGGGTGCCGACAATCACCATGTCCAACCCCCCTACCAAAGTCCACCCTGTAGCAGTGGGAGTCGCAGTTCTCACAGCCCACGGCCTCAAGACCGGCAATGACTGGTGGGTCGGGCCCGCCGGGGAGCAAAGAGCGAAGGCTTCTTTGACTGAGGGGGCTTCCCACAAAGGAACTCATACAGTTCATTAAAAGTTTGTTCCTCCCACGTTCAGTCAGCAATATGTTGTGTTACGTTCTCAGATAAAAAATATTCACGAAACGCCACGGAAAGTTTGCATTCCGGGACCTCAATCTCAATCCAATACCAACCACCAGCAGTGGATCACTCGCTTGTTCGTAACAGACCCAGAGGTCCGGCATGACCTCTGACGAGGGACCAGACAGCCAGCCGCAGCTGAGGTATCCTGGACTAAGGGTGATTTCAATGAGAGGGTGCCCCAACATCTGCACATGATGCCTGCTGACTAAAGATTTATCACTCATTCCTTTTTCTGCTTCTTTAGCAAACCTTTGCTTATGGTTTCCCATTTTTACTTTACTTGATTTTAAGTATTCATAGTGGACGACTTGAATGGCTGTCCGTCACAAGTGAATTCTCGAAGCAAAGATATACAGCAGTGAATGTTTTATACCTGTTGACAGCGCTCACGTAGGGATGGTTTTCGTCGCTTTGTGCATTGATGGTGGTTCCCATGATGGTTTCTTAAATAAAAAGACCGACGATTGTAAACAAATTCGGACACGTTTACTACGAGTGCACACTTACAATAAATAACTGTAGAGATTATTTGCAAAGGCATTTCTAAAAAGCGTACCTTTATAGTTGCGGCGCACTTGGTATAAATAACTCACCGCATATGGTATCCAAGGTGCACATGGTCACGACAGGGAAGACGTCGAACTTCAGTTTGTCACGGGAGAGCTCTACGAGCTTTTTCGAAAGAATGAATGACTGTGCGTTGATGGTGTTCATAAAGTCATCGAAAATACGAAAGTGGAACGCTGGCGTAAAGAGACGTCGCCTCGTATGCCACTTCTCTCCAACGCTGAGGAACAGACGTAAATAGATGACGGAAATGTACGAGCACTGTCACAATAATCCAAGAAAAATATCGACGCCAAATATGCACACATTGGGTTCGAAGGTTGTGGTACACCAAAGGCAAACACGGAGCTGAGAAACGCAGTTGTTCTTACTGTACATCATTCCGATATCTACGATTTGAGGTCAACAGCCCAAAAAGAGCTGATGTCTCATTGCTCTTCGGACGCATGACGTGCCCAGCCTAATAATTGAGAAGGATTGCAGAGTGTTTCCGTAGAACGTTTGATTTTCTGGATCTGCTTCTTTTTTAGGAACTTCCAACATAGCTACCAAACTGCAGTCTCATGTAGGAGTTCCATAGTTTTATCGATAGTCGCCGGTAAGCAATCTTTTCCGGCCAATATATACCGGTCCTTGCTTTCGTTCGGGCCGAAAAACCCTACCCGGATGGCCCCCAGCTATCGCGCATGTAAGAAGTGATGTTCTCGCTGTAACAACCTGTTTTTTTTTTTTGCTTTCCTTCCTTTCTTCTGTGTTAAACGCTTGTTTAAGCTGCTAGTGGATGGCCTCCTCTGATTTGTCCTCAAATGGTTATGCCGTTTTGTTTGAACACCATAGATTTTTAGAAATTAAGTTGTTTCAAACAATAGCACTAGATGCAGAGCCAAATTATGTAAAAACTACATTTCGTAGTTCAAACAACGCTACAACTTTGACACGCAGCGAACGTCTTATTCCGCGGGCGAAATTAGGAATGAACCTTTCTCGACCACTCTTTAGCAAGCTGTCATAATTGTGTTATTCGCAGCTCTTAGGCGTCAGTGCAGATTTACTGAAATTGTTTTATCAACATTACTATAATCGTCATCGTTGTCGTCGATATCGTCGTCGTCAGCATTGGCTTTTTTTTGTGCACTGCAGAATGAAAGCCTCTCCTAATGAATTGAAATGGGATTTACATTACGCTGACGCAATATCATTTCTTGCCACGAATTTTTAACCTCATCCTACCATCGGTTTACCGCTCTTTAGCACTCTTCAGTACCAAACACCGATAATAAAGTTGGCCAGTATATTCGAGTATATTCAGTACTGTTTCCTCTGCTAACGGTAATGGCACATAAATGTCAGTTACTGATGTTCGTTATTACAGCACTTCACCCTTGAGGGCAAAACTCTCTCTGCCAATACCAAACTTCGGCTTCATTTGTCTCTTCAAACTGTGAGTAACGTTTGCTCAATCCTTGCGATAGTTGTAGCAGTGAGATCACGTTGCGTACTTATGATCATTTTCACAAGTTTCTCAAATTTATATCCTCCTGCTGGCTAGGGACTTCATTAGTTTTATACTTTTTCAATATCTTCGTTCGGTTTCTGAAACGGCTTACTAGTTTTATTTGTGTGTCCGCCCTCCAGCCATTCCTGCCTCATTTGTGTTCATTTTACTTGCGTGACCGTCCCGTATGTCAGCCCTTTATGTTTGCTCCAGAGAAGTATCTTTTGAAGTGTAAACCAACTATTTTGAGCTCGGGTTAATCTGGACGGCAAGTATATTCTGTTGTGCACTTTTATACTTTATTCTCATGTCTAGCTTGATTTTTCTCACCCTTCTGTAACCAGTGTTCTTGCCCTCCCATAGCACTCAAAATACTGCAAAATACCTTATTGGCACATACATTCAAGAAGATACCACTCTTGCCTTCACTGTTACGGCTTGTCTACGTTTAGTTTCTGTCGAGTTTTTGCAAGCATGTATTCATTTTCCTGAGATTCCTGCTCTCCGCAAATGCAACCACTATATCGCGTTAGTTATTTTTACATCTAATTCCACTTTTCCACTGGACGCTAACGTGGCTTCTTATCTTCTATATTTACCTTAGTTCCTGCTTTCAATCGAGCACTGAGTGTTTACCTTCTCTATTGCTAGTTCCACACTCTCCTGGGATGTGTTGACAAGATTTTCTCCGTAATTTTCCATTCTGGATTACGCTTCCAAGGCTGCACACTTTCTTTCACTTTCTCTCCTAAATTTCTCGATGACGAAGACCATGATGGTTTCGCAAGTGCCGTACGATTTGCTGCCCATTCTCTGCTATTTTATACGTGGATGCGCAATGATACCCCTAGCTACATTCTCTGTTGGTATCCTCGGCGGGAGGAAATATGTGCTCTATTCAAATAATTACAGCTCTCACCTGTTCTGCTATTGTTGTGAAATTCTAATATATCTAATTTCACGCCTCAGAGATTCCCCACAACACAGTTGAGCTGCGCCTTCTTGCTTGAGTTCATTTGACAAACGTTGCGAGGGCCTAAGCTCCAGCTGCATTAGGTCAAGAATAATAACCGGGAAGCTGTGCTTAATTCGTTATGAACAATGAGCATGCAAAGGAAAGTGGAAATCAGACGCAAAAATTCGCCTATTAAAGGCCGTACCTGGTGATCAATCCTGTTCCTAGCCAGCTGTGGAGCAATTCATATCCTTTGCCTTTCGCCAAAATTTTATTGCTTGAAAGGACCTCCTGAAGCAGGGAATTAGAGATTTTCACGTAGCACATAAAATCATGCGACTTTTCTCCAATTACGCAGTGACGCCATGCTGTGCTCTGACCAAAGGATACTGCATGAAATTGTATTAACACATATTAACACATGCACACTTACTTCCACATACTCTGCTTTGTAAAGCACCATCACAGGTGTGAAGCCACGCATGGTTACGTGCCGGCCAAACCTCTGGAATATTGCATGGACGCCTTGGAACTGCGGCGAACACCACTGGAAGCGAGAGAGGGCCCGTGTGAAGTGAAGCATTCAATTTCGTTCTCCGCTGTCGTATTTTGAAAATGAAACAGTTAGTAATGTGCGACGCAAACATAGGCAACAGAAACAGCTCATGGTGCATCGTGAACATTCAGATGAACGTGTGGCCATCTCCGTGATGTTTGCAACCACACTCGTCAATACCTTGTGACCAGGATTGTTTTCTGGAACACATGCGCTCCAATGCAGAGAGTGCGGCATTCCCTGCGCACCTTCTTGCCGACGTGCCTGTTCTGTCGTTTCTTCCAATCATGTCAGCAATAAAGGAACGTGGTGACCAGTATTCCGGCAACAAAAAAAAACGGAAATATTTGTCGACGTAGGGATAGGCAACCGCATTATTACTTGTTAATCCTGAGATTGCCTGAAACGTGTGAACAATATTTACAGCGAAGCTGGTAATACCACTTTTCCCGCCATTTCTTACATCTGTATCTGTGCAATGCTTCAGAAACTGCGTGAAATCTCGTAGACGAGACTAGAAGAAACTGCCGGCTTCACGATTCCGAGGAAGACACGCCACCCATCGACCGCAACAGTTGGCACTTCGCAATGGGTTCTCAGCTGGGAAACGTTATCTGAAACTCTAAATAGATCAAATAGATACAAATTCGCGAAAAGCTTAAACGTTTCTCCTTCAACATTAAAGAGGTGATGCGGAATCCTCACACGAAGAAATTTGATGCCAAAAAAATCTGTTGAGGAAGCACTGCACCAGCTTCTTGGAGATATATAGTGCCTTATTGCTTTTGGGTAATGGTAGTGGCAATCGCTATGGTGCCGAAAGCAAATCCAGTCACAATAAGCACCGCGCGCTGCGGGTAAGTGGGCCGAATAAAAGATGTGGGAACCTGCTAGATCGTGCTTCAGAGGGTGGGGGGGGGGGCAATTACCTGGTGCGTCTCGTTCTTGTCTCTTATGCGTGATAAGTGCTTATGCGTGACGCTGCTTATGCCTGTTTAGGATTGTCCTAAAGTGATGCAAACTATAAGGATTAGCGCGACGTCGCCGTTGGTACCATTACAGGCAACCGAGCAGTCGGAGATATTGGCCTCTGGCTCAAGCACCAGGCAGTTGTACCTCAAACTCTCTGTTGGTCATATTAGGTGAGTTTTGGGAGAAGTATGAAACAAAAAATCTTGCGGACATCGTTGGACAAAATATCTCAAACAGTGCGTGCTGCGCTGTGAGTGCGTAATCTGTGCGAGCTTTCACACTTTGCAGTGTCTAGAGTACCGTTCGATGGCGCTCTCGAAGAGCGGTAAATGCATCAGTAGAGTGCCGTACGACGACATTCGAATTTTAAGGTTAGACTAGAAGTGAAAATATGCTGGGGACTAGAAACTGATTAGGAGCCTCGGAAAATTCCTGCATCTGAAAGTTGCAAACAGGATTATCGTGAACACAAAATATAGCCCTTTCAGGGGCTCTACTCAGCTTTATCGGCGAAACACCTGTTTTATAGCAGAAAAATGCTTGCAGTTTACGTTTACTTGAACTCACCATGCCCACGAAAACAGAAAATCTACCCACCACCATAAAAAAGCGGGCGAAACGTTCTGCGTTCATGTGCCAGTCAACAGCTGTATTTCCACACTGGTATAGATTTATATTTCTCTGGGGCGAAATGTGGAAGGAGGCACCCTTGACTGGTTGGTTCGGGTGTTTATGGTTTTTTAACCCTTACCTCTTAATAAACTTTCTCATGTGGTACGCTAGAGTATTAACGTCAGGGCGCTAAAGCCGCATTTCGTATTTTACACAGCATCCGCCAATTTTTGAGACTTGTGGTGATTTCAATATAACGCGCTTAAACGTGCCGAAAATGTTGGCCCAGTTATTTGCATACAATTTGCACACAGATTTCTCGTAAAACAGGCTCTAACGGAAAGGATCAAAAACAACCACCATATATCACAACTCACTTGGGCTGAATCCGACCTGGGACGCAGGCTGCCTGCAAGCCCTTACGACAATCCACTGGAATTGAAATGGGAAATGCTGCCGATACTGTGGAAGCCCTTGTATCTGCTTGCGCTTGTTGAGGTAGACCATCCGGGCTACCCAAATTAGAGATCCGACCAGTGCGGCACAACAGGCTGCCGTGGCAAGGAACATCCTGACTGCCCATGAGGCCATTTGCGACCAGCTGCCCGACGCCAGCAACATCGTACTTGCGTGCACCGATGTTCCCATCATATAACCACAAGAGGAAATTTCCTGGAAAAAACAACAACGAAATGCGTTTATTCTCAAGATACATGGCGACCTAACTTTCTCGTGATTAGCCCCCTCCCTTAGGAACTCACTTATTGGCAGAACAAAGTGATGCAATTTATGTCCGATTTAACCACAAGTTCACTTTACAGGCATCTAATCATAATCTACCCTGTTAAGTATCAAACTAAAATAATCATAACCTTTACTTTCCAACTTCTACCCTCCGCGGTGGCTCAGTGGCTATGGCGTTGTGCTGCTGAGCACAAGGGATACGTGTTCGATTGCCGGCCGCGGTAGCCGCTTTTCTGATAGTGGCGAAAAGCAAAAACACCCGTGTGTTTGAGATTTCGGCTCACGTTAAACTCACGTCAACGCAATAAGCCCTACAATCAATACACAAAGTCATCAAAAAAGCGCGGGCACCTGTAAATGTGTAGAAATGACGTGGGGGATGAGAATTCACGTTGACTTTCTGCGGAACCTCGTGAATATCAGTGTGTCCACACTCTAGAATAAGTGAATTAGACAATTTTTTCGAACATTATCTGGACACTTTAGCGACAACTCTCAATAGGACACTCTTTACAAAAAACAATGGCTCGGGTTTAGTCATTGGTCACATTGCCAGAACGTTCCTGCTTCTTTAAAAGCGCCACTACTTCAACCATATAAACGTGCCGCCGCAGCGAGAAAAATTGCTGTGTCAATAAATTGCCTTCCAGCTCTCGATTTTACCGTAACAAGAAATTCATATTATGTGGCGATGACATTATGTTGTGAATCGTTAACACTTTTGATGAGTGTTCGAAGTGCTTTACTGAGGCAAATTCAAGTCAAGTCAAGTCAACTTTATTTCATGAATGGTTACAGCAACAAATAAGGGAGGAATAGAAACCTAGAGTACCCACCAAAGAAAAACTATACTGAGAGTAAAGAATTAGTTATAGGGCCACTATACAGAAGGACCAAATATAAATCGACAGATTTTCTTAAAATTAGGCGCTTAGATTTACGTGAAGGCCACCTCTACAGTGAGGTTATGCGCCCAGGGGGACACATAATTAAGGTGTAATTATTGATGTCGGTGGCTTAATTAACTAAAATTGAATAATTAACTTTTTAGTGGCTGCAGTAAGCAGGCATGTTTGTATTGAAATGTTCGACGCAATTATGTTTCTAAGCAGTCAGCTTTGGCAGAATTCTTCTAGCGCATCCGTACTCCGAGATATCGAACTGCGAAGTTTAATTGCCGTTCGCACGATTACGCATGCTAGACGGCGAAGGCCGGCGCAAGGCTCCTCCCTTTTAATCTGTGCTTCGACAGCGGTTCCGAGTACTGCAGATTGGGATAACGTCAGCCAAGACTGAAAAGGTGCCAGTTATCACTTCTGCCTATGCCTCCACCCCGTTGTCAAACTAAACACCGTGCACAGCAGGCACGTCACAAAAGGGAGGAGCTTTGCGCCGGTCTTCACTGTTTAGCATGCGTAATCATGAGACCGGCAATTAAACTTCTCAGTTTGATATCTCGGAGTACGGATGCGCTAGAAAAATTCTGCCAAATGAAACTGCGTAGAAATACGACTGCGTGTAACTTTTCAGTACAAACATGCCTGCTTACTGCAGCCACTAAAAAGGTAATTATTCAATTTTAGTTAATCAAGCCACCGACATCAATAATTGCCACCTAATTATGTGTCCCCCAAGCGCTTAACCTTACTGTAGAGGCGGCCTTTACGTAAATCTAAGCGCCTAATTTACAAAAAAAAACCTGTCGACTTCATTTTGATCACCCTGTATACGCCCATACATTCGTGTGTGTTGCAGTATGCATGCGCAGTAATTCAGGGAGCTGAACACCAAAAAGTGCGTTGCGCATCTCGACCACCGAACTCGTAGCAACCGTGCAACACAAGGCCGTTCATTTCTCTTCTCAACTCATGGATAGTGGTGGGGGTGGGGGACGGAACCTAAACATTTGTGCTATAGAACTATTTCACGTACAAGTCATGTTTTATACGTGCACCACTATTTACAATGGACGATAATAACTCAGTAACTGCAGGCAGAATTCGACAACTCCATTGCCCTAGAGAGGTGGTTCCTGTGGATGAAAAGATGTGATCTATTGTATTTTTAAAAAACTGGCTCACTAAGAAACATAAAAACACAGCAGCTGTGTAAACAAACCTTCTCTACATCGCCCGTGTTCAAGTAAATTGCGTATTTGCCGCTGAAGGTAACAATGTGGGCATCTAAACAGAGGCCATCGCACGATGCCTGTCAGTGCCGTGGTCTGCGGGACCAAGAGGGCGGCATTTCCTACTTTTTCACCGCATTCTTACGCTGGCTGCCAAAGTGGCTGCCAAAGTGGCTGCCAAAGTGGCTGCCAAAGTGGCTGCAAAGTGGCTGCCAAAGTGGCATCTTGCAACTGGGCGTTTAGTCAGAAAGGGGCCTTCAAAGAGACATAAAAACAAAATGCAACGAAGCCTAATATGAAAGAACCTGCCTTGGGTAACTCATGATGCTGTATTGCAGCCAGAAATGTTGTTTTTAATTTAAAAATGCAACAAGCGGTGGAAAACCTCAAATTTTGCGCTGCGTGGATGTATTATGGCAGGGGTGACGTGTTACGGGCAAGCATAAAAACATAGTTCTCAGTGCGTTAACTCCACGTTAGCATTCAAGTTATACAATTGGAGGGAACCAGAGGACTAGTTATAATCGCCTTGTAATGTTTCTTAGCGCTAACTTAAGTTGGTGGCCGTCAATCACAAAAAGTATGTGACGTTCAAGCGAAATCACGAGGAAGTGTTTGGGGAGTCGCCACTCCTTGAATTGGATTTTCTTTAATATCGACAATTTTTTGAACCCTGCAGTAAAATTGGTATCTATGCTGTCGGGACAAAGCCGTCCTAATGAATTAAACTTGCATTTCCCTTTACGGGGACGAAAAAATTCTCAACACATAAGAAAGGCAAAAGAAAGGACTTAGGAGTCTAAACACAAAAATCTCTCGTGAGCCATGGCTCCGTCGGTAGGCCGAGAAGCACTTGGAGTGGCAAATTAGTAAATTGAGAGCCAGAGTCCGCAATGCATGTGTGCAGACGGGATTGGAAGCCCCAGCGCATGTCTGCGGGGCAGAACGCAGAAATGCTATTAGGAAGGACCCAAAAGCGAGTAATGGTTCTGTTTTTCGTGTTCGTCATCTGAAGCGGCAACTTACGGCACCTAACTCAGACGTCAATTCGATGACCATTCCGCTTGCCTTTACGCTGCCGGTTATGAATAACGAAAGAGAGTACAATGCGAAACAAGGATGCCAAGGCACATGTGTGAGTTCAAAACTAAACGCAGGGGCAGGACCTCGGGCTGACGCAACTGCAAAATAACTACTAAACCCGTGTACACCTTAAGAATGGGAACGATGATAATGATTGCTATTGGTTTCCCCTTTGAAGCGGGGTGATGACATGTCATCTTACCAAAAAAGACTAATGTACCCATGTTTTACTCTCTTGGTTTAATACTAGCGCTGCTTAGGGCAGGCACAAAAAGCTTATTAGGCAAAAAAAAATACTTTTTTTTTATGTTACAGGTGGTAACTGTCCTAGGCAATATTCCCCTCTCTGCTTTTCGTCCACCAGCATTCTAATCTTCTTGTCGTCCCCTCGATAGCCTTGAAGTTAACTTCCTCTGTGATACCCTTAAATCCTAGGGCTTCTGGAAGCCCAATATTCCCTTCATGTAGATTTGGATGGATACCCTCACATTGTAACACTATGTTCCGCATAGTTTCTGTTTCTTTTCCGCCGACCACGCATACCCCATCATTTTGTGAATACTTCCCCACACAACTCTTAGCTCGCAGGCAACCTGCTCTAGCCTCAAAAGCAAAGCACTGCTGTGAGAAGTATCGTAGAAATTTTCCTTCCTGATGTTCAATTTCTCAGCCCCGTACATCTCTAACGACGTTTTAGCTTCCATTTTTTCCCTCCATTTATTCGTTTCAATCTGTCTTGCCACTTTTTTTGGGTTTCCTTGGCTGTATTGATTCTCCTCTGTTCTTTCCGTATTTCATCGTTAGCCTTCTAGTCTTCTTAACCACTGCGTGTCCACGCCACGGAAGTCCCCGTGTCCACGTTTCTTAACCACGATGATGATGATGATGATTCCTATTGGTTTCCCCTTTAGGCGGGGTGATGACATGTCATCTTACCAAAAAGGACTAATATAACCATGTTTTACACTCTTGGTTTAATACTAGCACTGCTTAGGGCAGGCACTAAAGCTTATTAGGCACGAAATACTTTTTTTCCTGTTACAGGTGGTAACTGTCCTAGGCAATATTTCCTCTCTGCTTTTCGTCCACCAGCATTCTAATCTTCTTTTCGTCCCCTCTACAGCCTTGAAGTTAACTTCCTCTTGATACCCTTAAATCCTAGGGCTTCTGAAAGCCAATATTCCCTTCATGTAGATTTGGATGGATACCCTCACATTTAACACTATGTGCCGCATAGTTTCTGTTTCTTTTCCGCAGACCACACATACCCCATCATTTTGTGAATACTTCCTCACAAAACTCTTAGTTCGCAGGCAACCTGCTCTAGCCTCAAAAAGCAACGCACTGCCCTGGGAATTATCGTAGAAATTTTCCTTTCTGATGTTCATCTTCTCAGCCCTGTACATCTCTAACGACGTTTTAGCTTCCATTTTTTCCCTCCATTTATTCGTTTCAATCTGCCTTGCCTCTTTTTTCGTTACCTTGGCTGTTTTGGATTCCCCACTGTTCTTTCCGTATTTCATCGTTAGCCTTCTAGTCTTTCTTCACCACTGCGTGTCCACGCTTTTCAAGTATAGGTACCTAAAAACCTTAGCTGCCCACCTTCGTTGATCCATTGCCCTCAACCTCATCTCAAAGCATATTTTACTCTGAGCTTCTCTAACTTCAAACGACGCCCAGCCCATATCTCCCTGAACTGCTTAGTGAGTTGTTTTTCCATGCGCGCCTAAGGCCAAACGTCCTACCGTTCTCTGGTTTACTTCAAGGCCTGATAGAACGTCTGATTTTAAGCAGAGTACAGCATTCGCAAACGTGAGACCCGGAACCATTACTCCTTTCCACAATCCTCTTACTACTTCATATTTGTTATACCCCCACAGAGCTCTATGCTTCATTATAGCTGCGTTTCGCTTTCCCTTAACCTTAAGTTGCTCCTCGTGAGTACTTAAGTAGTTATCCCCTTCGTTTATCCACACTCCCAAATATTTATATTCCTTCACTCTAGGTAATTCGCCTTGCTGGATAGACACTACGTCGGTGGTAGCG
Source organism: Haemaphysalis longicornis (assembly GCA_013339765.2). Lineage (NCBI taxonomy): Eukaryota > Metazoa > Arthropoda > Arachnida > Ixodida > Ixodidae > Haemaphysalis > Haemaphysalis longicornis. Next base: position 47,207,961 of record CM023456.1, read on the forward strand.
TCATTGAAAACCATTATTCCTGATTTTTCTGCACTGAAATTTAACCCGAGGTCAGTGGCTTCCTGGCCGCAAATATTTATTAGCCGCTGCATATCGGTTTGGTTATCAGCTAAAAGAACAATGTCGTCTGCGTATAACATTCCCGGAATATGCTGTTGTACCACTTCGCCTTGCAGCATATGGGTTAGGCTAAACCCTACTTGACTTTCTTCCAGTTTCTTTTCTAACCCTGCCATGTAAAGCATGAACAGTATTGGGCTCAAAGGCATCCCTGTTTCAGTCCCCGATGGATGTTGACCTGCTGGGCGCATTTCTGTCCTTCCCAAGTAAGGTGCACTCTATTGTCTTTATAGATTGCTATAAGGAACTGTACTAACTCGTCATCTAATCCCTGGAGTTTCAGCATTCTCCACAGCCGTTCTCTGTTTACGTTGTCATATGCCCCTTTAATGTCCAAGAACGTAATCCATAGTGGTCTATTCTGTGCTTTCGCAATTTCAATGCATTGCGTTATCACGAACAGATTGTCATCCAGTCGCCTGTCTTGTCTAAATCCATTCTGCAGTTCCCCAAGTATTTCATTTTCTTCCATCCATGCTTCAATTTCTGATTTTATCGCCTGCATTACGAATCTATACACCACTGACGTTACTGTGAGTGGTCTGTATGAATCAATACTGGCTTTGTCTCCTCTGCCTTTATATATTAAATTCATCCTACTTTCTAACCAGTCCTCTGGTATTTGTTTGGTTTCTATCACCTTATCTATTTCCCTCATAAACGATTCCTTACTTTTAGGTCCAAGCAGGTTTATCAGTTGCATTGGTATTCCGTCCGGGCCCACTGCTGTCTGGGGGGAAACCTTTTGCTCTGCTTTTTTCCAATCAAGGTTGCTCAAACTTATTTCCCTTTCCGCAGTTTTTTGTGGCGCTGATGTTATCGGTGCAGGTTTCCCTACCACTATTGTCCTAAACTTCTCACTAATCACTCGATGAATATGCGCCAACACGTGCTCTCCTTCTAAATGTTCCCCCTCCTCATCAATCAGGAATTTTTGATGGTTATCGTTTTTTGAGCTTAGTGATTTTACATGGTTCCAAAACTTCTTGGATGCGCTTTTGTCCTTCTTCCGTATTTCTGCCATCCATTGTTCGCTTTTCTGCTTGATCTTTGCTTGCACCATTTTCTGCACTTCTAGTTTTTTCCCACGGTAGACATCCCACTTTTCCTTCACTACCTCCGGTTCCATACTAGTTCTTTTTGCTTCTCTATGTTCTCTCGACGCCTTTCTTCGCTGGTCAGTAGCCTCTTTTATTTCCTTATTCCACCAGCTTCTCGGCTTTCTCTTCCCTTTCCATTGGTTTCGTTCCTTTGCTTCATTCATCTTACCCTTTATGAACGCAATCATTTCGTCGTAATCCCAATTTTTGCCTGGGTATTTATTAATTTCATCTTCCAATCTATCAGCGATGATCTTTAACTGCTCATTATTCAAATTATTTCCTCCTATTGTACCTATTTCCGTATTTGTCCGGGTTGCGCCTCCAAAGTGCAAGCTAAACCGCTTGTGGTCGCTTCCTAAGCTGTCTGTTCCATTATCATCTATCCTCATTTCCCGCAGCCTTCCGTATACTGTCTCGGATACTAAACTGTAGTCTATGCTGGACTGTCTGTTACCGCTTTCCCACGTTATTTGTCCGTCACACTTGCTTTCCGTGTTTACTATTACAAGCCGGTTTTCCTGGCATAGATCTATCACTAGAGAACCGTTGTGGTCTGTGTATCCATCCAAACCTTCTATATGGGCATTCATATCTCCAACTATGATTATTTCGCCCGAATCTTTGAACTCGTTTATATCTCTTCTCAAACAGTTTACCATTTCCTCATTTTCCTCCTAGCACTACTTCCGGTCCACAGATACACCACTCCTAACCATGTATTTTTCCCCTCTATGGTGCCTCTAACCCATAGATGCTCTTTACAACTTTCATGCACTCTCTGCCAGTCGGTCCCTTGTTTAATGAGCATGCCAACACCTCCCCCTTTCTTCATTCCTGTGGTCCTGTTGCAACGTTCCCAGACATAATTGTCTATGATAGGTGGGGCTTCTAGGTCCCGGAGGTGAGTCTCGGCTAAAGCGTACACGTCTATTCCTTCCCGTTCAAGTTCTTTTGAATTTCCACCCACTTATCTGGCTTTCTGCCTCCCTGCATATTTATGTAGCTGATTAAATATTTATTGCATTTGTTTTTCCCTTTCCGCTTACGGGGTCTGTTTTTGTCTTTTACAGAATTGTTTGCTCCATTGTTTCCACTTAAATGGCTTCTGCCAACGCTCTCAGTTACGTCCGTAGGTTCTCCGTTTAGCTCTAGGCCTGGCTGCCTCCCAGCGTTGAGTGTGCATGTGTCTCTTGCTTCCCCTTTGTCTCCTAGTTTGTCTTCCTTAGCTGCGCGGGGCCCCCTAAAAAAGCTACCGCTCTCCCACCTAAGCGCCACCCCACCGTGTTTCCTAGCCTGGGGCTGAAGTGAATCCCGTCCCACTGAAAAGCTTGCCTATGTCCGATGCTGCCCACTACCCTGTTCACGTCTATCACTTCAAGCCCAAGTTCCCTGCCGCACCTCACGATCTCGCTGTTAGCAGCGAGTACTGCCCGTTTGGTGTGCACGCCCTGCTTCATCACCTCCGGCACGGTGCAGACTGCAATGCGCACATTTGGGGCCGTCGCCCGCAGGTCCTTTACCCCCTTCGCTATCACGGAAGTTCCTGCTGTGCCTCATCACCGCAACCAGATGTTACTCTGCGCGGCGCAAGTAGTGCGTTACTAGCAATATTTTGAACATAGCACCTAGGTCGTTTCCGTGATTTCTTGAACTTAATATGCTTATAAATTACTGCATCGACGACAAAGCAAACTATGTGAGGAAGGCAGACGATATCACGGATTCATAGCCAGGTCTTTTCAAAACACGCGTGCCCGTTGACATCCGGGTCAGCCACTTAGGCGGAGTGATACCGTACATGATCGAGCTACTGCCGTTCATAACTTGTTACCGAGTGTATATTGAACGCACCAAGTGAGTGGGGTAATGAAATGCTGCAAGAGGTCGTGGTTGAGAAAGTTCATGTAACCGGGCTGCCACACGATAGCATGGTGACTAAAAGCCCCCTATCAGGTTCGCCATGTAGCTACGACACTTTACGCCTGCTATCAGGGTTGCCATGAGAATATTTAAACCAAAAACAAACAACAGAAAAAACCGATAACTTAGGAGCAGCAGTGGGCAAACAGAATTACTGAAGATTTTTTGCTTCCGAGCAAAAGGCCAATTCACAGTTTGCGATTTTTTCGCACCATTGCAGGGGGATACGCCCGGCCACTTCCTGACACCATCACATAAGGTGCTAAGCCTTTCCACCCTTCCTTGACGCCTTGTAATTATGAAATACGAAAATAGTACTCCCGTCAGCCGACTGCATGCACGCGACAAAGCAGTGAACATGCAACTTATCTTGGACAAACAGCTTGTCATTGCAGGATAATAACAAATCTTTTTAATAAACATTGCTCTTAACTAGCATTGACAATTACTGAAGGCGCAGGTAGGGTCGGATGCTTGGAGACTTCGCTGATGATCGGTGGGCGCTTCTTGTCGGGCTCGGCGGAGACGGCGACCTATCGCACACTGATACCAAATGAACCGCACAAGAACGTCAAAACTTTATGACCACCGGCCCAGTTTTTTTTCATAGGGGCAAACGCATTTTTTATACATCAACGTTCGAGGCTACGTAAACGAGACCACGAGGTTTCGAAAATGGGAGCTTCCACAACTAACTACGCCCCATAAGATTACCCAATACTCCGGACACAACTGCATAACGCTCGTGGTGGTGGTGTTGGTGGTTGTTGTGTGGGATCAGGCGGGGTTAGCCTTGCTGGATGTGCCGGCAATTGCTCCGCACACGCTCCTCCTAATTAGTCTATGTTAGGGTCTTTTCACCGCGAGTTTGCCAGTTCCGAATTCTGAAGAAAGCTTAGTAGAAGGCGCGACACGTCTATGCGCAGCATCTAATGACCCGTTGGGAAGACGATGTTGCCCAGGGTGTTGTGTGGGGCTGCCAACTTTCGAATCGCTGAGAGCAGTGCCGTCCACTGGGCATCATGCTCTGGGCAACACATTACATACTGGTGTACATCCCCTATCACTAGACATGACGAACACAGAGGCGATCGCACGAGGCCCACCTTGAATAGCCATGCTGGGGTCTTCGCTGAGCCCGTTCGGATGCGGTACAACAATGTTGCCTCCGATCTCGTAAGTCCCTTTGTGACGCAAGGCTGATGATAGGGATCTCCCAAGGACTTGAAATGTTCTACGACTGTTCGCCTGAAGTCGTTGCAGCGATCGGCCGAAACCTTAACAGTCGGTGCAAATTGCAGCGCATTCCATGCAAACTGATCAGCGGTCTCATTGCCCTTGATGCAACATGGAATAGATTATATTGAAGTCGCACATTAAAACCCTTGCTGCTGAGTTCTTGCACAAGCCGCAAGGAACGCTGACAGACCCTTTGTGTGGGGATCCCACGCTGCAAAAGTTGTAGTGCTGCTTTTGAATCAGTCAGAATTACAACTTCCTGTGGGGTATATGAATTAAGTTTTTTCAAAGCAGCCACGATGGCAATAGACACCATGGACATTCGGTGGAGGACACCACATGATCCAGGCGTGCTGCCCAGGAAGCCGGGTTATTAGGAACGACTTACGCCGCTGCCCTGAACCCCTCTGTGTCGGATTGACTGAGCGATCTGTAAAATTTGAAGGTGATTGGGATAAAAGTTCTCCAAATGTTCACGAACCAAATATCTGGATGCTTCCACTGGCGTAGTTTCGCTTGACTCTCATGTGAGGAACATGTAGCTGACACTGAAGGCTGTGGTAAGACCATGGCGGCATCGAGATGCAAGTTTCCCCGGCCACTGAGGGCACAATATTCTCAGAGTGTTAAGAGCATTGTGCGCATGAGAGGCCGTCCTTGATCGAAGCCGCCTCATTTTTGCTCTTCCAGCACTTGTTTCCTCTAGACGGATTACCTGCGTCAGTAACCTATTTGACGCCATCATGCGGAGTGTAGCAGACTGGCTCTCCCGTATGACCTTCTCGTTCGCCGCTCCCTGAGGAACTCCAATTGCTATCCTCAACGCTTTCCTATGCAACGCTTCGAGGCGCTCATACTGGGATTCTGAAGAGGAGATCATAACGTTCGTGCTTCCCCGAACGAAGATGAAAAAAATTAAGCCCAGTTCCACCCAGTGTGAAATCTGTTGAAACTGTGGAGCTGTGGTTCTCTTGTGACGGCAGGGACATTAATGGGAGAGCGGCAGTGCAGTCGCCGTGAGACTTCTACGATTCGCGCAATAAAATCGGCAGCTAAACGTCAGCGGCTGGAGGCTCCCTCTTCCTCCCCTAGCGAGAGGGAGGGGAAACGCCTCAGGTAGACCCCTGCCACAATTATCGGTGGGTCCTACCCATGCGGAATGTACGACCTACAGCAGACGGACAAAACGGCTTGAACTGAAACAGCTATGCTCTCAAAACAGCCAATGCACTCGCCATTTGTACAAGTGCGGCACGCACACACACAGCTGGCTGGCGCCGCATCTTTTCAAAGTGCTGCGAGTTGTGCCGCGCCTCCGCCAGATGGCGCCACGGGTCCCGCGACCGAGAGAAGTCGCAGTGAAACATCCCCCTCGCGAGGGGCACGATCAAATGCAGAGCATTTCCGGGGGCGCACGACGTTAAGTAGTTTGCCTTACGTTAATGTTGTTGCACTTGTGGCAACTGCTGACGAGAGAGCGCTCGTCAGCAGTAATTTGAATGAGTCAACGATATAAGGCGCGTTCGTAGCGTCCCATTCTGTGTCGGCTTTGTGGCGCAGTGGGTAGAGCACCATGTACATTGCGTTCCGCCCGCAGGGTCGAGGGATCGAAACCGGGCGCCGGATAGTATTTTGTTTATATAGTAGGGACAACGACGGTGCGGACTACGGACGTCAACGCGGGTGACATCGTGAGTTACTGAAATGCTCTGCATTTAAAACAATGCTTTGACTTTTCCAAACTGACACGCTTCCACAACAATGATAATGCACATTTTCTTCTTTTGCGATTTTTAAGAAACCGGTAAATACTGCGCACAACTGCGTATACGAGGACACACCGCCCTAGAATTCGAGCAAAACTCAACCCTACGACCATACACCATACTTCGCCCCCTTCCCTCTCACCCACTGTGCAGGACGCACCGTACCAGCTTCTGTTGGTTGACAGAACAGTCGGGGCCAAGGCGGCGCACTGACACCCATGACAGGTGCGCCACTCCTGAGAAAACGTAACAGCCGAAAACAAATTTTTTAAGTGCACCGCACTTTAGGGGCCCGGCTTATTCGCGTAGCTCTTCCGCTGTCACGATAACTAGCCATCACAGTCGCATGGCGTCAGGCACCCAAGAATAGGCTTCTAAAAGATACACGCTTTTACCTCGATCCTTCCAGCCAACAGTTCAGACGATACTCGAACAAGAGATCTATATACGCATAGCCTGCATTTGTCATACATGTCTAGCGAATAAAAAAAAACTGCAGGTACATTAGAGGCAAAATAATGTAATTAACCGCCAGTCCCAGCGTCAATAGTTAGGAAAACTCATTTGGGTTGGTTTTTACTATATTAAGTGGAAATAAAGTTGCCGCTGTAGACGAACAAAACGCGACACGTTCAAAATGGAGCGGAAAGGCTCCAGCACGTGCGAAATAAGCAAGCACAAAAACACTCCGGCTCGAGCTGTTCCAGGCCGAACATGAACTAAAAGGTGAAGAAAAGGATAAAGCTGTTCCAAGATAAGGCGTGCGAGTATAGTGAAGGCGGGAAAATTGAATTGCAGTGAAGAAACCTTGGTTAAATGCATCGAGAGGAGTGAGACGTATAGTGGGATAGTGTTAGAGGGGTAGCGAAAAGCGGAGAACGGCGCCGCAGCCAGTATGGCAAATCCCTCTCTGCCCTTGCGACCGCTTTCAAGTTGAATGAAACTGCTTAAATTTTTTAACCCTCTCAGACGCCGCTCGTGACTTCCACCTACAAAAATTGTTTTGTTGTTTTACGCTCTGTATCTCACCAAATAAGATGAGTTGCCAGGTTACTGACCCTAACACAATCTTCCACGTGCGTGTATATTTGTGTGATGTGCATTGTTCCGCTATTTTTAGGACCGCAATTCTTTTGAGAAAAGGAGGAGAAAGTTGAAAAAGTTCACCCTCTGAAGCCGTCGCGCACGTCGCCATTTTGTTTGTTTACGGGTGCATTAATCTAACTAGCTGCCAAATGGCCGTCAAATCCTCATTGTTAGACGCAGGATACAAAATTATGCCAAACTAGCGAAAACTTCCAGTTTTGGTATTTCTTTTTGTAAAAAAAACTGCAGGACTGAAATGTACACAGCAGTGTTCTTAGTGTCTGAAAGGGTTAAAGCAAAAAGCTTTCTTAATGAGGCCGGTGGCGTCATAGACCAGTCGGTCGACCGAACAGCTCTGATAAGATGGCTGGTCACACGGTGCGCGCGTAAAGCCGGGCTTTTTTCATTGTGTCGATACAGTTACTGTAAAATCGCGAAGAAGGAACGGTTGTAGATAACACAATACAAGCATCGACCATGAAGAAACAGTACAATAGTATACCTTTATCTCAACAAACCGCGTATTAATACACATTTAGATGGTTCGTAGATGTGTCGTCGACTGGGTTCGTTGTTCGTTTCCGATTTGGGTCTATGGAGGTTTGACGACCGATTGGACCAACTTTCAGCGAAGATTGGATGCACTGTTAGAGAAAGTGTTGATGCAATTTTGACGCAGTATTGATGTTAGAGACCTTTCGCGCTTCCTTCTCTCAAAATTCTTGAGGAAGGGATGGTAAACATTTTCTCTCCATGTGAGCGTCAAAGCTGCAAGTAGCTTACCGCAACCAAGAACATACTGCAAAGATTAGCTGCTAAGTTGACGTCCCTGTATCGCGAAATTATAAGGAAAACTAAGGAACAATTCTCACTAAAAAGGCAAGAGCTTGACACATCTCGTCAAGCGAAAACCTCCTTTCGGGCGTTGGTACCAAAAATCCTGTTGTCCGAGACATGAACATCCAACCAACCCTCCCCCTTCTTACGCGCATAGTGAAGCGATTTGGCCAGTGACGACGCCCAGTAGCCGCAGACGCTCGCGGTCGATTCCTTAATCATTCGTAAATCGACCGTGATGCAAATGGGAGTCCGATTTTGCTGCGATGTCGAGATACGCATGCGCATCAAAGGAGAGCGCTGCCTGCCACGGCGCACTCGGCGTTCGTGGGGGATGTACTCTAAGTCTTCCATCTGTGTTTCACCTTTTCAACATTTGCTGTCACGGAAGAATGGCTTGGAAGTAGTTTGGAAAAACAAGGAACCTAGACTACCAGCAATACGCCAGAGTAACGCCACAAAGTTCACCTCGTACACGACGACAGGCGGAAAAATAACTGAGACAACATGAACCTGAAGTAATATCTCGAACGGGACGCACAACTGAGGCAGCGCGAAGTGAAAGCCGAACGTCGCCAGCGTCAACAAGAATGCAAGGCCTTAGGCGTGCCACACCTAACAAGTCTAAATGTGTATGAAATTTCTGCGGAGGAGCTTTATGACAAGAATCTCATTGCTACCCGCCAGAAATGACGACAAAAAGCAAACGGACTGGCGAATTGCCTTCAGTTGCGTGCCGGCGACTTCTTTTTCTGCAATCTAGCCCGACGGCATGCTAAATAATAATGCCCGCATGGTGGGACTACAAATGGGAAATTTTGAGTAGAGCAAATACATTCGCGATGGCTATGAATTTGGCTACGTATTGCAAACCCGAAGGTCCTGTTTTTATGCCAGCCAAAACGTGCTATTTATTTGCGGCGTTTGCTTTCCAACAGAAACATTCCTCGATTTTCAGTATATTTCAGTAGTCATTGTTATTACGACACAGTTTTTGCACTAAAAAATCCCTGGCAACAGAGCCGCAACTCCGTTAGTAAACTACCGAGCACAGCTAATGACTCCCATCAGGTCACAAGGTATACCTCGTGTAAGCAGTAGCACCAGGTTCTCATCTATATAAGTTTGGGAAACTGTGATTTTAAACTGTGTTTCAGAACAACTTGAGAATGGGTCAGCAGTGGTGGTGAAACCAGTAATCAGTCATTCCTTTGCACGAGGCCGCTGGTAATGTTACGTGGGTAACACTTGTTTGTTACTACGTTCAGGGAACCTGACGAGTCACTGTGCGAACACACCCACCTACGCTGCGCTCAAATACGCGGTTTGGGAAACACGAAGCGAACGGCTGTTGTGCCACTTTACGTGACCTGGAAAGAACAGGAAGCGTCATGTGAAGCTGACGCATGTCTGCAGACGCTTCTCACATGCTGTGGTGCAATGGAAGCAGGACAGCTAGCCGACATAAAAATGTTTTCCCAACGTGCCTGTTCCTTCTCAGTCAGAACGGTGGATTCGTAGCCGCGTCGGTATTGTATCTGCGATCCTGGGGGAGTTTTTTCAGTTTTGCATGGCCGCCCGCATGTAACAATTCCACAGAGTGTGCGTTGCCCGTGGCTGTATTAGATGAGTCATAATATTTAAGTAAAATAACAATTATTTCTGGATCCGTTGTGCTTGATAGTAAGTTTGAAGTTTGAAGTTTACTTGTTTCTTTGTGAAACGAAAGAGAAAAGGCGAGACAAAAGGCCATGAGGCCTGGCAAGTTCTTGGTTGCCCTTTCCTCTACATCCACCATGGGCGTTGTATATTGCTTCTGAAAGAAAAAAAAAATGTCCGTTTTTTTATGAAGCTGCTTCGAAAAAATCGGGCGCGTTCGATACTGAGATACAACCGTGTCAGTGTGCTAAGTGGTACTTTTTCACAGCGCGCCATTGAAAACCTGCCGCCATTATTGGTAGCTTGGCGTGCGTTAGTCACCTGTATTGCTGCGCGTGACCTACAAAGCGTAGACGTTGAAAGCAAACTGTTTTAGTCGGTTAAGAAGTTGTGAGGATGGTAACTAGAGCCACTAACGTGGTAGTGGGAATCGTAACCACTCCCTTGTCTCCGCTGGTAACAGGGTACAATAGTGAGTTTATAATCAAGACCAATATTGTAACGTGGTGGCAGAGCAAATGACTCGAACTATGGTTGAAGATGAAGCGATGTATTAAAAGATAGAACGATCTATATACAGTATTTACATGGCGGCCATTAGAGGGCCAGCCCAGGGTCCACCAGCACTTTCGTCCTCGTCGTGGTCACTTGTCTTTTCTGATTGCGCTGTGGAGTATTGCCAGGTATATGTCCTGTGACATTACCCCCCCGTCGAGGGCTACCGTCCCGGTCGAAGCTGAGGCGCGATGAGGATGTTGATGCCGATGAGAAATGCGGCAAAATGCAAGTCAAACAGCGTGCCCCACGCAGCTTTCTCGCCATCGCAGATGCTCGTGCGTGACGCTACACGTCGCTGCCGTCTTCCTCATCTTTGATGCGGTAACATAACCCTCTCCTCGAAGGCGACTGTCCCGGTCGAGGCCGCAGTAGCATGATGAGCTCTGTGAGGATGAACGATTGTAATGAGAATATACAGTGAAGAAGTTCCTTGCAAACTCGAGATGTAAGTGATGGGTTTGGGAGCAATGTTCTGCAGCAGCGACGTCCGCAAAGCAACGATGAACCGTTGAGGGCTTTAAGCACGTCGGATCACAGGGCTGGGGACACGTCGTCGTCGTCTGGTCACACGTCTGGGTCTTGGCCGCTCTGGATCGGCTCGTCACGGGCTGGGGACACGGGGCGGGGGGACGTCGTCGAGTGCTCGTAGCGGTGGGGCTGGGGCAGCCCTACGCGGTTCACGCACCCTCGATAAGTCCGCCGATACCGAGGAGTTGCGAAGCTGGGGCCAGGACGGGGATGGCGAACCCGCACACTCCACCAACTGTAACGTGGTGGCAGAGCAAATGAATCGAACCACGGTTGAAGATGAAGCGATGTATTAAAAGATAGAACGATCTATGTACAGTATTTACATGGCGGCCACTAGAGAGCCAGCGCAGGGTCCACCAGCACTTTCTTCTGTGGCGGAGTCTGTCGACAGCACCGGGGGACCTCGTGTCCATGTCGGCGTAGCTGCGCTCAGCATTGCGGATTTCTTGCTCGTAATTCGATGCCCACACATACCGCATAGCGCAGGATCTGTGGCTCGCTCTCCGCCCATTCACACCGCTGAAGCTAGCTAAGCCGCTGAGGCGGCTGCATTCGAGGCTGGAACGGAGCATCATAAACTCGTGCCTTACTGCAGCTGGTCCTTGGAAGCGGGGCCTTCTGCTCCCGCGATTGCGGCACTCCGCTAATTCCTCGTACTTTCAGAATGTTCAAGAGATGTTATACTGGGTATGGACTTCCTGCGAGCCAACAAAGCTGTCATCGACCTGCAGTCATCCACAGTGACGTTGTCGCCATGGCCACGAATGACCCACCAGAAGCCTGTGCCCTCCGAGTGGTTGAAGACGATGTCACTGTAAGCCGCGACGCAGGTGTCGTGGTCTTCGTAAGTGGAGACGCATCGGAAGACTGTGAGCGCCTAGCCGACGGGACACCAATTTGCTGCTTTGGAAAAAAGATTTGCGTAGCAAGAGGCCTTTGTACACCTGCGTGAGGTTGCGCTCCACGTCCTTCTGACAAACTTCGGAAATAGGTCCAAACACCGTTGAAAAGGAAGTGCCGATGCTTCCCTGCATGAGTTTCGATCAGTTGGCAGATCTGTGCACCGTTGGGGACAACAAGGACCTAAGCTTCGGATTCCAAGGCCATTTTGGAGTTGGTGCACATTTGTCCAGATTTGCCAACGACCGCGGGGACAGAAGGACCGGAAGCTTCGGATCCCAAGGCGCTTTGGAGTTTGTGCACATCTGTCGAGATTTGCCACCGAGCGAGAAGCAGCAGCTAACAGACCTCCTGGTGAACTTCTGCGATGTTTCTCCACGTCGTCAAAGGTCCGACCAACGCCCGGCGCGAAACATCGCATCATCGTGGACGAAACCACAAACCCGTGCAGCAGCACCCATATCGCGCGTTCTACAAAGAAAGGAAGCCAACCGAGGCAACTAAAGGAAAATGCTCAAATCGACATAATTCAACCGTCGAAAAGTCCGTGGGCGTCCCCCTGTGGTGCTGGTAGAAGAAAGGACAAGACCCTGCGCTTCTGTGTGGATTACAGAAAGCTAAACAGCGTGACAAAACGAGACGTGTACCCTCTTCAGCGCATAGACGAGGCGCTGGATCGGCTGCGCAACGCAAGGTATTTCTCGTCATTAGACCTCACCAGCGGATTTCTGGCAGATTGAGGTCGATGAGCGAGACCGGGAGGAAAACGGCGTTCGTCACACCTGACGACTGTATGAATTTAAAGTGCTCCCGTTCCGGCCTTTGCTCAGCCACCCGCGACATTCCAGCGAATATGATGGATACTGTCTTAGCGGGTTAAAATGGCAGTCATGTCTGGTGTACCCTCTACGATGTCGTTGTTTTCTCCGCATCCTTCGAAAAACACCTACATAGACTGCGGCTGGCCCTGGAGGCTATTGGTTCGGCTGGTTTAACTATGAAGCCGGAAAAGTGCCACTTTGGGTACCAACAGCTGCGTTTTCTTGGCCACGTTATCAGCTGCAGAAGGAGTGGCCCCAGACCCTGAGACGACGGTGGCTGTCGCAGGCTTCCCGAAACCAGCTGACCAAAAAAGCTGTTCGGAGTTTCCTAGGACTCTCTGCTTATTACAGACGCTTTGTTGAGAATTTTTCGGGCATCAGCAGAAACCTTGACACAGCCTGACAAAGACGATGAACCAATTGTTGGCAAGAACAGCAAGAAGTCGCTTTCAACGACCTGATAAACCGGCTGCAAAAAGCTCCGGTTCTTGCTCTTTTTGACGACATCTGCGGATTACCGAAGTCCACACAGACGCCGGTAATGTCGGTCCTCGGCGCGGTTCTCGTGCAGTGGCAGAACGGTGCTGAAAGAGTCCTAGCGTACGCAAGTCGCACACTCTCCAAAGCAGAGGCCAATTACTCTATTTCCGAGAAAGAGTGCCTCGCCGCAGCCTCGGCCATCAGCACGTTCCGGCCATACCTGTACGGTAGGCCATTTAAGCTCGTCAGCGACCACCACTCGTTGTGCTGGCTGGCAAACTTAAAGGAGCCATCTGGGCGCCTTGCTAGATGGAGCCTCCGGCTACAGAGTACGACATGAAGGTCGTCTACAAGTCCGGACGCATCCATAACGGTGACGACTGCTTGTCCCGAGTGCCTGTCGACTCACCAGGCCAAGAAATAGAGGAGGATATACCGTTTCTTGGAGCCGTCAGCACGTCCGAAATGGCCCAACTGCAACGAGCTGACCCGGAGCTGCTACTTATTATCCAGCATCTGGAAGGTCGTGAAGTTCGCCTACCGCCAGCTTTTATCCGCAACATCGCCTCCTTCAGCCCTCCGGAACAGCGTGCGTTACAAACGCACTTTTGGAAACACAAAGGAGGCGTTTGTACTCGTTGTGCCGTCGGCCATGCGTGCCGAAATGTTGTATGCCTGTCACGACGAACCTTCAGCCGGCCATTTGGGTGTCAGCCGTACAGTATCCAGGATTCGTGAAAAGTACTTCTGGCCGAAACTTTTGCAAATGGTCCAGCAAAACGTGAGGAGCTTCCGTGAGTGCGAAAGAAGGCAGACTCTACCTTTGAAACCGGCAGGGCTTCTTCGGCCGATAAAACCGCCTACAGCACCATTCCAGCCCCCATTTCCGACGTCAACAAAGGGAAATAGATGGATAGTGGTAGCGACAGACTACCTGACGCGCTATGCGGAGACAGCGTGCGTAGTGCGGGCAACGTCGGCTGAGGTTGCGGAGCTCTTTATGAACAGCGTCGTTTTACGGCACGGGGCCCCGCAGGTCGTAATAACAGACATTAAATAAAGCGGCGTGGTTGCCAGCCGGTACCACCGAAGTATAAACGGTGGAGGGACAGCGTTTACAGCCAATCTCATGCAGTCTATCATGAGGTTAACTCAGACAACCCATAGGCGAACGACAGCATACCACCCGCAGACCAACCGCTTGACCGAGAGATTAAACAGAACGCTCGCCGACATGCTTTCAATGTACGTCGACGTCGAACACAAAACATGGGATGACATTCTAGCGTACGTAATATTCGCCTATAACACGGCAGTTCAAGAAACTACAGGACGTACTCCCTTCCAATTGGTTTACGGTCGCATGGTCATCACGACACTAGATTCTATGCTACCCGTTCAAGAGGACGAATACAATGATGATGTCGAGGACTTTGTACAGAAGGCGGAGGAAGCTGTACAGCTCGCACGACAACGAATAGACAATCAACAGCGTGTCGACGCAAGCCATCACAATCAGCGCCGACGTACTGTGTTCTACAACCCCGAAGACGCTGTGTGGGTGCGGATACCAGTACGCCAGCGGGGCCGATCCGAAAAACTGCTTCGCCGGTACTTCGGGCCCTACAAGGTGGTGCGTCGCATTAGTCACGTCAACTATAAAGTCACACCGGACAGTAGGGCGCACTCCTCACGATGGAAGTCAACTACCGAGGTCGTGCACGTCGTACGAATGAAGCCGTAATACGACAGAGACTGTTCCCGCTCATAACGCCACCCCCCGCCCCCCACGCCAAGGCCAGTGTGGAAGCTGACCTCTTCGCTGACGACTCTATGTATTTGGACAGTGAGCCGCCGCATCGTCGTCATCCGGATCCGAAGCCATCCTCGCCTCGTAATATACCACGGCATCGGGACGATGCTCGCAGAAGAGGGGGGTAGTGAAGCGGTGTCTATTATTGCAGTGGCGACGCGGTCAATACCGCTAATGAGCTAATGTAGCCAATGTAGTAAAGTAGCTAATGGACGAAGAGAATGACGATGGTCTCTGGCCGGTGCTCTTGCTCCAGCTGTGTCGCCATTTTGACTCTCCGTGTGCTGAGTAATTAAAAGTGCCCCCTTGTTTTATCCACACGCTACAATATGGTGCTGCCAGGCCTAAGAGAAGAAAACTAATTTAACATGAATTCGAGACTTTGCACGCACTGCTGCCAGACACACCAAAAATAGTATAAGAAAAAGAGAAAAATGCAATTTTTAAATAGAGAACACGAAGAAGAAACACATGCAGGACATATACCCACTTGGAGATGCGAACCGAGCGATGCCAAGAACTCGCTGCAAGTATTAGAACGGTAACTGTCGTTAATTGAATTGCCTGCTTAAGGGCTAGATGTACACCGTGCATGTGCTCATCTTTCGTAAGTGACAAGCTCAGGAGTTATCTTGGGTTATTTCATAGGAATAAATTATATCGCTATACGTTATCATCCTTCGCTGTATGTACCTCTCAAGCTGATCATCGCCTGTGAATTTGTTGAGCATGCGATCACGGTTACGTGTAACTTATCAAAACAGCTGTTTACGTTCCTTTCCAGTAGAAGCGTGCGTTTAAAAGAAAGAAATAAAATGACGCTTTAAGCAATCAATATTAACAACGTACCTAGAACACTAGCCGATGCCAGGAAAAACCCAGCTTCTCTCGGCTTATAAAATTTGGGGCCATGATCAGAGAAGCTCCGGTGATCCCCTCCTAATTTTTATGCGGCCTTGTATTGATGCGCGTAACAATTTAAAGAAAGATAGTGGGAGGAGAGAATTAAATCTCGAGTAAAGTCTTCAGATGGCAGAATGTTCGACTAAGATTATACCGGAGTGCTTTAAAACATCGTTCTTAGTTAGGCGCATCACATACAGCACATTGGTGATGCGACCAATACATTTCTTTTCTCCAGAGCGGCATTTATATAGCAGGAGCAGACGCAAGATTGAAGAAACTTTGCCAAACCACCATGCTCTCCTTTTTTTGTTGTTTTTGCAATTGCGCCATAACCGAGTGTATATCGAGCCGTTAAGATTGGGCTTAAGTTCAGAGGTTCGTAAAATAGGAAGTCATTTTGAGATGTATCCCTCGCATTTCAATAAAAGTATAATCTTCGCGCATTTCGGGCAGCGACGCCAACAAAAAGCCTTCACTTCTCATCGATAATAGCGGTGGAACTCAACAGCAGCCTCACCGATATGTTTACCCCTACAGCGATCATTACATTGGTGCTAACATGTAGATGTGCTGCTCTACAGCCTGGAAAACTCAGCAGTGAAATTCGATCTCTCACATAGAGTAACAATGTTTTTTCTTCTACCTTATCATAGCTCTCCGAACCACAAATCTCGCGGAAGCCAGCACTCACCTGACAAGGGTTAGTGGCATTGAAAATGCATCAGGACATTTCCACTTCGCGAGGGGCACGCAGTCTGTCTTGAACTAGAAGTAGTGCACGATGAATACGCGCATAGACAAATACTTCACGGGAAAAATGGCGAGGTGCGGCGACGAACTGCGACAGATCCTGCTCGCAACTCGTCCACACATCGACAACGGTGCTGTTATCAGAAGGAACTCCCGCGCGCCGTTTCCAACAACGCTGGTGCCGCTACACGGCCTTGAGGCGACCTGGGAATTGAGCGCGCGGCCTGAAACCTTGTGGAGACGTGGCGAACGATGATGCTTCACGAACATGTGCGCACGCAAAACTTACTATGTCAATAGGCCACAGTACGGAGTGATAAAAGTCGAGGCATAGAGTAGATTCCCCCCTCCCGCTCGTCGTTCTCTCCTATCTGTCTTCTACTTCTACTACCAGAAGCACGCAATACGCCAAAAAAAAACGAAACTCACCGTTATAAGTGCAGGCCTGTTAATTCGGCCTTGGTACATAATAGCGGACACTGGCTCTGATTACGGAGAAGTTACGCTATATCTTTCGGCGAAGGCAACAATTTCACTAAAACCCCCAACTGGGTGTGTCCTATGAAGTTTACCTCAAAACGCCGAGATGTAACGGGTGCCTGCATCTGTCAGTCTTCCTTTAACTGCTGTGGACATTTTCTTCAACGAAGGGAAACAATGCAAGGATTACTTTTTTTGTCTGCGTCCTGAGCTACGTTGACTCAGAATTATAAAACCCTTAGAAACATCACGCTTACTTACCAAATTTATTGTGAGAATTGGGATTTCTTTAAACACGATACGGATTTTCTCCTGAGCAATCTGGGCCGCGAACTTTCTTTGTTTTTCGGGAAACAAATAACGTGCTATAGTTCAGGAAAAGATGTACCGATCGCTCTAACGTCTGTGGAAGTCCGAATAACTAATTATTGCAAGCGACAACCAGCCAGTATGGCTTTCTTTTGGCATACGAAATCGCGCAGTTGTAGTCATTGGGTAAATCATTTCGGATTACGTTTGATAACCGCGTAACGTAATAGAAATCCAGCGAAACAACTAGAGGCGCGCACACCAACCTGCACAGAATCCCGCATGAATCTCCCTTTTTCGAGCTGCAAATTGAAGTCGCTCTCACCCCGAGCATGGGCAAAATTTTCTACAGAAAAAGAAGCGATTGCGTTTTTTAGACACCCTCTTTTTCACTCTTTTACAAGCACTTCAGTGCGGACTACATTAGCGAAAACGCGTCCTCAGTAAAAATTTGAATTTTTCGTACCCATTTCTTTTAGACAGAGTTTTTTGCAGCTCAGAACATTTGAAATTAAACCAGATCTCGTTTCCCGATTCACAGTCGCATGAATCGTTACACTGTGGCAGCCACGAAGTTTGTAATTGCAAACGATTATTTTTATATTTTGATACAGACTGCAACATTTGATGTTCATTTTGAAAATTTCATTGCACCAATAGATTCTCCAGAGGAGCATCCGGACCCGCATAAGGCAACTGTTATTAAGCGGCATTCGAAGTAGCGTGTTGTTCGGCGTGTCCACACTTAATTTAGCGCATACGTCGTACCTTTACACCTTTACGTCCCCCCCCCCCCCCCCCCCCCCGCTGATTCCGTTCCCTATTAAATACGATAGTCTATCTTGGGCTACGCAGGCTACGCACAAATTTTGGTCTGTCTGTATGTTTGTT
This sequence comes from Haemaphysalis longicornis, assembly GCA_013339765.2. Lineage (NCBI taxonomy): Eukaryota > Metazoa > Arthropoda > Arachnida > Ixodida > Ixodidae > Haemaphysalis > Haemaphysalis longicornis. The sequence continues at coordinate 47,226,130 of CM023456.1, forward strand.
CGTCTGTCTGTCCGTGACTCGATTCAGCCACCCTACCAAAGTGAAACAGAAGCTGCGCAGTATACTCACAGCCGAATGTAAACGTCTAAATCCGGTGACGATATTTATACTTGTCAACATTGTTGAACAAGAACAAAACATTACACAAATATGAGGCAGAAAATTAATACTTATGTGATATTTGCAGTGTTCCTTTATTGAAAAGTTCATGGATGCTTGATTATATAAAACACTACATCCACAACCGAAAACAAATTTACTCCGTCGCCTGCTGTTGCCCGCACCACTGTAGCGTCTGGGGGAATTTTAAGAAATAAAAGGTCAACAGTAACGAAAGGTTCCACTAGATATGTTCCGCGTTCCGCATGGAACACACGTGATGTAGGGCAACCTGGTTCTATAAAAGTTGTAGTACGGTGCCTCGATTCACGCGCGTCTCCTCCGTACGCAGCGCTGGCATCGAGGCACCCGGCTTGGAGCAGTGGAACCCGGTAAATTTAAATTGACTGGAGCAAGCCTCTAGCGTGTTTACCTTGGAGAAGAACAGCATGAGAGGTGAGCGGAAAGAAGTGGAGGCATTACTTGGCCGGGTCGCCAGTCGACTACCATCTTTTGTCCACAGTTGCAAAGAAGGGAAGCAGATACACCACCATTTTTTTTTATCTCAAACATCATCGCCTCAAGCTTGACACACATATTTCAGAGCACTAGTGGCAACTTTGTTTTTGTTTTTGCTTTTACGCTTTTGCTTTGCCAAAAGTGGGGCTTTGATTGATAAAAAGTAGTGACCTTAACCCGCCCGTATGAGTGTTACATTCGTTCGTTGCGCTATCGTTTTAAAGACAATACTGAAACACTTCGTATATACGAAATTATGGGAAATCGAATATTCACACGGAGCGTCACGCCCCAAGCATAACTAAAGTAGATATTAGTTCCACAAACAATGGAATCCTATGAGTTCACACAATATGAACGTTTGGCACACTTTTCGGGGTTTTATCTTCAATAATAAGCAAAATCACCCCCGTATGATTTCCGTATACTCTGTATATACGGAATTCGTGCGGACAATGATTTCGCGGTTCTAGTGATCTTACAGACACAAAACCGGTGTCAAATTTTTCCACAGATGGGCACTTTTTTATTTCCAGGCGCTTCCCAAAAATTTTCCTCGTTTTGTGGCGGCTTTATGTCATGCTAGGAAATGACTCCGCATTCCCATAATTCCGTATATACGGAACATTTCAGCGGGGATATTGCACCCTGAGTTTAAATACGGGTGTTGTAGCAAGAACGAACCCTTTTTTCGGCAAAGCGATGTCCCCCTTGTTCAGTGTTCCAGCCGCACGGCTGGCTGGAACACTGCTTTCTATTCCATTCATTCAATTTCATCCCACTGCTTTCATGCCAACTTATTCAAGCCCCTCGCTTTAACTAGATCATCTTCAGTGTGTAGGCTCCGGAGCACTATCCCACGTATCTCCAACTACATTCCAGCTTTATTTGTGTGTGAGGTGGGATTTTCGTAGATGACGTCTAAGCGATACCACATCACCGACGTGCTTCCACTTGCCGGCGTAACTGTCGCCGTTATAGCTACCCGGCTAATAGAGTTTAAGCGCACGGCGTAATTTGTATTTTCACTGGCTTGGCTATACTGGCATTTAATGTGACTGCGTCCGCATTCATTTTTTCCTACACATCTGGTAATTTTAGGGAAATCCAGGATCAAGGTACTGCGGCGTGGTAAACGCATGCAAGCAGATGTCTCCAGTTTGAGGTAACCGAGGAGTAATAAAACGATTAAGACAAACGGGATGTGGGGATAATTTGCACAGCGCATTGTCTTGAAAGGAGAAAGGCGAGTAAACAAGAACGTACACTTACCAAGCCTTCAGTCCGGTTTGTGTGATTACGTACACGTGTGAATATTGCAAGGTAGGGCACATCTACCAGTCTTTGTAAAGGGCAAGTTGTTTCCGTAAAAGCTCGTCGACTCCGAAATTTTCTGCTGAAAAAGTAACGGGCATCTGGGTCGATGAGAAATCGATCGGCTCTATTGGCCTCTAAAAAAAGGGGCTAGTGTACTGCTTTCGATTTGTAACCTACTCCTCAGATTTGCACGTGAAAAGTTAAAACACCGTCTCCCTGATTTCGAGAATCTGTACTTGGGGGCATACAATAACAGATGAAGCGCGCGGGGTGGCATTAAAGTTACTCGAAAACCATGCCAAGGGTTCATTGAGCTGTAACCGTCTCAGCGATGACGTTTGATCGCTTTAGCGTCGGGATAACTGCGTGCCACTTATTTGTGGCGTACCAGAATCGGAATTTCGTCGCTGCCATTCCCTATTCCTCGCCATTCTGCCTCCTACACTGGAATGCCCCTGCCTCCTGCCTCCCGCAGACTCGATTCTACAACGCCAACAAGAGGCGTAGGGAGTCAAAAGACCATGTCGAACGCAGAAGCAGCGGGCAAACCGCGCTTCGACCTGTGGTCTCCATGGTACGTACGCCGGCGTTGCGAAGGCAGACCTAGTTACTCTAAATGCCATTGTGCCATGTCGTGTCCCGGTCAACACGGTACGCACGTATAACACTGAGCATACGGAGTGCTAAAACTCTCTGTTAGTGAATTTTGGCACGCAGTATGCTCTGTCTGTTCCGTTCGTACCGTGCTCCGTGTTTTACGTGCGTACCGTGTTGACCGGGACCGGTCTGGGGACTTTCGAATTCGTTCCCGAAGAGTGGCGGGCCGGCGCTCGCCATGCCTGCGCATTGGATATGGTGGGGGTATTCTCTTCGCCGGGCCTGCGCGCGCAGGCGCAGTCGGGTCCCGGTCAACACGGTAACCACGGAACAGACATAGCATACGGAGTGCTGTAACACTCTATTGAATGGTGGGCTAACTTATTCACAACTCTTGTACAGTTTGCCTTACTTCGATAAACATTATAAGTGTACGTCGCTTGTGTACGTCTGTTCTTCCATTTGTCCTGCGCGTCACGCTGTTTCGTTAAATGACGCACCAACTTCCCCAACTACAAACCGTGATGCCTTATAAGCCCCTCGGCATGAACCACCTACTGTCGCTACACTGTCTTGTATCGAAGCTAACGTCGGCCTTTTTCAGCCGTCTTGGTTGCTTCCGAAAAAATGGCAAGAACGCTTTTCATCACTTTTGAATTTAGGTTACGGAACGGTGACATTCGACCAAGAAAATTCGCCCACTGCGTTCACTTGCGCAGCAGCACGACTCCACTCCCTGCCGACCAGCCCGGCATGCGCATTAGCCACGGATACGACTTGGCCCCGAACCGGGATCGTTCCCCCTACTGCGGCCAGTGCGAATATCTGTGGAACTCGTGCTGACGTCGATCACCAAAGGGAAGCATAGCGCTAAGGGGGTGGGTGGGCACTTACAGAAAAAAAAAATTGGATTCTTAGGTACATTTTCCAAATTTCTCCACCCCGTCAAGATGGACGGTGGACTTTCAATGAACAGGCTGCACTACAAGTCCCTGGCAGTTCTCGGTTTAATTTAGTGTTGTCGTTAAACTTAGGACGGAATAACCGGACCTACAATGAAGCTCACAGCAACCGCCTCTCTATAGTAGATGGTTTGTCACCAGGCCACTCAGCGGGACCCGCGCGTTTAATTTATTCTACGTTTTCTTGCTGTTGTCGACTTCCGTGCACATTGCCTTGCAGCGTGAAATTACGGTACGTGGCCTTGCTGGCAAGCTGATGTAAGCCTAACAACCAGTGCGGATTTCATAAGGGAAGTTTACACCATTTCCATTGCAAGGAAAACACACCTCAAATATCCTTTCAGGGTCACGGACGTACATATACGTCCTGTGCAAACACCTTCAAAATGGTCCATAGTGTACAGTCAAACCCGGTTATAGCGAACTGCAATATGCGCCACAATTAGTTCGAAATATCCAATAGTTCGATATAGCCGAACCCGCATATAACGAGTTTATTGTTACGAGTTAGCAATACGCGGGAATCCCCTTGCCATCCCCGCATGCCGAAACGAACAAAATAAAGTACGGCATTATCACACACAAAACAATCGATTTATTGCAAATAATAAAGCTACTTTCCGCCTTAACACCTTAACTGCCTACTTCCAAAAAAAACGGTGGTTTTTGTTTTTCCGTTAATTTTGGCAGCATCCACTAGTGCAGCATTCTCTACACGAGACATTGTTTGCACCAGTTCGGGTACATGTCCTTCAATATCCCAGAAATATTGGCGGTGGACATCGACTGCCGAAAGCACTTCATTAAGGGGGCCCTGAAAGGCGTTTTGAGCAAAATAAATGAACTAGCGCAATCGTTAGATTGGGTCGTCAACGTCATCTGTGCCAAGTATTACTCTTTTACGTGCAGCGGAAAGCTCACATTTTTGTTTCAAAGTTTGTCGTTTTTTTTTCTCACCCTTCCCTTCGTGTTTTTGGACGCCGCCATCTTCACATGTCTACGTCATCGATTCCCAGATGTTCGTCATAAGCTAGACATACTGCTATTGGGCGACTTTCTCACGCACTTCCGGCAAAGAGATGAGTCGTCTGCTCAGCGTCGGCTCGCCGGCTGATCTGTCAGCGTAGTGCCGGTGTGCTTGGACATTTTACGACAAATGAAGCAAGTGTAAACAAACGCTTAACCGTTTGTATTGAATGCAACACGGCCATAACACGACATGGATATTTTCTTATCTGAGTACGTTCCATAAAGAAAGCGTTGAAGCCCCGGGGCACTTCTTTCGTGCAATCGCTGAGAACGCCCTGAGCCGAATGCCGGGGTTTGACGCACACATTTTATTAAACTTCAAAACAATCCAGAGATGCGTTTCGAACGAACACAACGTCACAACATGCGTTGCAAGTCTGAACCGCGATTGACCGACGATGGGTTGCCTCCTCCTGCCCGTCGTAAATTCGGCACTCACCTCGCGCGCGGTTTGCGGGGACGAACAGCAAATCACTTAACTCTGGCGCACAAGCCGAGATGGCTTTTAGCCACGCACATTGCACATACACCATGCTAGGTTGAGTCGTACGTCGCCCGAGAAAGATAATCCAGACCATGGGAAGCACTATCCACCCGCAGAAGCACAACGTCGCATTTCATCGCGAAACAAAGGCGTCCACAACACACAGACCATCGCCTCTTGTAATGCCAAACGCATCTCGCACTTCCCAATGGGAGTGAGTGGTACGCCTGCAGTGCCCACATGTCGCGAGGTGGGGCTCCAAGCGCAGCCGGGATCACGGAACCGTAACTGACCTCTAGAGTGGTTTGTGCCTTGTTGCCAAGGCAACCGATGTTTGAGATTGTCAAAGAAATGGCGCTCGTTCCAGCGCTAGAAAGCTCAGAGCCGCGGCGGAGCATGTTTTGCCAACGTTGCCGCTCTCCACCACGCGTCGTCCCAAGCTGAACTGGTCACATGATTGAAGCGTTTTGTGCACGGGTTCTGTATCGGTTTAAAATGTCTTTTTCACATGCCGCCAGCAGGAATTACCACCGCCGCAAAATAAGACCCGGCACCAGCGGGGCCACATCTAATACGACACTTTTTGGATAAACAGTGCGCGGTGCATCAAAGAGAACGAGCGCGCGATCCTCCCCGTGCGGCTGCGAGTTTGCCGCCGATAAAAAGTCACGTGCCGCCGATAGCAACTGCACCAACGTGCACCGCGAAAGGGCAAGGCCAGGCCACCGCACGTATGCGGCCAGGTTTTTCGTTCGCTTTTCCAGCCTTGAGCGGAGTGCGGGATTCAAGGTGTCAACAAAGCTTGCCCGTAGCAGACGGCAGTATGAGCAGCGCAATAGCGGAAGTACGTCACCGCCGAGGAACGCAGCATCACGGCATGGCGCGCCGTCGACAGCGGAGAGTAAGTTGAAAGGAGGAAGAAACGCGGTGCGACGATAATGCGCGGTTTTTGATTTACGATTTCTCAGCTAATACTCATCGCTTTAACAAAATTCTTGCGGGAGGAGATTGCTAATACAATGCTTTATTTGGTTACATGTACATCCATGCATCGGCGGAAGGTATTTCAGGACCCCTTTAAGCGTGGAACGGCTTTCACTCGTGACACCCTCTGCCTCCTCGGTGCTTTTCCCCGGCCTTACGATGGGTGCTGCTGACGGTGCCCGGGTCCGAGGGGCTTTCAGTGACGGAAACGTCGTCGTCGACACTCAGGAAATCTTCGAAGGACACTCCTTTCGGCACAGCACCGGGAAGGTTGGCGAGCTTCCGTGTTGGTCCGGACTCACTGACTGGGCGGGTTCCGTCGTGAGATCGGCGCGTCGGAAACAGTTAAGGAAAGTGTCGGGCGTCATGTCACTCCATACGAGGCGCAATGTCTGAGTCGCGGCCTTTGCTCAGTGGTCGCGGCCAATCAACATCTCAATCGCCGCTCCAAGACCATGAATTTTGGCGGCCATTCTAGGCACGCCGAGTTCGATATATCAGATTTGAAGTTTGTTATAAGGAATATGTTTGTCGTGTATTTCCGTGACTGATTTGTTTTTGTTCGTTATATAGCATAATCCGCTCTATCCGGGTTCGTTATGGTCGGGTTTAACTGTATATGTACGTCATCTGTTGTATTTTGAAAAAGCGCGCCCTCTTCACCATTTTATCTTGCTTGGCATGTGCTGACACACTGCGGGAATACGTCAAATTATTTTCTTGCACCGATATCTCTTCTTTTTATTTTTTTTATGATTTACTTCAGCGGCGCGCCGGCTATTGCTTGCGCATCCGGTAACGAGGGGGCGCGCTGGGTATCGCCCACCGTAAAGCTACATACAGGAACTCTACGCCCACCGTGCGCCCGCGCACCTCTCGCTTCTTGCGCCTGCCACAGGCCAAGGGCACCTGCGAAACTGATGAGGCTCTTTTCTCGTTTTTTTTTGTATTTTATAGGAGCGGTGCGGCGTCTATCGCTCGCGCATCCGGCCACGTGCCCGCGCGCAGCGGCTTGTTTCGGTATCGTCCTCCGGGCGCTTCCCGCTTTTTGCGCCCGCGAAACTGATGTCTATTTCGATTCACTCAAAAGGTGCCGGCTTGTTACTCTTTTGTTTTTATTTAGAATTTTTCTTTTGTTACTCATGAATAAACCACATGTATGTACCAACAAAAACGATATTTGTGTCACTTTATGGTCACCCTAAAAAAATTATAATTTTTTCTCGAAATAGATTCATCCGAATAATTTAAATCAGCAATAACAGAAATCGACCCTGGGGGGTCGCATTGGCGAAAAAATTGGACCCTCAAAGGGTAATTGTAATGCAACACCTTATAACCGATAGCTGGAAAATCATGCTTACCTTTAGATAAGAGGCAACACCGAGACAAATGCGACTTCAGTGCTCCGTCCAACAAGAGCCTGCCTCCGCACGACAAGCTCCAGAGAGCTCGAAAACTTCTAACGCCATTGGATAGGCCAAGGAAGCGCAGGGAAAGCAGACCAATAGTAAAGTGGGGCGCACAGCGCCACCACACCTCTTTCTGCACGCCCGAGCACTGAAGAGAAAGTATTGAGCGCCGCCCAGCTGCTCGCACTCGCAATCATAGCCAATGTTTTGTGATCTAAGGTCGCTATTTTTCAGAAAAAGGTTATTTTGGACCCCCTTGCAATGATACTGTAGTAACAGCTCTTGCTATTTGTAGATTTCTTGAAACGTAATTGTTGAATTATGTATTTTTGATACCCCGAAGGGGCTGAAAAACCATCGCTTACATATTTCTTCGCAAATATTCTCACTAATATTTCGGACTTTATGTGTGTGCCTCACTTTGACAGAGCAGTACGCAAACGTCCTCCCATCAGCCTTTTTTTATTCTCTTTAATAGCAGTGACGACAAAAACATCGCACTGCTTTTATTCACTAGAATTATATTTTAACCAGTGTGGCGAACGGCAAAAAAAAAAAAACGGTTCAATGACGGTTAGGGTTCGGGTGAATTCATTTCTTTCCGATTCGGTTCTGGTTCGACTAAATCACAACCCCAAACGCTTCGCGAACCGGTTCGCAAACTTAAGCAGGTTCGTGAACCGGTTCGGTGAGTTATTAGAGAAGTGCGAAAAAATATTTTGTGGTTGAAAGCGACCATAAAAAAATTAGCAGTGGCTTAGCTCGGCTATGCCAGGATATACGTAGCGTGAGCTAAGGTTCAGCAATTCAATCCAATCCAATCGAATCCAATCCGGTCCAGTCGAATCCAGTCCTATTCAATCCAGTCCAGTCCAGTCCGGTCCAGTCCAGTTCAGTCCAGGCACTGCTCCTCGCGCATGCGCAGCACGGCTCTCCAGGAGCCACATGAAACGGCTATCAAGCGGCTTCGGCGCAGCGTCAGACATGGCTTCTGCGCAGCGCAGGCGTACAGCTGGGCACGCGCCGGTGCCAGCGCGTCTTCCGCGGCTATGACGTCACTCCTCGGGAATGCGCAGACCGGCGAATGTGCAGACCCAATTCTCTACACACCCGCACACCAATTGGATTGCAATCCAAACCAATAAAATCCAATTTAATCCAATACAATCCAATCCAATGCTCCTCGCGCTTGCGCAGCACGGCCCTTCAAGGTCCACGCGGAAACTGCTCTACCTCGGCCAGTGTAGCTTACGCTACAAAACTCAATACAATTCTGGTGCGTTCAAAATACGGCTTTATTCTCAATAACAGTTGTGAAATTTTGAATAATGTAGTAAGTAAGTTGCTCATATATTAAGGAAAACAGATGACCAACCAGCTACTTTCCCGCCCAGCCCTTATGCTGTACCAGCATAACAGTTAGTCTTTATGGCGGACCAACAGTTGAACCATCAAGGGACTAAGTGTAGAGGGACTAACAGTTGGTACCCTTGCCGTTAGTCCCAAAAAGGACTAATGCTAGTGGCAACACAGTTAGTCCCCAAAAGGACTAACGCGGATGCCCCGTTTGTTCTTTTTGGCTAAGAGTGCTTTAAGAGTGGTGGTTGCTTTAAAGGAGTACTGACACGAAATTTTCGTGTTAGGTTTTTTTCGCTGCTATGCGTGCCTACCAGCCCACTAATCATAGAATGACAGATTAGACGGTCGAGCGCAGCGTAAACATTCATTTACGGCGTCGTTTATTCGTGCCAGTTTCGCTTTCGACAAAAAAACGCCGAGCGGCCGCCATGACAGGATGTATCACGTGACGTCACCATTCTTGCCGTATCGCTGCCTCTCTGGAAGCGCTCGCGAGCGAGCGCACGCGCGCGCCCAGACCGGTCGAGGTCTTCGCCGTCCCCACAGGCCCGGGCAGCATGACGTCAGTCCCAAAACCATGACGTGTACACACGCCCGAGCAGCTCGCGCCAATCACAGCCAGCACCTCGGCTTCGTCACTGGAGCCCCGACGTCGGCAGTTTGGGGCCCGTAGCAGATGATGTCATGTCGGCGCGCTCTGGGCTTTCTCGTGCGGGCGAAGATTAAAATGGATTTTAAATATGTTTCGCTGAACGGTTGCTGTTAAAACTTGCTGGGAGATATCTCCTGATAAAAAGGAAGCGTTTTAGATAGTTATCTCAGCTTTGAAATGTCGTGTCAGTACTCCTTTAAGTATACTTAAAGCAACCACCAAACGTCATGACTGTTTGTGGTATATAATTTCTCCCGCTACCTTTTGTGTTATTGTAATCGGAAATCGCATTCCGCTCTTTCGACTCGCCATTTACCTTCAACGTTAAACCCTAGAGTTAGGCCTGCGACTGGGTCAGTCACCTCCGTGCATTATCCGGTGACGTCTTTAAATACCAGCTATGTAGTTTTGTTCATCAGTTTCAGCATAGAAAAATCCTACAGCAGCCTTGTAAATACTACAAATGAATTCTATTGTTGGGCCACCTAGAATAATTTGTTGGCAGTCACTTTCGCGAGTGTATCAACCAAAAATTTGTTAAAAGTGAGTTCTGCTTAACACTTACAAGTCATCATTGCTCTGATCACTGGGATACATTCTGAGATTGCTATTACAGATGTCCGCGTCACCCTGAATATGTCTACTTTCAGCCAGACAACTGCCCTCGTTTACGTCCACTACGTAGCGGAAATTCATGACAGATTATACGATCACCAACTGAAAGGGTGATTCGACGCGGGAAGCACGAGATGGGACATATTTGCGAAGATGCTCAACTTCCCCCCATCCCAAAAAACTCCCACCCCCCCCCCCCCCTTGGGAAAAAGTAGAAGTAACAGCACAGAAGCGAGTTAGACTAGCTAGTTAGTCAGTGAATTGCATCTCGGAAAACAAAAGCAACCCTTAAAGAGACAAAACAGCACAACAAGCGCAAAGTATGAGCGCTGGGCAAATGGGATAGTGTGGGCCCGGCCCGCCTTTCTGCATGTGTCATCTACGCCTTTAGTGCCGCTTACGAAATATTCCTAGCCCCTGCAAGTTCGAGGATACAATTTGTAGCAAAATGAGAAAGAGAGTGCCATAAGCTGTTTCCTCTCCTATATTTATTGTCATTGTTTGGATATGTCAAAAAACTCGAAGTGTTCCGCTCGGCGGGTCCGGAATACTAACTATTATACAAGGCACCACGGCGATCGCTGCGCTTATAGGGCAAATAGAGGTTGGACAAAGAAAGAGATGTCTAGAGCAAAATCTACTTTTTTGGGGTTTCGCTTATTTGCTGGCTGAAGGTCGCAAAAAAGACCCTAAATTATTCGTCTAGGAACTCCGCGCGGAATTATTTAAAACCAAGTGGTGGACCTTTTCTTTTTTTTGTTTTCACGTTGAAACACACTTCTCAAAAGATATTGCCTTGTTTGATGCCCCGACGCTACTCCTGTGCTATGAGGCACACCGCATATCGTGGCCGGCAGAGCAATTTAGACCACCAGGAAATCTTTAAGTGCGTCAAAATGTCGACGTCAGAAGATTTTTTTCTTCCACATCATAAAAAAGGCCCCCGAGTGCGGTAATCGAAACCGCATCCTTGTGGTCAGCAGCCAACGGCCCAGCCACCACGCAGCGTCAAACTCTTTTCAAGTATTTTTTTTTGACACGTTTTTTTTCAAGTATTTATACTTTCCAGGTGCATGGACTTTTAAAGAAGATTATGAAATGCAACAACTATGCACATATCGGGTGTTGGCACTGGCCGTTGTGAGCGCAGCAATCTTGCGGCCCAATTGTCTTTACACGGTCGCAGCGAGGGAAGGACAAAGGCAATGTTTCAATTTGCCGGCAGGCTGCCGCGAGGGGGTCACTTTGTTTGCTGTCTAGCACTCAGCTCGTGCTCCCAGCCGGAGGACTGCATCCTTGGTGCGCATACCTTTCCAATTGTAACGACCAAGAGAGCGTTGATAGGGTTCTGGCAGATCTGACGGAGAAATTGCGTGCGAAGTTACGAATGTGATGGTACGTGAAAGAAAAAAGCTCGAAGGGATTTGAGAGCAAGTTATCAACAGCAGATGGTCGAGCTGTTTCGTCGTGAACCGGTAACCATGATTTCTTTTTGCGTTTCAGTTCCGGTTCGGGTTCAGCGTGTTCAAAACAATGGTTCAGGTTTAGTCTTTGCTGAAACGTGGGCAACAATCGTGGTTTCTACCTTGTTCGAAGTTTTCTTTTCTGGTGTTCTCTACCATCTTCCAAGTTATATATATATATATATATATATATATATATATATATATATATATATATATATATATATAAGGTTCACGTATGACAATGTCGCTTATGCCAAGCGGCCTGTGTCGTGTGAGATAACCCCAAAGCGACAGACTGCTGTGCAGCTCTAACAAGCATCGTGCGCACAGTATCAACAGTTATACGCACTGGTGCTTCTCTGTTTACGTATACTTTCCCAATTTCCATTGTTTGAACCGCCATTCTTACTGCTATAAAATGAATATGCATTACATTCATTAAGCGAAAATGACTTGCTCTGCAAGCTCATCAGCTCTGCCCAACTTGCGCTTGCTTTTGCTGGCCTGAGCCAGTCACACAGCTGTGCATATCACTTAGTAGGTTCCAGTGCGGGGAATGATCTAGTGAGTCGCATGGTCATTCTCTTTTATCCTAAATATATAGCTTATTTGAGCGAAGTGTGCGTTAAAAGGGATATCAGTATGATTCCAAAGAGGCAATCTTTCGAATGAACCAAACTTATGTTTGGTCTGCATGGCCCGTTTTCCGAAACTGTAATACATGGTGTTAGTCGAAGAATAATGAAGCTAAAAAAAAAAAAACTCCCAACAGCCAATCTAGCGAATTGCCTAACCTCGTCTGATAATGTAAGCCAAACTCACGGCTTCCGAAGGGGGAGCAAACAGACTTCATCCAAGGCCACATCGCTCAAGGGTTCCGCTGCTCCTGCCAGCCGTAAAAGACAGCAGCTGAGGCTTCCTCACTGCCGTTCAGTGGCTAAACTATACTCTCATCTCAATTTCTTTTGTTGCCTTCCTCGTAGTGGCTCCGTGGCTTCTTGAAAAAAGTGGTGCCCGTAATAAACGCAAACCCACGCGCGCGAGAGGTCCTATCCAAGGCTTCGCTTTATCTGAGGAGCTCTGAACAATGCGGGTAGAACAGTCCCGTTTAACGAGCGCCACAGACCAAAAACGCCTTCTGTTTGGAGAAAGTCTTCCTGAATGGGCGCTGCACAAAGGCTGTGAATGCTGCCTTACTGCTAGGGCTTCCTTAACTGGATTTAATCACCCCACCCCTCTCGCAGCAAGTGGTTAGTTTGACCGTCTGAGAGGAACATCCCTTCGATTTTGGCATGCGATCGGTGGAGAAATTTCCCACCTCACGTTGCGGCTTGGAAATCAGGCAGGCGTGCATAATGGACCGGATTTTGTTAGTGTTTCTGGAGATCTCAAGTGGAACGCAAGCGCCAACGGGTTCACATTTGTTAAGTGGCAGCTTGGGCTAGTTGTTACAGACCTACTTGAAAACATCAAAACAGCGCAACCAACGAACGATGCACGCGAAAATAAACGTTGAACTGTTCTCCAGGTCACAAGTGTCAGAGGTGCACTCCAGAAGTGGCAAGGCTAGGGCGCCTTGATTCACGCGTCCGCGGTACAGGGTGGAGACACGTATACGCTGGCGCCGCCATTGTGGGTCACTCGCTCGCCGCCGAAGCAAGTCATTGTATCAAAACCTCGCTAAAATTATCGCGGCAACGCGGTTTGCAGGCGAAGTTTGAATCATGTTATCTGTTTCGCGTTGCTGGGTCTCGTTGGAAACGAAAAGAACAATGCGTTGAGCAAGTTGACCCAATTGCGGCGGCACGGGACCGTTCAAAGGGTGTCTCCAGCCTGTACGGTGGCGCTGGCATCGAGGCCCCATAGGCAAGCGCGGACAACAGCGCCACTTAGTTTTATGCCTGGCAGTGATTCGTAGGGACGGCGGGAAGAAATTAGAGGAATGCTCGATGAGCCCGCGGTGGAAAATAGAGCGAGTATGAGGTGGAAGGAAACGTAGAAGATAAACATCAGCAAGAAAAAAGAGCTAACCCCTCAGCCCGGAATATGTGCTTCCATAGAATGGGCAGCCCAGTGCTGTCGCCCGAGGTGCAAATAGAAAGCATATTACAAAGCATAGCCTTCCAAGATCCACCTTAAAATTCATTATCCACCCTGCACTTCCCGGCTCAGTTTAAGTTTTTAACAGCAAAATTTTGTGGATTACGTGTGAATTCGTTGAAACTCGGCTTTTAGGCGCACGCCGTATTGTGAAGGGCGTATTCCATTTATAACCTGTCTCGGTTTCTTAGACGAGTCCAGAAGCCTTGTACAAATCGTTTTTTACTTGACTTCTAACATGAATACGGGCACCCAGAGATCGAGAAACATTACTTTATTACGTTCAAGTACAATTTTTGCTTCGTCATAAAGATTTTCCTTCCAAGTCACCACACATGATGGGACAAAGACTAGCACACCCGTACTTCACAGCCAGTTCAGCTTGAAAAGCTTTATCTTTCGTGTACAAACTATACGTCGGAAACAGCGTCGCACTGTGCTGGAAACAGAGCGATAGCAACGACCGTAGGCAGAATGTACATACCTGGATTCTAGCCGTTCCCTGAAACTCTGGCCGTATTTGTCAGCAGAATCGAGCAACTTAGACAACTGGAACACAGCAAGTGGGCACTGCCAGTGAAATAACACAGTACGCTTGCCCTATAGCTTCTTTACAGCTGGCTACAGAACACAGCCTGGACCACCACCTTTTGTCTGTTGGGCTCTTAGAAGGCAGATAGACAAAGGAAGACCTATTAACTGTGTTGAAAGTAAGGTATTTCTGCGAAATAATTCGACACAGTAAATTATCCTGAACGTGCCCTGGAGTGCGAATGTGGGTGTTGTATTTTTCCCTAGCTGAAGGTAACGGGAAACCCATGCACCACACCCATGCCAGCAGTGCGTAAATAACGCAGTTCCTCAGTCAGTCACTCGCCCTAGAGCGTCAGTGCCAGATTAGTAATAAATATATGTCATTTATAACAAGCAGTGTTTTTTGCTTTGGGCCACGACAAATAAATTCGTCGAAACTTGTAAGATTGAGGCTTCTTAGGGGTACCCCCTGACGACAACATTCGAATTTATTTCTGTTAGCTTTGGGGCACTGTAACAATTATTTCGTTATGTATTGCTCAGAGTGAATGGTTTGACTAGCTGGTTTCAGAGAACCAAGTTTACAGGCACGCCGCCAGTACATGTAGCCTATTTAATATTTGCGGGGGGTAACCAGTTGTGAATGGTAACCTCTTCCAAAACTTCGTGGTGCAATACACTTTTGTTTGACCGCGGAAATCCACGTTTGGAGGATAGGTGTCCTCATTGCCGTGAAATGAAGATTTTGCCCTTGTTAACGAGATTTCAAGGAGTTGTTACATAACTATAAATATTTGGAAATTTTGTCTGGTTTACAATACTGAAAATAAAATGTTTACAGTTCAGGGAGAGTTTAAGGACAGGGCTTTCTGAAAAGCGGAATAAGCAACAAAAAATTCCTAGTGTATTCAGTAACACTCGTGTGCTTTATTTATTTTGGCCGTCTCCCAGGTACAAGATTGCAAAAGCGATGTTTAGTATTCTGAGTATTTGAGTTCTGCTGAAGAACATTAACAAAGTGGGCAAGAAATAACGAGCAGCATAAAAATAAAGTTTTGTGTAGCCAACTTATGGGTTTTTTATGTAAAGTACACCCCAATCATAACGTGGCATTTACCCTAACTAGTTCATGTTCAACAGAGCTTACCATTGTATTACACCAAAAATGCCGGCGAAGCAGTCCTCGAAACACCCTGAAACAGTGTAATAGTTCTGTACAGGTTATCATCGGGGCGTGAACTCGATCCTTAGGTCACTTCGTGGTTTCAGCACAATCTCGGCCGCCAGCGCCACTTGGTCGCGCTGGTTCAGAGACTTGATCTTGAAGCGGCGCAGTATGTTGGCAATCACTATCTTCTCCTCCGCTAGTGCGTATTTCTGGCCTGTGGAGCGACAAGGGGAAAAGCACAATACAGAAGGCAAAAATTATATGCCTGTCATCGGTATGAAAGAAAACCGGTGTGCCTGAGACAAAGCGAAGAAAACTCCGATATTATATTACAGGGAGGCATGGAGTTCAGTTGCAATACCAGTAATTAACATACGTAGTTTAGCAACCCCAATAACTGTCGCCTGATAGTGGAGCAAGTTATACAGGAACACAGAGAATTTGTTAGGAATTTGGAGCGGATATCGGGTCTTATGCCAGTTTTAATGACTTACAATGAAGGAAAGAACAGGGCCGTTTCATAGGGAGCGTTTTGATGTCATCCATGTGCCAACTACACAAACAAAAGTTGGCGGAAAAGCTAGAGTTAATCGCCGGTAGAATATGCAGGCCGATAGTTTTCTTTCAAATGCTCAGTGATCTTTGCCACAAAATGGCAAACCTGCTCAGTTATAAATTCCAAATACATTTTTGTTTGTTAAAAAGTGAGATAGTGGACACTTCCAAAATATCTACATGTCATCCATTTATGGAAACCGCAGTTGCGATGAAAGGAATCCAGAAAGCGACTACAATGTTGCTTCCACTACCTAACAACCTCGATATGCTGTTTTTCTTTTGGGAGTAAATTGAGTCAAAACATCTTATTTTATTGAATGTTGTGAAGTAAAAGACTGCTATAACAGAGAAGCCTGCCAAATGGTCATTGGGAGTATCACTGTTTTGTTTTATTCACAGACAAAAACACTGATTGGGATGGAGAATATCCTCCAAAATACTGCCATATCCTGAATGTTTTCTTGCTTAGAACGACACTTTTGTCAACAACATGGGGCTACTTAAAACACAAGAAAGTTTTGAGAAAAAGAAGGTGCACAAAACTATTTTAAGCGTCAACATTATGGGAGTTCTGGCAAGAAACTAATGTACATCTCTCGGCGTCGTCGCCCGCAAGACTCCCAATGAGTCAAACGAGGCTTCCTACAGCGCCAGCTGGCAAGGGCGACCTTTAGCCATTGGGATTTCTTTCTCTAGCCGACGCTGTTTCTTTCCTCTAGTATGTGGAGATATCACGTTGATAGAACAATGTAAATATGGAACAGTTTCTCAGGTTTTCTGACTTTGTGACCTAATTACTTAGTTTCATGCATAGGGTTTAATAGTTGGGTGACCCTACTTTCTCAGTCAACTTGAGAAGAGTTTAAATCGCATAAAGCAGTCTTTGTTGCATTGAACCAGAATCACTCTAATTATACTTAAGGCTGCATTCCCGTGTTCAGGTGGAAAGCCTGTATTCGCACGCTCATGTAAGATACGGATTTTTACACTTGTGCTCATCAGTACACGGTGGCACGTCACTGCGTGCAACGTGAATTTACCTTACCATGTGAAGTCTTTTGCATGAATATTTTAGGCCTGATGCCAAAATGTCTCACATTAAAACCGGTTGTTGAAGCAGAGATCAATGAATTGTTGGATGCACAGAGCACATTAAAAATGTGCTGCAACTGCAACGCGGTTTTGCAACGGAGTTTTGCCGCTCAATCAGCTCTGTAATACTTTCACATAAAAATGGAAATAGAACTGACCAATGCAGTTTCGAGGTCCCGCTGAGAAGGGCACGTACGCGTACGGGTGTCGTCCCTTTGCATTCTCTGGCAGGAATCGTTCCGGAATGAATTCTTCAGGCTTCGGAAATACCTTTGGGTCACGATGTAGGAAGTACGTTGCAATTTGAATTACCGAATTTTCGGGAAGTTCAACTCCACCTTGGGGTGAAAAAAACATAGACCAAAGCAGAGATTATTTGAAACGACGTCGTCCAAACACAAGTGTTCCCCTTACTTCTCACTTGAATAATAAATTCTCTGCAAACCCATGCAGTGCTTCAAGCTTAGGGGAAACCAGAGGTCGAACTTTTTTTAGTTATCCATGCATGATTTTCCTTTTACGTTTTTGTTTGGATGTTCGCCGATTTTGATTTGAAGTTGCCTTTCACGCGTGACAACCGGATAGGAAGCTTCTGAGTATCAATCAATCAATCGATCAATCAAATAGCTTTATTTCCTTTGAAAAGGAGGAGTACGGGACTAAAAGCTCGAGCAGATTGATGAGGTCCCGACCCCATCTTTTCTATAGGTCGATGTGGAAGTGCTTGTACGCCCAAAAACTTCAAGCTGCTTTCTTCAATGCCCATTATGATATTTTAAGACTCTTACATGGAACGAAAACTGCAATGTTATGACCTGTACGCGTTTTAAGTTGTTAGTCACTAGGCTTATAAAGGGCTGAGCAACATTTTCGAAAGGCGAGCGCACAACCAAAACGTTTTTCCGTTTCCGCATTCCAAACGCCGCTCATCTGCATGACATTTTTTGACCTTCACTTTTATCTCCTTCTTCCTTCTGCATTCAAGATAAAAGCAGGATTGTTCTTTCTTTAATTTACCCCTCACTGCAGCTGTGAGAGGGCTTCTTCGCAACCGGTTTCTTCCCCTTCCATTCACCTGGAAAAGATATCGCGCTACTGCGCTTTACCCTACAGTGTGTAGAGCCAAAACACAAAAAAGGAAAGAAGCTTATCAAAACACACATTGGACCATTGAACAGTCGAACAAATGGTGGTGTTATTATCTTCTGGAGGTACTGCGCATTTTGTCACAACACACAGGTAAAGCTAAACAAATCTTAAACTGAGCTTACCTATGGTAACTGGCTCCGTGCACGTCCTAGAGATGAAAGGTACTGAAGGGTACACACGCTGACTCTCCTGAATCCAGAGAAAATAATTTAAGTAGACATTTTTGAATTACCAAGTACAACTAATCTTGATGACAGAAAACTTCAAAATCATTTTCATAAGAATCCACTAATAAGTTCTCATGTCACAAAAAGGCATGCCCGACAGATGGCACGCAAAATTACCGGCAGCTGAAGAGAATAAACAGAGTGAAAGAATGATTGAACAAGAAGAAGAAGACTGTGCGAAACTACTAAAGCACCTAAAACACTGGCACGGCTTATACATGTGAAGACTGTTCAGCGCAGAGAAAGCCTTTGGCATATTGGATGCAATACGTAATGATCTAAGAAATACCACCCATTTGTAACTAAAGGAAACACTGAATTCTTTTTTAAGACCGCAGAAGACCTGTTATCAAAAGCGTCAAAAAGCGAAATAAAAGCCCAAACAAAAACGGTTAGGGCTGAAGGCGCTACCCGTTCCAACAGATGCCGCGCTATCAAAAAGAACACCATAATTGTTCAATGAATAAAAAAGACAATGGAGTATGGCTTTGATGAAATATGAGTGAGTAAACAGTGTTCGTAAAAAAAAAGAAAAAGGTTAAAAGATATTTAGAATGACTATGACAGGGTACGTGCGGTTTCGCACACTAATTGTTTCGCGTTCACTACATGATGGGCGCTATTTCGACTCGGTGAATTCTCCATGAATTCTCCATGTTTTTTGAGCGGGCAAAACATGAGCAATCAGGTACTTATACCCGTATACCTCTGAGGACATGTAATGTAATTCGCAGTATGGTTTATGAAGATCAGTACAAAGCTATCAGATATTGCGGATAAAAGATATAAAAAACAGTTGCTGCGTGTTCTGCAAATCCGGACGGCATCAGAAGCTGGCAAAGAAACACATTTCTGAACGTTAATATAGATGTCAGTGCCAGCCGCCCAGGTAACATTGATTCACATGTGAGAGGAAGGAGTGAGTTAAGGATGGGGTTCGAGTCTCGGCCGTGTTGGCCGCTCTTTCTGATAGTCGAAAATTCGCGTGTGTTTGAGATTTCTGTGCACGTTAAACTACGTTAAACTCCACTACGGCGCGCCCCATCGCCTTTGTAGCGTGCGCGTTAAACCTCATCAAAAAATTTGAATATATCAGCTCAAGTTTACGGCTAGCAGCCGACACTTGAACATGCAAGCCCCATCAACGTTCACGGTAAACTCTTTCGTTATTGGAACTGCCGAAAGAGAATCGGGTTGCGATAATGGTATAGATATGTTATATTTTATCGTTTAATGCTCGAGAAGCGCGAATTTGCGCCGACGAGATAAGACGTGCAGGAGTAGCGCAGTCTGATCCAGCACTCACTTGATTATCGAGGCGTGGCCTTCTCAACGAGATAGGCTTTCACATTTTATATCACGACGGTATTTCCGCCTGAATAAACGTTTTTGTCGGCGTACCTATCAATGTTTTTTTACTGAAAGACTACGTATATAGTTTTGACCCGTGCAGCACATAGATTTCCACGGAACCTGTGAAACGTGGCAAGGTCGTGATGTGCACACCAGGTAATTGCCGCCATTTTCGCACGCTTGTCATCGGGTGACATGAAAGCGAACGTACTATTGAAATTTTGAGTAATGCTTTGAAGCAGTTGTTCATCAATCTTTATTTAGCGAGCATCAGGCGCAGATGCTACAGCACCCGCCCATGGAAGCTATCCCCAGTTCTGGATACCCGGAATGCGGCTGGCCGTCTGCGCTTTCGTCATAAGGCCTTGCTAAATCCACCGGTCCCGGGGCTGGTCACGCAAACCATTCACTTCACTTACAATCGGGTGAAATGGGCAAGCGCGTCTCTATGTCAACCCATGTGTTGTGGCCTTGTAGTGCCAACAAGCTCTGGGTTGAAATCTTGGCAGGTACGTTTAAGGAAGTCTTGTACGCTTGGCGCAGTGTAATACGATTTGCGTTTTCGTTCGCTCAAGGGTATATATGGTGTGCCATAGGTGACGGGGCAAATGAATATGGCTTGTACACCGGGTAATAATCACAAAATAGCATACCAAAACTTCCATCCGATACAATATGTATTAGGCAAACCAAACGAGCTGGGGCACGGTTCGTTTAAGCGGTGCAGGCTTGTAGAAACGATGTTTGTTCTTTGGGAAAGTGAAGCCCAGCGTGCGGAAATGGAGGAAGGCCTTAGTGACAGGTTTTCCTGTACGGGGAGCGCCCATTCGGGATCTTTCGTTTGCGTCATAACTACACCACGGAGTGACGAGGCAAAATATGGCGGCAATTTGCTCAAACACACTCCAAGCCCTCGGGGCTCAATTATCCACGTGCTTCTTCACTGCACTCTGCATGGATTCCTGTTATTCGGCCAGGGATCCTGCGAAGTGTAATAAGGCGAGGTCATCCGTAGAGAGAGAGTGTTTCAGATGCGGGGTATTTTCGACGAAGGGGCATCCATAGCGGTGTTAAACAATGGTGGTTATATAAACGAGCATTGAGAGGTCCGCTGGAGAAAGCTTTGAATGTTTGAATGTGTTGGAGCGGAAATATCTGATGGTGGTGGTTGCAGTACGACCGAGAAGGGAAGCCGCGATATAGTCCGGTATTCGCTGCCCGGATGTTACGGAAGTTACTTCCTGGAGCATGGCTTGGTGGGAGGTGTATGTGAGGTTCGGGACTAAAACGAATACAAAAATAAACTCTGTGAATGAGACCCGTTTATAATCCCGAAACATCACATAAACACACCTCCCACGATGAAAAAGAAATAACAACGAGTCAGCGGTCCGAAGCTTTGGTGAGATTGGAAAGAGTTCTAATACGTCAACAAGTCTCAGTGCACGGCATTTCCCGGTAGGGTCCGTAGAACCTGACGTTCCTGCAGCAAAATCGTGGGGTGTCGTCGTCGCTTGACGACGTCACAGGTCGGGGTTCGTGCTCACACGGACCGTTCCGAACTCCCGCTCGTGCCTGGAACGCAACTACCTTTGACACGCCCCCGTCCTTACCGTAGGCCGGCTGACAAGACGACTGCCGAGTTTGCGCTAGGAGGGTGCCGAGAGCTTTCAGTTGTGGATGAACTCTTGGGGACACAGCCCGGATCCGAGCGCCCGGCCGCCGAGCGTCCCGGTCGCAATCCACCCCGCCTCTTAGTGTTCTATCACGGGATCGCCATCCGCCCGGCTGCTGTCTCTGGCAGCGTCCCATTGGCCTGCGCCCTGTCCGCGCTCGTGTTGTCTCCTCTCGAGCGCTCGGCGCCGCAGCCGGTTGCACAACTTTCGCGGAACTCGCCTCGTGTGGACTGCTCATGTGTGCATGACACTGTCGTCGACGGCGTCTTTTACTGCTGCAAAGCAGTATACCTCTAACTAGCCAAGGATATTTTCGTGTCCGCGTTCGCAGAAAACTCCCAAGCTACTACTGGCTACTCAAAGAAACATTCCAGTCCACTACTAGCTACTGGCTACATCCACGCTACACAAACTACTGGAACCACCAGGGATTGAGCCAGGGCCCCGAGAGAAGCGGCGAGAGAGCCCGTTGGCTTGCCGAATAGGTTACGTCCATACGTGTTGATGGGGGGTAAGGGGGCATAGAGGGTGGTTTTGCATTACAGCTTCTGAGGAGGGGCAGGGCGCTGATTGGAAGCGACACATGAAACAAGAGTGACGGGAGGCAGTGAGAGAGGTAACGCCATAGTTGCGCTTGCCAGCCTTCCTCCTCACACTTCGAAAGACCCTCCCCTCTGGTTTGGTTTCTCCGGGCGCACGGCCAGGTTCCGGCTGCGGCGTTCGGGACGCC
Organism: Haemaphysalis longicornis; assembly: GCA_013339765.2. Classification (NCBI taxonomy): domain Eukaryota; kingdom Metazoa; phylum Arthropoda; class Arachnida; order Ixodida; family Ixodidae; genus Haemaphysalis; species Haemaphysalis longicornis. The sequence continues at coordinate 47,248,212 of CM023456.1, forward strand.
ACCCCGCCGAATCCGAGGTAACGGCTGGCAGTCTCTGATTTCATTCTTTCTAGAGCCACGTGTGTGAATGCAAGTGACGCCGCATGGGTAATGGTTGTGGGTGTCGTTTACAGCTTTGCAGTCCAACCACCTTCACAGCGTGGATTGGGGCCAATTTTTTATGTCTAAGTAAGGGACGCACGATTGCAATCTAAAAGCCGATCAATAGTTTTCTCTTTCAGGCGCAAAACTGTATCACGGGTAACAGATGGGATCGAAGGCGTACATGGTGGTGGGTAAATTGTCGTTGTCTTTAATACAGGGGGTGGGACAGGCTTCCATCCTTTGTTCCTGAAGCTTTCCCACACCGTACATATGGTATATAGATCGAACGTTAGCTTCACACAGTGCAGTATTGGGTGAGATGGTAATCCATCTAACAATACAGCGCGACAGAACCAAGGACTTAAAGAGGCACTGACACAACATTTAGAAGGCGGGATAACTTCGGAGATAGATTGGTGTGAACACATATACATCATCTGCAAATATCAGCGGCGAATACAGCCTAGAACCTATTTAAAATCAATTTTAAATGTGCGAAACGCAACCGAGCAGCCAGCAGAGGACCATGTGCAATCGACATACCGAGGATATGTGTAAATAAACAGCATCCATACACGTCATGACTTCGTGTTTGCCGCTTCCGCAATGCCGGCGTTTTTCGCCTGCTCGCCCGGCTCGCCGTTCCAATCGGAGGGCCGGAGGGCGAGCTTGCTTCGAGAACGAACGACCCGATCGTTGGCGGCGGGGGCGCCGTGATTTCGTCAGCTCATCGGGCAGCTGGCCGCGACAAAGTTCTACAGCGATTCCAGCACTCTGTTTCTATTACTGTTTATTACCATTGGATGCGAAAACGCGCCGGAGGCACGAAAAGCCCACTGAGCTAGCCCACGGTCGCTGTGAAAGGGCGGCCAGGGCCGCGCAGTGGCCCAGCCGGCGCAGGTAGCTCGAGTGATAGCTTGTTACCGCTGCACGAAATTGTCCCCAAGTCCCGACCATGGTGGCTTACATGAAAAGAGTTGATGATGCGATGGCGGGTTGCATTTAAAATTGTCATCTGCACCGCTTACGAGAGCGGCACTGAATATCCGCCGCAGTGCTAAGCGAACACATCTGTAGGCGGACCTGTAGGCAGCCCGGGCCCGGCTGCTCCTAGCGCGCGTTTTGGGGCCCAAACCCACCGTCTAGAGCGTCGCGCGTCGTTCTTTAGCCGGGGTAGCATTTGCACTCGCAGCGCCTGCGTCACATCAAGGGTCACTTTTAATTAAGCGCCTCATGAGGTCAGTACCGGGGGGCATTCACAGAAACTGCCGTCGGTGCGGATTCGACAGTGCTACGGCGGCTCTGCTCTGTGATATCCCTCCGACGGTCACGTGGTCAGCTTTGTTCACACAAAATCCATCGTTTCGCGCACCGCTGAAACCGAAACTGCGATGGCCGCATTGAAATGCCTCTAATTAAACAACCGTCGCACGCTAAGCAAATGAGGTTCCTACAGGTTATAAGAGGTCACTAGCTACTTATAGCAACAAAAAAAAAACAAGATGCAAAATTTTTGTGTCAGTGCCCCTTTAAGCTGAGGCACACACGACGAGCGCTCCCCTGTGTGCCTCGATGTGCCTCCTGTGTGCTACAGAAACACGGACTTAAAGGAGCCATGAAGACAAAATACAACTTGGGTTTACTAAAAAGACTGCTTAGTCCTGATAACAATGATACCAATATCATCGCAATCTTCGAACAAATAACGGATATATTAAAGAAAACGTTTGAAGCAGTCACGACCCCCTATCCAATTTCCCGCAAACGGAGATATTAAAGAAACGTTTGAAGCAGTCATGACCCCCTATCCAATTTCCCGCAACTTTTCTATGACGTCACGGAACCTTGTTTGTGCGATTGGCGTCCGTCTAACTGACCTGTCGCGACGACACATGACTGGACGTCTGTAATGGGGCCTCTAGTTCCATTTGACCGCATCACTTGAATGCTAAAGTGCAGTTAACGCATTGAAAATTATGTTCTATTGTTGGCCCGTATGACGTCATTCTTGCTCATAACACGGCACTCTGGCGCAAAATTTGAAAGTTTTTAAATACTCCTTGCTTTTTTTTCGTTCAAAAAAAAACATCTTTTGTGGCTGTAATGGTGCTGAGTGAGCTACTGAATCCTAGTTCTTTCAAATTAAACAAAGTTGTATTTTCTCTTCATGGCTCCTTTAAGCTAAGTTCTTGTTGCGAGCGCTGTCAGAGCTCGTCATGTCTGCCTCAGCTTAAATCCTTGTTTCTTAGCAACGTGAAAACTCGGGCAAGTTGGTGATGCATGTTGAACCAGAGCGCAAACGACAAGACAAAGGACGATAGCAAGAGGACACACGAAGTGAAGCGCTTCGTGTGTCCTCTTGCTATCGTCCTTTGTCTTGTCGTTCGCGCTCTGGTTCAACATCCTTGTTTCTGTCGCGCTCTATTGTTAGACGTTAGCTTCAGCCAGGCTAGTTCATGTTGTATGTGGTGGTGATGTCAGTGTCCTTTTACTCGGGGGGCAGCGTGATGCCAGTTCAATATTTGGTTATATAATGCGAAAGAAACCTAACGCTGTAACGTCGAGCTTACAGTGAAACTTACTATGAGTCTTGTCATTTCCTCCTTTTTAAGAAATAAACCACCGCTTCAATTTCAAAGAGGGTGGAGCGGTGTCAATGAGGGGGGAACAAAACTTGTCCTTTCCGTAATGTTCCCTTGCCGATAATTCCAAGAATTTTTACCACTACAGACGTTTCTACTGCGATTATTTCTGTCCCACACGTTGTTCGCTATATTGTCCGTTTCGTCTCGGATCGTGCAGATTCTATGCTTTCAAATAGCCAGGTTTCTCGTTTCTTTTGGGGTGCGCATTTCTTTACTATTTCTTTAATACGTGTGGACTAATCAATTTTGACCACTCCGCCAATTAAAATTCATCTTTTCTTCCTGGCTATTCTATTTTACTGATTTTTATTCAGTTGTTCTGTTAGAAAAAATGACCCCCGTTTGGTTGTTTAGGTCTCGCACTTGTGCGGCCGCAATTAAATATGTTAATCTCTTAGCAGGGTTGATATTCACTAAGTGTAACCCTTTTCTTTTTGGTTCGGGACGGCGAAGTGATTCTGTAAGGCACTCAAATATTGTTTGTCGTGAGTGCATGCGTAATTTTGTAATTTGCAGGTTTCATTCTGCCGTCCCTCTTAACAACTTATTAATCTCGCGGGGCACAAAACAGTGTCAACACCACCTTAACTGTTCCATACAAAAATGTCGAATTTGTTTTGTTCCCCCGTCTTGGCGTTTTCCAAGTCCATTTGTGTTGGGTTCTTTATTGGCCCTTCTCTTATGTCTTGTTGTAGAAATCGAGGCTAAACACGGGGTATATGGAGTAATCACGGCCTTCCTTCTGAACTCAGTGTGCCTTCAACTGGAGAGTCGATTTGATAGCCAACCATTGTATCACCCATCCGCACTTGCCAGCTAACCACGTCGTCGGACAGCGATGCCAGCTTAGTGCCCGCTGTGCATGTGTTTTCTTGCTATAGCCACCTCTTCGTGGTCGCCTTCCTTCTTTTCTATTAAACGGTGCTCGTTCTCTCCCTCTCGTCAGTTACAGGACGAAAGTGCGCTCAGTTGACAGGGTGTTCTCGGTCATTGTTTCAGCCCCCACTAGTAAAGAAAGAAACGAAGCTTTTACTCGTTAATTGCCTGCGATAGGTGACCGACATAATTTGTCACGCGAAAAACTTTTTTTTGGTTGTCAATATTTGTTTGATGTGACATGGCTGCCAAAATTTTATTTCCTCTTTGCGTGTCTCTAAAATTTTACGCTCTATTTTTGGCTTTTACCTGCAAATTATAAGCGCTAACCCCTTTTCGCTGATGGAGCAGGAGATCAGGCTTATAGTGGTTACATGCACCCTACAGGGGACGTTATTTTTTTTCTTTATCAGGCACTACAAAATATCTAAAATACTATTCCTATGAAAACTGGTTTAACGTCGTAATCGCTATCCTCATATTTAAATAGACATCGTTTCATGACGCTTTTTTAAATCCAAGCTTTAGCGTTTTTCCTGATTGCGCCTGTAACGGAAGCCAACTTTCTCTAACGATGTCGATGAATGATCGTGGCTTTAGTGAAAAAAAATGCTTCCCGTGGCCGGAATCGAACCCAGGACCTTCGTATTATTAGGACGGCGCCCATACAATTGCTCCATTACTTTTTTTTCTTTATTACCTTTGTTGCTCCATTACGACACGCTCCAAACCCAGTCTAAAGTCAGACGATAACCAAAGAACCAATCAAGAGAAAGCTTCTTGTTGAGCCATCGTCGTCGCTAGACGGAGGGGGGCATGAATTGTACCGCTTTTTAAAGCCTAATGAACCGTAAGTAAACTTCCCCGCACACACACAAATTTAAGCATAGAATACGTTTAACGTTTAAAACGTTTTTTTTTTGTGCAGAGCACTCCTTTAATCAAAGATAGTAGTGTCTGGGTCAACTAATATTACGCGTTCAGCGCACTACAACAATTTTCCAGTGTCATAAGTTAGGCAGAAAATGCCTATTAGAATTGTATGTACCGGTGTTAAAAGAATTCGTATGAATGCCAGACTACTTTATTTACCTTGAGTGCGCACTCCAGGTATTTCATTTGCTTCAGGTCTTCGGGGGTGACGTAGCGATCCTTGTCATCGCCAAAGATAAAGTCCAGCTCATCGTGGATGAGCTGCTGCTTTTCAGGGTAGTGGCCGATGAGGAAGAGCGCCCAGCTGATCCCAACGCCAGTAGTGTCGTGACCCTTGAAAAATAAAATGTACGTGGGTCGCTACGTGCCATTTAGACAGTTCATGTTAGGCATGACAGAAAAAGGAAGGGGATATCAACTCCAGATTCCAGATGAAGTGTGCCCAATATTCCTACGTTGATGAGACATGAAACGTTTCGACAACGAAGCATAAGCAACAAAAGTTAAATACATAGTTAACATTTCTTCTCGTTGGATGCAGCCGGGTATGAGCAACATTGGAATTTGAGTGTGCACTGACCAGTCGAGAAGCGAGCCCACAGACGACTAGCTAGAAAGGGGCTGCTGGTAACTGGTAATTCGACGTCACATTGTCTCCATTACGCTTGGGTGCACTTGAGGACGAATTTTCATGACGTATTCCGCCACCCCTTTCCACTTTTCCCTGTCTCGGCAGACAGCACCTACCATATTTGCACGATTCTAACGGGCACTGTTTTTATTTAATAAAGGCGTTCCAAATACCTGCGCGTTCTCGCGAAAAAAAATAGTGTCAGCTTCCGGGCACCTTGCGTCTTTTTTATCGCTCTTTCGAAAGCCATCAAAACGAGAAAACACGCACTTTTTTAGTTCCAACGAATGTTTCAACACGAATATCTACATAGAAACAAGTGTACTTGAAAACCCAGCATCACATTATCCTCAGTTCACAATAGCGTAAACTCGAACAATGGATCTCTAATGCAGAAATGCAGAGCTATGGAAAAAGTCGCAAGGAGACAAACAACCGTTTTAAGCGCATAGTGCATTAAAAAAAAGCAAGTCTACTGAAGCTTCAAAGTACACTGGTTTGCCTTTTTTATGTTTTTCACGATATAATGTTAGCTTAGACTACGCGCGAAGAGTTGCTTTTACTTAGTACGCCCAAAGATGAACCTAAGACACCTGTGAAATTTTTTGTATTACGTTGCGCATTAAAGAAGCCGCGTAAACGGACTACAAGATCGTTTTATGCCAATTATTAGGTGTTTTATAGTGCCCCTAGCGCTTGTCCGGCCGGAAACGGTGCTTTATTCATTGAGAAATGACACATGATAAGCCAAAATTTTTATTATCTGATTCCATCATGCGTTTTGTGAAGTCAGAGATGACCTATACCGATCAAGTATTTGAAACGAATATTAAGTATGATTGCTAGGGTAGCACCGGCCGACGAAACGTCTTTTGTTGCTTCTTCAACCATCCGTCCTCTAGATGGCTCCACAACACCACTAGGGCCGCTGTCCGCACCCGCTTTATTTCGACCGGAGTTGCACCTGGTTTATTTTATTTACGGTGGCTATAAATCGTTTTGTGAAACATTGGGTACGCTCGACAAACAGGGTCAAGTGAGACAATGTCGCTTATGTCAATTGCCTAGTTCCCTCTGAGACAAACTCGCAGCGCCGGACTGCTGTGCGGCTATTTGAAGCAAAAACTGGTGCCTCTATGTTAACATGCTCGTTCTTAACTTCAATTGCTTACCCAATCTTTGTTACGGCTTAAAAACGATGTGCCCTAAACGTAAGCTCAAAAAGCTCGTTCTGCAAGCTGATAAGCCCTGCCTAACATGCGTTTGATTTGCCGGGCTCAGCTAATCGCGCAGCTGCCCATAATTCGACACAGGTTCTAGTGCGGGAAATGAGCTAGTGTGTGCAAAGGCCGTTCGTTTTTTTATCCTAATTATATTGCTTATTATTGAGAAGTATGCGTTAAAACAGGGGTCATTATAATTATAACGAGGCAATCTTTCGAATGAACCAAACTTGCAGTTTTCTCTTCATGCCCCTTCAAGAAAAACCTCGCGTATATCTTTTTGTAGCGTAAATTATTGCCCCCATATTTTTCATATCGGCTCGCCTGATATCTCCTCTGCATTCTCGGTTTTTCTCAGGTGAATTATTAGGATAACGCTCGTATAGTGTTATTTTGTGCCGTCCCTCGGGCCTTCCCTATATTCTGTGCGAAAGTGTCATTGCAATAAGATGATAAAATGTTGTCAAGACTACGCACCCTGCATAATATACCTGCCGCGTCAGCCGCTTTCCAATGGGAATAGTTAGGACGTCTAGTTAGCTTTCATCCTTCCTGTGGAGCGCGGAAGCAGGTGATTTACCTTACGTCACCACTCGATATTAACACGAAGCTTGAAAGGGCCGCTGTCCCAGAGATCATGGACGCGGAAATAGCGCCAGCTTACAAAGGCTCGTCGAACACAGTGCATTGTTCCTTATAGATTCAGCGAAGCGACACTGACAAGCGGGACAGTCCCCAAGACTGGAGCACACACAGACGCCAAAGCGCGGAAAAGGCCTGGACAGAGCAGCAGATAAGTCGCTACTTCACCATTTTCGGCAGACACGAAATACATCGTTGTAGAGGTGGCGTTGGTCATGCGCATCTGCCCTGAAAATGCTTGTATTTTTCTTCAAACGTAAATTTATTGGTATCCTAGAATTTACACTGTACTGTACTCTTTCCATGTAACTATTCAGGATTCAATGTAGAGCATTCACAATCACGCATTCACGAAATTAGGCATTCACATATGTATCGAATAAAATCACCGCAGCATCAGTGTTAAACAAAAGGGCGCCGCTCTATCAAACTGCCAGGATTGCTTCGCCACTATTTAGTCGGCTGTGTTGTCAGCAACATACCCCGAACATGAAGGTGTCGACCTCTTCACGTATGCCATCTTCAGTGATGTTTCCCTTAAAGTGCTCTAGGAGTAGGAGGTCCATAAAGGGACGGGGTGTCTTGCGCCCTCCATTATAGGACGCCGCGTCATCTTCGAGCGTGACCAGGCCGCTGTCAATTTCCTTGCGCAGCGATGCCTTGCGCTCGGCGATCACCTGTGTTGGGTGTGAAGAACCACAGTTAAGCGAATTTCTGTCAAACCACCAATTATGACACAATGGTCCCTGAAGGCCCTAGTCGTAACGACCAGTTATACAAATAATAGTCCTCGAAAAAACGAAGGGATGGGGGGCGACATTCACGCGTTCATTATGTGGTGCGCCGCATTTTAGTTCCCTTAAGTGTGGTACTCTCGCGCTCGGGAGACCGGCGATTCAGCGATGTCCATAAGGCATGGCGCCGTGGTGTGACATATAGTGCTCGTCGTACATAGGCGTTCCTTGTTCGTTTCCGCGGGGACCGTAACGAGTGTTCAGATTTCTTACGGACAGTGAACATTACAAAACACGGCAAATTCTTCGTCACATTATTTCTCTGTCTGTGTATGTGAACTTCGTGTTTCTATTTGTATATATTGTGCTTGTGTAACTGAACTCCATATCACTTTGAATCACTTGTGCCATAGCAAGCCCTTCGACTAGTCTGGCTGACCTCGGCGGTCCTTTAAGAAGCTGCCCTCTCTTCCTCTCTCTCTCTCTCGTTCATTCGTACACTGCGTGTTTAGGACGCACACCTTCCTCCAACTTCCCCAGCTAACCGCAGCCGACTGCTTCACTTTTACTTATGCCAGCAACCTACCGGGAATAATTTTGCATACAACTTGGCATGGCGAAATAAAGACACCAGCCATTTTTTTGGCGTTTTTAGGAATTTAAAGGAACACTTAAACGTCGAAGCAACTGCGCTTATATCAGTAGATTAGAGTGTTCTAAATACAAATATACCACGCGCACCAGCAGCAGCAGTTGCATAGTAACAGAGAAAATGCCGAAAACGTAACAGGTGTCGACGCCTAATCCCCATTTCCCTCTACACTTTGTGACAACACAAACGGCGAATGCATTGTTAAACTGAATTTGTGGAGTTTACCGAAACGTTTCTTTTCATACAAACACTGATGCTGAAAGGATCTGCAAAGACAAAATACATGTATGCGGGGACCCTTGATGGCCACGCGCTTCTATAAACACGCAAACCACAGTAAGCACAGAATAAAATATGATGCCACCGCGCAGGCACTAGGCTGCGTTAATGTTTCGATGGCATTTAAAGGGACACTGAAGTGATATGTAAACATTGCGGGATTACTAGCGCAAATTGTAGTCCGGAGTCCCCAGGCCATGTTTCGACCACTCTAGGCGCGTTTACGCGATTTTATTTAGTAGAAAAACTAATTCGAAAACGCTGTCCTCCTCTCTTTACGCTCGCCCATTTTCTGTGGCGTTTTCGCGTGACGTCAGGAGGGGATGAGCTGGCAATTGGCTGCGCCACGGCTGCGCTACTGCACGGCTCCCCGGCCGACAGAGTCAGTCGGCCCAGCGTCTCGTCCGCCGGCCGCCGGCGGGTCGTCGCAATCAAGGAGGTTAAAAAAAATTGCTTGGTCGCAATTCGTTCGCTTAGTTGAAACGAAGCCAGGACACGTTTGTGAATGGAAGAATGTGCCTTTCTTTACTTTGTTTGTTTGTACACTGTATCTAGCTCCAAGTCAAGGTCGCTTCACACAAGCGCTGCACATGCGACGCTTCGCTGACTGGTACGCCAGTAGGAAAATATAAGGCCTCTTGAAGGCGGGAGAAGAGTCAGCGAAGTCAATATAGGTACTAAGGAAATAAAATCAACTGATATTTTTACCGTACAGCGTAAAACTAGGGCGCGGGAAGCACTTTTTTGCGCTGGGCGAACAAGCACAGCGGTCAGCAGCACGACTACGCATCTGCGAACGCTTTTCCGTCTACGAAATGCAATTGCTAGACGTGAGCTACTGTGGAAACTGGGGCGACGCTTACTGCACGATCGCAGTACAACAAATAGTCACCTAAGCGGCTTGAAATGCCAAAACTAAATAAAAGTGTAAACCGGTTCTACAATATATACCCTATATTAGCAAGGCATTCGCGTCCCGCTCCGTGGCCTAGCGGTCTGGGGCGTAAGGATTTCACCGCTAATGTTTTGCGAGTCACGAGTTCGAATCCCCGCAGGTACGTGCTTTTTTTTTTTTTGTAAGTTAACTTTTTTGTTTTCCGCCGATGTTTTCTATATTGAGTTCACCTTTTTTTGGGGCCGCAACGTTCATGGCTACACGAACTAGTTCACAAAACGCGCGCAGGCTGGCACTGGCGCGCTAGCGAGTTCTCGTTGGCGTGCTGTTGCCATAAGCACCGACTGCTTGCAGGCAGTGGGCACAGGCCAGAATGAACAGACCCTTGGCCTGGTGCGAACACGCTTTTTACGATACAGGCACGAGGGAGGCAAGCTCCAAATATGGGGGAAAAGCGCATGACATTTGGGCGTCTGCGGGTACGCGGAGGGCGTTCATGCACTGCGTAGGTCTCGGCTAGTGAATGCTACGACTACAAGCCGTCCTGGGAAGCTTATCTTGTGCATTTTACAGCCGAAAACATGGCAGAAGCGCGGTACGATGATTACTGAGATATTGAGAATGCCCATCCAACAAAGCCATTGGTTATGTTTCAAAGAACCGAAACCGAAACCGAAACTTGTGTGATTGCTAACCTTGGGCATCGTCCAATCACGGCGCCCCTCCTCTCAACGTCACAGCCTTAGTTTGTGCGGCCGCCGCAAACCGCGCATGGTAGTTTTTCTTCTTTCGCGCTTTGTAAAATAATTACCGATTTGTCAATCGGATAAACGATGAAAAGTGTGCTAATTTGAGCCAGTCTACGCAGTGCAAGCAAAAACGGGAGCTTGACAAATTCACTTCAGTGTCCCTTTAAGCGTTTCGCGATGCTTGCAAGTACAGTAAAAAGATGCATCCATGCGGGTGAACGGGAGAGCCTACTGCCCCTACTGACCGCTAGGACATGTCTACACGAAACCGCCAGCTTCAAAAGCAGATAATATTCCTGCGATCAACCACCAACGAGACCGCTGTGAAATTTGTGATAAAGTTAAAACTTATTTTGAACAACTGCTCCCAGGTCGCGCAGCATCCTGGTCATTTGTGTACAATCTTTGCCGACATCCCCATTCCCCGCCAATAGACCTCATGCGCTGCCCAGGCGGCGTCACAGAGAAGGAGGCCTTGGGTAGTACAGGCCGTCGCGTGTTGTACCATTATGATAAACTATATTCTGGTGTACTCACTTAGGCAGAACACAAACATTATTTGGCGTTCAAATTTGTTTCCAGCGTGGAGAAAACGGCAGATAAGGAACGGAGCTCTCCCACTCGCAAGTGCTAAGAGTCATATGATAGAAGTACAGTCCGGGCCGACCGCTTTTCCGTTAATCTAATAGTCTTGGTGACATAGAGCTTTCAATTACCGTCTGTCACTATAAACAAAAGCGGGTGCACTGAGCTGTTATTGCACAATTCGTGTGTTGAGGGCTTGTGTAGCGCCGATCGAAGGACACTGCATGCGCTGGCCACCTGGACTGCGCACGCTGTGACTTCGCTCCTTTTCGATCGTTAAAAGCAATTTAACAGGACAACGAGATGTGAAAGTAACCTCGGTTTGCTTTGTGTACGGATCAGTGGTATGCAGCGGCGAGCGATGGCTATATTTAAGTGGGGGTGAAATAGAACATGCCCAGAGCGAATCGCGAGTACGTGACAGGCTGTCAAGTCAGTGGCGCTTTTGTGTCCCTGCATTGCTTCGATTTCTTATATTTAGCCCTTATAAATCGCTTCGCGTCTGTTCACATGAATCAGGCCAACTTGTATTTTCAAAAGCAGCGCATGTTTTAATCTACTGGCGCTAACTACCTATGTGTCCATTCTCCGTTTTGTAAGAAGCTTGCCGTTTTCAGTGCTTGTAAAATTGATCCGTGCCTCACGCATTGCACAGGTTTACATGTTCATTTCTGGGCTCGTTCACCTCAAGGTGGCATATTATTAGCAGAATGTCGTTGCTTAATTACCTGTGCAAGTTCTGGCAGGAGTAGGCCTTGGGCAGATACAGTAATCCCTCGCTATAACGAAGCCAGCTGGACGGCGAAAAATTTCGATATAAGCGTCCACTCGAGAAAAGCTAAAGTAGCTGAAGTTTAATTGCGCCACAACTGCGAGGAAACAAAGTACAATGCATTTAGTAAAACAAAAATTTTATTCAGGTGCAAAAAAGGCATAGAGCCTTGGCTGTTTCAAGTTCTTGCCAGGCGCGAGCAACCCGTGCTCCCGCTGGCAGCAATGCGGCGATGAAGTTGACATGAAGGCGAGTGAGAGCAGTGACTGGCGTCGCAACGCCTCGAAGAATGGAGAGTAAATGAGGAGGGGAAGGCAGTGGCCACTTTTACAGAAGGGCGGAGGGGGACGGAGTCGTGGGGCGGGTGCGAGCGTCACGGAACGCTACGAGAGTCTTGCGCTGAAAACCGCCGCAAATGCTGTGGCTCGAGTGTGAGGTTGTTTCTGTTTGTGTCAAAAACAACTAACAGGTCATTGTGAGTACGCAGTGCAATCATGAAAACTTATCGGTTTTGAACTAGGGGCTTTGCATGATCACTGGGCATTTTTTCCAAAGTGTGCAGCTGTGAAATTTCAAAACAAGAATTTATCGGCGCCCCGTTGTCGACCGCACTGCTTATTCTACGGTTCGAGTGCCCGTATTCGCGCACCGTCCCGTTCGCACTATTGACCAATGTCGATGTCGATTCTGTTGATTACTGCATTTGTTTGTAAACCAATGAGCAACCCTAGAGACCATTCCAAGAGATCGTGCTCGTTAAAGGACGGACTTAGCTTCACCAGAAACAAAGTAGAACATCAACAACAAATTCAACAACTAATATTTTTAAGGCAAAATTTCGAAATTTTTTGTTCTCCGTATATATGTGTACATCGGTCTTGAACGACTGGTTTGGTACTGCCGGATATATATGCCGATTGGTACGTACACACACACGCATAAAATATGGAAAATAATGTACTCCGTTCATTCCCCCGCCGGCAGGTACTTTCCGGTAATTCCTATTCTTGAATCCATGCTCAGTCGCTCCCGTTATCTTTTCAACGGCGTAGGTAACGTAACATTCGATGCATTTTTCATCAATTTCCCTCTAGAGCGCGCCCAAAATAAGTGCGCATTTTTAAATCTTTGATTTAAAAAATGCGCACTTTCCTATGTATACAGCTATGTATAATCCTATGTATACTATGTATACTATGATTTCCTATGTGTACGGCTACTGTTGCTTATGTGCCATAAAACACAACACAAAAACAACAACAGCTACTGATTTACAGCTGCTATGAATCGCTGTAAAGAATTCCCTTGACGACTCATGTTCGAGTTGTCAATACAAATCCTCATAAAGTTTCCCCTCCGAACACATTTCTCTCAAAATGTGTGTCCAACGGCTCACTTGATGGCGTAGCTTTCAATGATGCCATAAGAAAGGGGCCAGGTTAGCACACTAATGAGTGCGGCTCTGCGCAAAGCAGTTCAGTCGCACTTAAAAAGCTGATGCAGGAGAAGCGATGACCAAGGAATAAGGTTAACCCATTTGGCTGTTTTGACATGTCAACGTGCATTCCTCTGCCTCTGAATTCGACCTTAGACGACGCTGTTCTCAGCAAAAATAAAGCGCGTAAAGCAACAAGCTATATTTATCAGTGCACAGAAATATGGTATAATTCAGGCCTCCTTGTCAATCCGGCTAGCAGCGCCAGCAGTGCCGCTATTTCGACTATTTGTGCTACTTGTGTATTTTTAAGTTCTTCTTGTTGCACCGTCCACCGCCGAAGGTTTGGCAGCCCCAAGCAAATGTGTATTCCTCCACTCACCCGTACGTCAACAGCGCGAGGGAGCTTCTGTGCTGTTTACTGGATAAAATGAAATAAAACTAAAACTTTCGTGCTTTTTCGACCAGCCAAGCCAAGTGTTATATTTCGACCGTTGTGATACTAAAAAAGCTCGGTAAAATCCGTGAAACTCAAAAAACGCCCACCGCCTGTTGGCTAGTCAATGGAAACGCATGCGGGGCATCTGCCCTTGTACTACGGATGCCGGAAAGACACGAGAGGGCGCTGCATGTCCGCCAAACGCCAGCGCAGAACGCCTACAAGAGGCGCGGCATGGTGTCTGATTTTGCTGTACGCCGCCACAACAATATGGCATTAAATACGTTTGTTCTGATTGGTTACTACGAAAGCAAAAACTAATGGAGACAGGCTTCGCAAATATGGTGACGATCGTGTTTGAGATGTGGCCGTAAACTTTCAGGAAAAAATGGAAGGAAACTGCCGAGTGAAATGACGGCTGATATAATTATGCGTCAGCAAACGATACATCGTTGGCTGTTGAACAAAAACTGACTGGGCTACGGAACCCATATCTTCCCGTTGAAACAAAGAAGTTACTCAGCCCTTAGTGCCCCTTTAATAAAGCGTTTTGTATGTTTCAGCAGACAAAATTTGAATCATGGTGCTATCAGCTTATGCCAGTATAACAAGGCGTACCATACACACCTTTCGTGTGAAAGAATGCAGCGTTTTCAGACACTTCCGGTGTTCTCTGCCGACGGACGACAGCTGAAATATAAAATTCACGTGCAGAAGAGGCTGAACAACTTCTCTCCAAGACAATCTCGCCCAACCTGGAAATGTGCAAAGAAACTTGTTAATTTTAACGTTCATTTTAGATGCGTCTGATTCGTCCCCCAACTTCTTCAACACTGAATATAACGGAAGAGTTCGATTTCCCAGGCTCATCTAGGTGCTTTGAAATGCCGCTTTTTGAAATGGTGGGGAGATGTAATAAGACAAATATCAACTTTGCTGGTTTGCAAGATAAACACCCAGCAGAGAACAACACATCAAACCACCCCATGCGTTTGGCATCTCGTGGCAGTTGGGTAGAGGAGTATGTCACAAATGTGCGCGTTGTACTGCCTTGGCCTTAGCGCGCGATCCACAGCGTTTGCCTTTTCTGGAAAAGACGATGGGTGCTTATTAAGGTTATATTATCGTGGACAATTTTTTATTGGTCATCAACAGGGAGTAACCAGTTAATCGACAACATTCAAGAGCCAATAAGATTCGGGGTTGTTTTTTCTGGTTGTATTAAATCGTTCATTTGCGCCTTTTTTAACTGGTGTCCTTTTACATGGTTCGTAACCGCAAGGGAATTTGTTTGTAGCTGAACTTTCAGAGTGCAAACGCGTTCTTACAAAGTGTGTTATACCTGTCGACTGCTTTCACATAGGGGCTGGTTGTGTTGCTTTGTGCATTGATGGTGGTTCCTATGACTGTCTCTGCAGAGGAAGCAGAACATGTGTGGAACCCACGGCCTTCAAACACGCGTTCCCATTGAGAGCTGCAACGTACAGCGTTAGTTTTAATGACTCACCACATATGGTGTCCAACGTACACATGGTCACTACGGGAAGAAGTCTCGAACGGTTGCTTTGCCCGGGAAAGCTCTCCAAGCTTTGCGGCAAGAATGAATGACTGGGCATTGATGGTGCCCATAAAGTCGTCCCAAGATGCGAAAGTGAAACGCAGGCGTGAACAGACGTCGCCCCGAGACCGCCACTTTTCTCCTGCACTGATGAATGACGGTAAAATAAACAGTGTGAAAAATTGTACCAGCAAAGGTTTATGTTAAAACACTAGCAATCCACTTGTTCACGTTAAAGCAATGAACAGTTTCTCGCTGTCTTTTAGGGGCACATATAGCGGAGAACTTACTGCAGGTTTACCCACTCAATTTAATACAATTACCATACAATTTACTCCAGGAGCCATCCAATTTAATCGAAGTGCCATTTAATTTATTCCGGGTGCCAGCGAATTTTATTCAAGTGCCAACCAATTTAATCCGGTCGCCAACCAAATCAATCCGGCTGTCCGAAGGTTGTTCAGGAGTGTTCTGTGCGAAATGAGGCGCAGCTTTGCGGACTTTGCTGCGCGTTCTGTGGTGAAAACGTGGTGTTTCGTGATCCATTATGCGCTAAATATGTTATGCAGAGAGCTCAATGGACATTTATAAACACGCGCAGACCAAGACAGCGCTATTTTGTGATCCGCTGGTGCCGCATGATGTGAGCTGATCGTCTGCGAGAGCGCCGTCGATAACTCATGTCATAAGTATATTGTCTGCTCCTCGCTTAAAAATGGCTTGAGAAGCTCCTTTAATACAAACACATTCCTTTGCATTTGATTTTCAGAACAGCCCTTTCCATTCTGATTTTCAATGAATGAATGCTCTTGTGCCGTGTTAAATGTTATTGCGAAATGCTTGCTTCAGAAATATCGCCTGCTCACGTCAGAAGTATCGTCTGCTCGCGTAACAATACGCTGCAACTCTGCTGACGTAACAGCACGCGAGCAGACGATACTTCTGACAATCTCGCAGACGACCAGCACACGGCGCCAACGCATCAAGTAAGACAGCTCTCCTGGTCTTCGCGTGTTAGTATATGTCCATTAGGCTGTGCGCATAAGATACTTTCCACATAATGGATCAAGAAACGCCACGCTTTCACCACACCACGTGCAACAAAGTCCGAAAAGCTGCGCCAAATTTCCCACAAGACACTCTTGAACAAACTTCTGACAGCTGGATTAATTTGGTTGGCTACCAGATTAAATTACAGGGCGATTGGATTAAATTGGGGGGGGGGGGGAACCTGTAGTTGTGGCTGCACAACATAGGTAGGCCTACAGTCTAGGTACAGTAGTACCGCAAAGAGCTGATGTGTGATGTCTTCACAATGCTTCATGTTCACGTGAGAAAAATCGAAAAAGATTCTTTTTACCTTGGAAGGAAAATTATATGCCAAACGTCACTTTTGAGAATTCCATTTCAGAATGCGGTTTTCTGTTTGTAGCATGCAGTTATTTCTGGGACACTGACGACACTGCAGCTGTTTCTTTCCGAGTAAAAAATTCGTAGCTTTAATGATGCTCTTAAATCAGGCACACAAGATGAAATATTGTGTGACGGATCAGGCCACCCCTGTTGATGTCAAAGCTTTATTATTCTCTTTTTGGGCTTCGGCCCTGCTGATATCACCTACATTTATAATTTAAATGCCGCATATAGGATGATACTAATATTGTAAAAACAAGATTTTCAGAAACGACCGCCTGGCATTACATTTACCAGAGTAGAATATGGGAGGAGCTGTACGGGGCGCAGTTTACCTTCATTGTGCTTGGCTCCTACCCATTAAATTTGAAATCCCGCCTTAACAGATGAAACCAATTTTGTAAAAACTATATTTCATTTCCCACCGCCTGCCACAAGGATTACCAGGGTAGCTGCCATGGTGCGGAATTTGCGCCGGCAGATTTACGATGAACACCTGCCACATTATTTTTTTAAGCTAGGTAGCCTCGGGATAAACTTTCGTAATACCATCTAGGGCCAAGAACTTTACGTTACTGCTGTGGGAACTTGCAGTCAACTGTCTTGCTGATAAGCACTTGGCATGCAAAAAATTCTAACTTAGGCATTACTGGCCGTGCTGTGGTGGTACCTGGTGAGCAATCCAGTTCCCAGCCAACCATGAAGAAATTCGTACTCGTCACCTTTAGTCAATATCTTGTTGCTTGAAAGGACTTCCTGAAGACGGAAAAAATTCTTAATCTGAGGACAAGCACTGAAAACATTCCGGAAAGTAAAAAGAAGCTGACGCGGAGTGCACTTCAAAACAGGTATTTTGCCAGGAAAAGAGCACAAAAAAGGACACTTACTTCAACATATTCTGCCTTGAAGAGGATCACTAAGGGTCTGAAGCCAAGATATACAACGTATCTGCCAAACCTTTGGAAGACTGCATGGAAGCCTCTCACAGTAGCGAACACCACTATAACAGAAAAGCAGCACTTAGGCTTTCCGATCACTCCGAACCTTTTCTGTTGTTTGAATTCTACGTTTAGAACATTTGTTATAAAATAGCAACTGCCAACCAGTACCGGGCAATGTACAAATTTTCCCGCCATTTTCTTTCCCTTGCGCCGCTTAACAATGAGGTGACGTCAATACCTGGCGCTTTATCTTTGCATATAAAGCCACCGATCGGTTATGACACGAAGCGATTAAGCTTGTACGCTAGCACGCCAAGGGACTTGACCTCTCTACAGAGCGCCGCTGGCTTGCGTGCCTGAGCCCCGTGCTTATAAAGAACGGAAGAATGATCAGGTTAACCTGAAGACTTATCAGGAGCCACAAATGCTACTCCGACAAATCCGCTTCAATGTGTCTTGACACAATTTGAAAAATTACGAGAAATGAAACTTTTCAGAACGAAGCTGGCCTTACTCTAAAAATTTTATCTACGAGGAGCTCGACAATCCGAAACCAAGGTAATGTTTGGTAGTAATTGGGATGCTCCGAAGATTATTGTACATGGAATCAACCAAGGCGTTTTTGTAACGTCGGACAGGGCGCTGCGACACCAGCTATTCAATGCAAAAGATCTCATCGCCTTCCACCTTAACATGAGGTCATAAAGATGTCCTGAGAAAAATGCGTGATGACCACCTCCACAACATGACTTTCAAGACATTTGACCTATAGGCAGGGCGGTTGCCAACGGGCAATATGTTCCGCCTAAATTGTTCTTTCTATGAGCATAAATATAATACTTCGGTATTTAAAAGAGAGGTTACCATGCCGAAAATGTCACTGGTTGCGTAAACTATTCGTGTTACTCAACATGGTTTATGAAGGGAGGGAGAAATATAGGTTTGGAATGTAGAGCCTGATATCTTCATGGTTTGTCGAAACATTTAACTGCCGTTACTTGTGTTGGGCTTTTGCGGCAAACAGTCCTGGGTTTAAATTTCTTTACAATCTTTGTGAAAGTTTCTCGCTGTATTATGGTTATTATAAAAATTCCGCCAAAGGACCCACAAGCATCTGGGGTAGGGCGCAACTCACTCGTGCTGAATCCGACTGGCGCCATGGGCTGATCGCAAGCGTTCATGAGGATCCACTGCTGCTGGAAGGGAAAATGCTCCCGAATATATGGCAGCCCTTGTAGCCGCTTCACCGTCTTCGACTGAATGATCCTGGACACCCATATGACAGTTCCTACCAGAACTGCAGATCCTTGCCGCCATGATGAGGAATGTTCTGACAGCGCATGAGGACATCTCCAACAGGCTGTCCATAGACAGCAGAGAGAGCCCGTGCTGAGAGATCCCAGTCATTACGGCGCAAGGATTGACCAGCTGAAAAAACAAAAAGTAAATGATTGAACAAAAATACACTCCTCTTTGTCATGTTTTGCTTATGGAAGCCCTTATGTGTTCTCACGTGGCGGGAGTGACTTTCGCCAGCGTTTTACCATTCGCTCGCTTTGATGCTCCAGGTGCACTTGCATATTCTGTGCTTCGCTGATGCACAAACTGGGGGTGCCGCCCACCCCGAGACACGGGGTCAACATTTCCGACATCTCCGACAAGCACCAAGAGAGCGGAGGGCCTCGGCCAACACGCTATGAGGAATCGAGCGGCTCGAGCTTGTTCTGTGTTTTTTTGTTTAAAGTTTGCTCTTGGAACCATTTTCTCGAAAGCCGCGTTCCAAACGTGTTCGTGGGAGTTTGGCGCATTCGGTGCTCACAACGAGGGGTTTTAAAGGCGAAAGTGTTTGTTATATACATTTCATGCAACGCGGGCAGTACAAACAAAATTCTTGCCAGGCACACAGAATTGCACATAAAATCAAAGTACGAGGCGCTATCCAATGCCAGGACAGGGAAAGAGCAGTTCCGGAACAGGATTGGAGGAGGGTTCTCTGAAAGGGCGACGCATGTACGCGCTGGGTGAGGGAAACATCAGCGCCGAAAAAGGGTAGGCCGCTGCCCCCCGTGACATACGATCCGGTGCGAAGAGGGGGCTCCTGGTGATGGCGAGCGAGTTGAACAACGTTCAAAAGAAGATATCCGGGTTGGGATGGCAAAGTGGTGACGAATGTGACGGCTTTGGCCTTCATATTCTTGGGAAGTTTTAAGCATCCCACGTAAATGGCGCTTCGTTGGGCCACAAGGATTATGCCGTGAATTCCAACACTTGGGGCGTTCCTAGCAGACTTAGCAGACGTGGCTTAGCAGACGTGGAATCTAGGTTGCATGCGTTCCTCCCCGTGCGTGGACCGGCCGTAGTTCGGCGTTTGATTGTCGCCACTTTTACGATACAAACGCCCGCATTCCCAGATAAATCAACCGAAATGATTTCGCCAGTTAAAAAAAAATACTGAGTGTCAATACTTGCTTCACCTGTTTAAGAAAGACAAACCACCATAAACCGGCAGCCTTCATTCGATGATCGAAAGTGTAACAAAGGCTTTCTTGTTTGTTGCCCAGCAGGAGGTGAAAATAGAGTTATTCGCGCGTAAACGTCGCTAGACTAGGAAATAACAGCACCAGAGAGCAACGAACGGAGATAGAATTTGTTAAAAGAAAAACATACGACAATGACAGCCAGCACGAGAAACATGTGCCTCTGTTGAATAGACAGAAATTAGAAGGCGAAGTTATTACTAGAAATAATAATATGGTCACCCACGATGATGTAATACGTCCACAGGGAATATGTGTAGTTCTCTGAATTGCCTTCTCTGTCAATAGCAACAGATCACGGGAGTATGTAACCGGTCTTATTGGTACATTGCATAATTCAGGCAGTTAGTCAGTCAGAGCCCGTGTTTGTTACTCTTCTCTTTGTCCTGTCTTCGCGCCGTACGCTTTATGAAGTATATTCAGAAGCACATCGCTGAATGTCAATATGTAAAAATAATACGACGTGTGGCGATTTCCAAATCACGTAAGCGGTGACAAAGTTCATTGGTGTTTACACTGTTAGTTGTTCTGTTGTGTTGTAATAGTATTATTTCAAAGCGGTCACCTGTAAATATTTGATTGAGTGAGCCTCTCATCACTGTTTCGTGCAACAAGGTTCAAAAGGCCTGCCTTTTTGGCCAGTTAACGCAAACTTTGAAAGAAAGCGTTAACCCGGACATTAACCTGCATACACTGCCGAGAAATCATGTTCACACCAACAAAATTCAGCGAGAAAGTCGCATCTGACAGATGGCGCCACCAGTCCATGGCGCGCGCGCCGCTCGTGGGACCTTGTTCTCGGCGGTTGTACTCGGTTTTTGCAAGAGGTAGCGTCAACATCCCCCTCGCGAGGGGCACGATCAAATTCAGAGCATTTCCGGGGGCGCACGACGCTAAGTAGTTTGCGTTACGTTAATGTTGTTGCACTTGTGGCAACTGCTGACGAGAGAGCGCTCGTCAGCAGTAATTTGAATGAGTCAAGGATATAAGGCGTGTCCGTAGCCTTTCATTCTGTGTCGGCTTTGTGGCGCAGTGGGTAGAGCGTTGCGTACATTGCGTCCCGCCCGCAGGGTCGAGGGTTCGAACCCTGGCGACGGATTGTAATTTTTTTATATAGTAGGGACAACGACGGTGCGGACTACGGACGCCAACGCGTGTGACATCGTGAGTTACTGAAATGCTCTGCATTTAAAAGCGCGTTGTCTTTCGCGATTCCACAACATCTCGCGTAAAATTTTGGAAAGAAAATAATACTTCAAGGAATGCATTGCAACATTACCCGGTAGATCTTCAGCTAGTTCATCAAAAATGGCAAGGGATGCTTCGATTTTTCTCGGCATGTGAATGCGAAAGCCTCGTTTGACTTGCCATTGATACGCTGCTGAACTTTCTGTTGAACCCTGCCATGCACGTCTCCATTTGAACAACCCACTGCACGGTACCCTTCGTAGCTCATTGCTCTGGGTCATCTCCTATTCGCCCTCCTATCGGTACCTTCACATCTCACGGCTGCTCGTACTGCACGTTTGGAAGCAGTCTACCCTCCCTCCTTCCGCGCAGCTGTTGCACCTTCCTGGTACATCCTCCGCCGCCCTTTCTCAGAGCCCCACTCCGGCACTGCTGTCAACTTTTCCCTTATCTGGCTCGCGCTTTAATTTTTTTTGTACCTCAGCTTTCCAGTACCTTACAAAGCACGTGACTGAAATATAAACACCTCACGCTTTATTTGCCCAAAAAACCGAGCACTCCCTGTTTAGAAACATACGTAGGGTTGGTGTCCGTAAACATTTCGAATTCACTTCGGACCTTCACAGCGTTCAATATTTATGCATGCAAGCAATAAAATATATAATCGCTCTTCTGATATAGGCGGAAAGCGAGAACGCCCGTATGTTCGAGATTTCGGAGCGCGTTAAAGATGCCCAGAGGGTCAAAATTAATCCAAAGACCTTCACTACTGCGCGGCTAATCGCCTGCATTGCGTCGGTGCGTTAAACCCTCACACTCAATCAATCAATCAATCAATCAATCAATCAATCAATCAATCAATCAATCAATGAATCAATCAATCAATCAATCAATCAATCAATCAATCAATCAATCTTCAGGGTCTGTTTATTTGCATAAAGAAGTGGTCAGAATGTGGAGTGTAATAAATGTCGTTTATCTGCTTCCTCAAGAAGGCCCACAAATGGTTATTGTTCCGGTGGGGAAGGGGTGTTTACGAGTTCGGAACATCGCTGGCCGGGGATGCGTTTTTGTGTCTGGTACGATGTGAACATCAGCTTTTACCACAAAAAAATAAAATTCCTTGGCTGAATTTCTATCGCTGAAGCAGCGATACCAGCGGTATCTGGTGCTTTCTAAAATATCTCGAGGCGAAGCCTGCACTTTTAACAGCCTCCTCTGTTCTGGTTCTAGCCAACGCGACACAGTAGATTATATTTTGGCATAATAAAGTTGCCGTCATAGGAATGTCCACAACGCACGCGAGAAAAGAGAGACATTTTTTGCCGCTGCCTTTACATGTTCCGAAATTTCCATTTCGCCGCGCGGAGCTGCTGCTACAACATTTATACAAATGCCAAATCGTAAATATGTTGCTCCCGGGCGTTCCGAACTCGAGGAGAGAGGTAAACGGTTTGATGCCGGCTGGTAATAATTTTCTCAGCGGGCTTACCTGGTCCCACCCCTCCTCCCTCACAAATCTCAGAAAAGTGAGCACACTCACTTGAAATCAGGACTCACCGGAGCAGGTGAGCCGTGCAGTCGAACAGGAAATGGATGCCGGTTGCCATGCGAACGCTGAAATCTTCATGAGTCTGCATGCACCGGCTCTAATCTGCTCTCCAGATATCATACACACGTCGACGGCTGCGCTGGTATCTACAAAACCCGCCGCGCCGTTGTTATGAACACCCGTGGAATCACTGCGCGGGCGTTGCCCTACCTGAGATAACCGCAGCTATTGAAGACGGCGACAAAAGAAGGGTGGTATCTGCCCGCTGGTGCGTCGTACGTTGGTCTGTTAAACAAGATGGTGTTGTTTGTACACGTGCCAACCGAGCGAGCGGGCGGTCGTTGCTCGCCCCCTCTCTGCAAGCTTTCCGGGCGGGCGCTCAATTATCGGGCCGCCTCAAGGTCGGATTGCGCCTGCACGTCACTTGATGAACTGGGGGAAATCGAGTGGCCGTGGAGCTGCCAACTGATACCACGGCCGGACTGGAGCAGCGGCGAGCGCGCACTTTCATACGGCCTGCGCACCCAAGAAGGAACCAATACAGCAGATTCTTTACAGTGGGGGCGCTTCGAACCAACCCTCTGCCCTTCCAAACCCGCCTTTCTGTTAGTCGACGCATCGCCTCTGGCCGAGCAGCTGTGTGTTTTTGACAGTGCGCTTCGCTGCCGGCGGGCCGCTCAGCCCGACCGGAGCGTGAATACCAGAATCACGTTTAGCTAAGCGATAACCCTATCTCCCTCGACGGGAAATCATTCGCGTCACTGGTCGTGCCCTATGCCTGTGCAAACCAAGACATCATCCGAAAGGAAAAATAAAAAATAAGAAATGATATTTCAGTCACGGAAAGTGCCGTGTTTATTTGCTTGTCTCACCATTTTCATATAATACAGTCGCTGATAAGATATGAAGGCCTCGCATATTTTTCTTCATGTGCCCCGAGTTAAAATGTTTCTTTCAATTTTTTGATTAGGCGCTTCCGAGTGATAATGTTAGGCTGTTTGACCCAATTAGACCGAAAATTCAGAAGGGGGGAGGAGTCGCCTATTTTAATGACGCACATGTAAATTTACACGGACAGGTATCGCGTGTAGCCACAGCAGGGCTAGAGCTGTGGCAAGTGCGCGCGCGCCGCCGCTCTACCTACCCCGCGCGTGCTTTAGGTCGACCGGCGAGGGTTGGTCCGCAGCGACACGAACTAGCGGCGGTCAAAGGTGGGAACTATACCCGAAGCGCAGGCCGTATGAAAGTGCGCGCCCGCCGCTCCTCCAGCCCGGCCGTGCTGATACAAGCAATATGGCTGGGAGGCTGGCGCTGACCGCTTCAGTCGATCCAAAATGAAGTTATTCTCTCTCTCTCTCACTATCTCGCTCTTGCAGAGGCCACTTATTCGTGAGTCCGTGCAGAGTTTTGGAAGGAAAGTAAAATAGGAACTGAAAAACAAAAGAAAAAAACAGTATTTTTGGCCAGAACGAAAACGTAACCGAAAAGTTATTTATTATTTTCTTCAGGAGCAAAAACAAAAAAAAAATTGTTTCGGTTTTCGGTTCGAGTGGAAAGTTCAGGTATTTCAGAATTCATCCCAGTTTCAATGCTGCAAGGTGGGAGATTGCCGCCAGTTCGCTGCATATAAAATAACCTTTCGTTTCGTGGTGATATCTTTGTTTTCGCAGTCTTGCTTGGTCTTTTCCTACTCTCTCCGTTTGTCACCATGTTCTAGAACTCGATATGACGCTGTACGTCCCTCTCGATTGTAAGTGCTTATAGGTCGCTGTGTGACGCCGCCAGCAGTTGGCTGCAAAGCAGACCTCACGGCCTTGTCAATTTATTGCTAAATTATAGAAATATTTATTTCTTTATTTATTCGTCCACTCTTCATTTACTCATTTATTTATTCATATAACCTACTTTATCATAAAGCATTGTTGTAAGGGGGTGCTACAGATGAATAAGCACAAAATTCAGAAGAACGACGTAATGATAAAGGAGAAAAAGAAAATGCAATATTTGGTGTGATCACAGCAGCATAAACTTATTGCATAGAAAACAGCAGATTACAGCAGCACATTCAACGAAGATATCGTGCCGTGCTTCTACGCGAGTGGAGCCAGATAGCCTTGGGAACTGAACTCTCAATTTTTCTTGTGGTCCACCACGAACCGTTACGAAACATTACGAACCATTATTTTTTTGTTCCGAAAATTAACCGGAACGGAACTTTTATTTGTGGAACAAAACAGAAACCTTAGAGAAAAACATTTCGCTCCGATGCCTGGTGTACCGCATTGACATCATTTATAAGAAAATGTAACTATTGGCCTCCTTTGTGTTATGTGTACCTTCCTTATTGGCATAAATAATTTCCTCAGGGAGTTTTGGTGCGTTGTAAGTTTTGAATATGTATAAAGTGTTGCTGTGTGATGATATGTTGTGTCATCCTCACAATGTTATGCAAAGTGAGACGAGTGTTTCTAAATTTATCGTTTGCTTGGTTATCTGTTTAAATGAGTTTTTCTTCGGGTATTTTGTAACTTTGTGCTACTGCTGGTGTCTGTCCAGGGATCGGGGACACAATCAGGGACTTACGTGTACCTTTTGTCACCGTACCCTTAGTTTTTCTCTGTGAAATGCTAGAAACTCGGTGGAAGTATATTGCAAAAAAGTTAGTGGCGAGTGGCTGCGATGCCGGTTCTGCTGCAGGTTTCGGCGTTTCCAAGGGTGGCCGCATCTATTATTATTATATTATTGTTATTGCAATCCACGAATGAGAAGTAACCCGTGCACTCACTAGGAAGTGTTATTTACTCTTGATTCTTTCGGGCTTTAACGCACCGGAGCTGCATCTGTCCTATAAGTCACCCCGTATTGACTGGCTCTGGACTCATTTGACCACGTGAGGATCTTCCCCTTGCACGGAAGTCTCGGCACACTGGCGTTTTGGTAATGTGTACTTAAGCACTTAAACGCAGGTAATTGCACAATATCTGGAGTGTGGTATTGCCCATAAATATGGTACAATATATGTATTCATTGAAAGGCTCCTGAGAATAGCATGAGGGTAAGTATAGGTGACAGTTGTTTGGATCAATGTGGCATAAACGGTGTATGTGTGAATCTTTAAGGGTGTTGCTAGATCGCTAGGTGGCACAGTTCTTCTGTCGGTTGCAGTGTGGGGTTCTCAGATCACTTAGATTACCCTGGTTTTGAAACTAAAAGGTATGCCCGTTTTTTTCAAGGATTAAAATAGGGATTACAACATAACTGTGCGATTTCTTCCTGGGTTAATTTTGGCGCCAATGCTGTAACATAGTCCCTACGTTCAGAAAACGTAGAACTGATATCCAAACCCGCATAAACTGTGGGAGTACACTTCAGCTTGTATGATTGGAGTTTTTCATCTATGCAAATCCTCGCTCCGCTTTGTGGGGCGCCACCTAAATTAAGCAGGGGCTGTAGATGTCTGTATTACTGGTGTAGCTGTTTGCCATATTCATTGTCATATTGATATTCATCATTCCATTGATGCTGTAGCTGTGTGTCCTATCCAAGCAGTGATTACCGGTTTTTTGCAATGGAGGACAATCGCCTTAGGCCAATGACACTGATAACGAAGAACGTGGGATATACGAAAGGGCAATATTTTATATGCGGTTGAGGTATGAAGCAACCGGTCTGTTAACGTGCCTTTAGCTTTGTGTCTCTTAGACCGGCGTCGCGAAAGTGGTAAGTGATGGGGAGTCTTTTTTTCACTTTTGGACATTGATGCTTCGTAATAAGGCCAAATAAGGTGTTCACGCACAGGGCCATGATGTAGCAATGCCCTTGCATAATCATGCATGGCGCTTATACTTTTACGGCTCATTGCTTACGCTTGCCAATGTCATACCGACCGTACTAACTGACAGTTTTCTGGAATTCTTATCACCATATTGCCCAAATTGCCATTGTGAAGGACGTTCAACGGAAATGTTCGGTATGAACACGGGGAACGGTATTCTAAAAAGAAAGAAGTGCTTGCTTTTATACCGGGTCGGTTCGTCGTTAGGCGAGTGGTAGGGACCATTCATCGTTCACGACTCCGAGCTTCGAAAAATCTCCAGACTGCACAAACAATTTGGAGATACCAACTTTCAGGAATATTGAACTGTAAGGCATGCCAAAGTCACTGCATTGCTTTCTCAGTTTCAGTATTTCACGAAGAAAATTGTCGTTGTAGTAAACCAACAGCCAGTGCCACTGAACACTCAGTTTTTGGCTGTCCTGCGTGGGTCAGCTATCATTGAAGTAAAAAAACAAAAGAAAATGCAAGCGTACAGCATCTCCAGGTGCATGCAGAAACGTTTATTCCATGATTTGGCCTCACGTTATAAGACACAGCAACAGGTGTGCGTTCAGGCTATGCTGTGATATTCCTGAGAGATCCAGTGCGCTGGCGTTCGATGGCTCCTGGGTATAGAGGCGTGAGAGGTTGAAAAAAAAAATGGTTGAAAAAAATGTTTTTGCTTGTTTTATGCAGGACAACATTACAAAAACAAAAATAACTTCGTGAGGGAAATTCGTTGGAATAGGGCCAATCCGCATGAAGGGAAACGTTTTCTAATATCAATGCCTTGAAGTGAAATCATGAGCAGATTTGGAGGACGGAAGTTCTGTTCGCACTTTTCTGGTGCAGCATGTAACAATTTTATTTTTTCAGTGTTAACGGAAAAGTTCATCGGGAACTTAAGTCTCTTAAGTGATTTTAAGGCGAAAGCCAGCGATTATCGAAGACTTCTTCAGTGCTGCATCGTGTTGGCGGTGTCTTCACATTCTCTATCGTGCCGCACGCAAGCGGATAAATATTGTTTCACCCTTGCACAGTAACGGGTTAGCACTGTAGCAACGCCGCCTGCATAAACATTACCTAACGCGTGAGCGAAAAATGGCCAAACAGCCAGAGCCACTCTCCTGCCGCTCTCTCCTACCCTTTCCCGCTCCGTAGCCTTCCTGCGTGCTTTCATGTCCACCAGCCAGCGCCGCTTCTCGGAAACTATGCAAAATATTTAGCAGTTTGTCTAGCGTTACCCAGGCGGAGCTCCTACGCCTTCTTGTTTCTTACGATGCCTGTTTATCTTGGCCTGTCGCTGATAAAACCGCCTTTGCCACGGCGGACGCAACATCACTTGAGCTGCCGCAGGCTGATGCCGGCTTTGCGCGCTTATCTACTTGGATCAGGTGCCCTGAAATTTTCTGAGTTAGGCACCCCCCTCTTTCCCCTCCGCATTTCGGCGTCGTTTTTTTTTTGTCCACGCCATTCGCACTACGCATCGGTACGCAGTTTCAAATTGAGAACTGTAGTGTAGAAGCGCCCGGACAGCGTGGCTGGACCCTCAACTACTGATCCTTTTGTTTTCTCTATCTCCTGAAATTTATAAGCACGCGATATTTTTTTTAGTGTAATGGTAGCAGTGAACCTTGAACAAAAATGTGCACGCATTTTTCTCCTCTGCAAATGCTCCAGAGAGAGAAATATCATAAAAATAATGGCTGTACCATCCGAAAATGTCGTTTTTCTGTTTACGATTTGTCTACCCGACAATTATTATGTCCTTACACTATTTCAGTTCGTCCTTCGTCAGTCATATCTCGACAAATTCAGAAGTTATGATGCAAATGACACGTTGAACGAGATCCGCAGTGCTCCCCACAACAATCGCCCCGTCACGCCTAAGACGTGAGCGAAACCGCTCTTGAAACCCAACAGCAAACTGACAGACACACGTCGTAGAAGTGGGTGCAGCGTTCGCGACTCGCGAGCAGTGACGTAAGGCGGAGCGTCCGCCGGTGCGCTCCACATAGCGGATGAGTGCCTGAACTAAGCGTCCCTACCGTTCCCGTTGGAAAGCGGCCGACGTGTCAGGCAGTGTTTATAGAGGCGGCGTTGACTATAGTCACAACACTTCGCTGCGGCTCTGGTGACCCTAGTTCAAATCCCATTCGAATCCAAACAAATTTCTAGGTATATTTGATTGGCTTATATACAATTTACAGTGGCCGTAATTTGGCTTCATTTGTGTAGTCGCCAGCCACTACAGTCGCTTATCGCGTTTTGTGAGACATCTACGGCATTCACCTGAAGAAAGATGTTGAGTTTTTAGACCTGCACGGAATATTCTTTTTTCGATTTGTCTTTTTTTCTGAAAAAATAAACACGAAAGAGGCTTGCTTTATTTATACCTCTCAAAAGTTTATAAAAGCTTACATCTCTTGTGCGGCGTGGCTCAATTTGAGACGAAAGTGCATAACCATTTCTGGCGCTCATTTAAGTGTTTTGGACCCTATGAACTGTTCAATTTTTTCTGGCCCGAAGACACTGTGATGTCCGGTTGCCTCATTTTACATTTCGTTGTTCCTTTGTCTCTGCCCATTCCCACTTACACAGCGGGCATATTCAATGGTGCAGAGGCTTTTGAGGCTCACTCACACTCACAGAAAAAGCAATGGTGCCGTTTCAGTGGTCAAATTTCTGTGCACCGTGTGTTTTCGCTTAGAATTCACATTTTGAGGAGAATTCCCTCCGTTGTCTTGAAGTAAACATTGGGACTTAGTAAACGTTTGGAAGAGAATCTCTGATAGGCGAGAGACATGATTTGAATGTTTTTTTGTTTAGTCACGGTAATAAAAAGGCCGAAATGGTGTGGAAATGGCATATTTCTGATGTTTCATACAAATGTTATTTTATTAAATCAGAATACGCAACGGTGCCACCGCGTTCACATTAAAAAGTCCTGATGTGCGCATAGTTTGTTTTGTATTTTTGTAGCTAAAAGACAACAAACGCGTTAGTTCGAATTCTGTTCAGTTGAATCCTGCTCTTAACGCCGACAAAATATTCCAATCACAGATAGTGCAGACAGCATTAGATTCCAGATCCTGGCATTGGATATATTACGAACCAATCGGAACTGAAATTGCCCTCTACCAAGTTTGTGTTTTGTAGAGTCGAATTTACTCTGATTATTCTAGCGAAGATTAACAAGAAGCACTTCGAATCAATTGGAGACTTTCCGGTCAGGTGATCATCGGGCGTGAACTGGATTCTGAGGCCACTTCGGGGTCTCAGCACAATCTCGGCTACAAGCGCCACTTCGTCCCGCTGGTCGAGCGACTTGATTTTGAAGCGGCGCAGTATGTTGGCAATCACAATTTTCCCTTCGGCCAGAGCGAACTGCTGGCCTGGGTTGGAACGTTGAAAGAAAAAAAAAAGAAATATTACGCCTGTGGGTCAAGATTTTGTGTTCGTGCAATCACCCCTTAGTGAAGCCTTTTTAGGGGGCGAAGCTCCTATTGCTCGGGCCTTTTCCCGTCCCTCGTTGCTGCTGTATCCGGCACATTAATGATGATTGTGGCAGGATCCCCCTAGGGATTGGCCAACCAAAGATTGGCCGAAGAGTTCAAAACGTTTAAAGTGTTCCTTGCTACCCAACAAGGAGGAGAGGACGAAGAAGAGGTTGTCGTTCGTCGCCTGCGAGCTCAAGACACGTAGCGGGTGTACGCGACACAAGACGGTCTGCAGAAGGCGACGGCCAAGGTGGCTAAAATGTCACACAGCGAATTCGCCAACTTACCCATGGAGATTCTCATCGTCCCAAACAAGTCCTACATAATCACCACAAACATCGACGTCGTCGACGGGCTTGTCAACGAAGCGGTGGTAAGCTTGACGTGTCGATTCTTTATATGATGTGCGGGCGAATGGTTTCACGCTTTTACCGATAAGCATTTTAGCTTCGCCCCTCTCATCCTCATTCACTTCGTGGAGATGGCGGGATTTTTTTTGTGTTTTTAAACTGAGGCGAAAGCGACTGCAAGATTTTATTACCGGGGAACGGCAGTAAACTTTAAATTAAAATGAATTGCGTGCTTACTTTAGTAGGTCTGACAATACCGAGGAAGTGGTGGATGGCTACAGGGTATACTAACTCAGATAGATATTTGCTTTGTTCTTTCATTGGCTACCGGTGATACAGTTTATTTGCAATATAGGTAACAACTGCCAGGCTTCAGAGTGGTAATGTAGTCGATGCCATACGTGCGTCGAGGTTTCAGGTGAGCTCGTGAAATTCGCCTAAAAAGCCTGCGTGCGTTCCGTTCCCTATAGGCAGAGGCACACCAACCCAGAAATACTAGCCGTGACACCATTTACAAATTGTTTTTGTTTTTAGGAACCAAAATACGGGAGATTTCTTATAAAGTTTACTATTTGTTTCCCCAAAATATACTACTGAGTGAAGGAACCTTGAGGCAGCATTGCTACGCTTAGTTGCACCCCGTCTGTGGCTATAAATATTTCGGGCACGCGGGCTGAACCGTGGAAGCAAAACTAGGCTCTAAAAATTCTACTTGCATATATTTTACGGAAACCTCTCTATATTTTGGCTTTCGGATTTTTGTACGTACGATAACCCTGCGGTGTGAATTGAGCTGGTATGGGCGCGGAGTTTCATGCTAGACGCGCATTATGAGAATGTAGTTCACTGGTAGACTTTATCATCACGTCTCATACGTGCCATGCGTTTGCCCTGCTACTTCCAAGTGAGAAGTAGCAGATCATAAATCAGTGTTTGAGTCCGACCTTTCCTTCTTTGATTAGACACCTCTCTCTCCCTCTAGTACACTACCAATTGGTGCTTGTGAAAAGCAACGATATCTGTCAA
The DNA here is from genome assembly GCA_013339765.2 of Haemaphysalis longicornis. NCBI lineage: Eukaryota > Metazoa > Arthropoda > Arachnida > Ixodida > Ixodidae > Haemaphysalis > Haemaphysalis longicornis. The sequence continues at coordinate 47,279,668 of CM023456.1, forward strand.
ACTCGCGAAGACATCCACTTTCTGTTTGCTCTTTAAGAAACTGAAAAAATAAGAATATCATGTCACTTCAATGCTTCCAGTTACAAAGAAGCTAGTTGGCGAAAGTGGCAGAATTATAGAGGTTCATTCAATAACCCTTCCAGCATATAATAGTGTTAAAAATCTTGGTCGACCATCGACGTACACACACGTGAAACTAGAGGCTTGTCAAGAATAAGGCTCCACGTGAAAGTAAAATGAAAAATCGTCGGTAAGGATAATTACCGTAACAGTGTAAGATTCTAAAGTCGATTTCGTGATAAGCTGTCGTGTCTCTTCTCTGCACGCAGGATTTCATGAGGTTTATAGGTGTCCTACAGCTACCGCTAGTAGCGGGGGACTCCCAAGCACTGCACCTGCTTTCTCAACATGACGCTGTTATCCGTCCTCTGTGATGATGACAAATTTGAAGGGTCTCAAATTTCTGTGCCACTGCTTCGTACCTAACTTAAAGGGACACTGAAATGATTTGTAAATATTTCGGGACTACTAGCGCGAATTGTAGTCCGGAGTCCATAGGCCATGTTTCCACCGTTCTGAGCTCGTTTACACGCATTTATTTAGTAGAAAAATTATTTAGAAAATTCGGTCCTCCTCTTTGCATCCTCGCCCATTTTCTGTGGCGCTTTTCGTGCGACATCAGGAGGAGATGATTTGGCTTGACTGAGCTACTGCACGGCTCGCCGACTTTCTCGCTGACCTTCCAGCAGAAGGTCGGCGAGAAAGTCGGCCCTGCGTTTAGTCCACCGGCCGCCGACGGGGCGTCGCAATTCGTTCGCTCAGTTGAAACGAAGCCACGACACGCTTACGAATGGAAGAATGTGCCTTCCTTACTTTGTTAGTTTGTACACTGTATCTAGCTCCAAGTCAAGGTCGCTCCACACAAGCGCTGCACAAACGCACATGTGACGCTTCGCTGACTGGTGCGCTAGTAGGAAAATCTAAGGCCACTTGAAGGCGGGAGAAGAGTTAGCGCAGTCAATATATGTACTAAGGAAATAAAATCAACGGAATAGTTCACCGTACAGCGTAAAACTAGGGAGCACGGATCACTATTTTGTGCTGGGAGAACAAGCACAGTGTTCAGGAGCACGACCACACATCTGCGAACGCTTTTCCGTCTAAGAAATGGAATTGCTAGACATGAGATATTGTGGAAATTTGGGGGACGCTTACTGCACGGGCGCTATACAACAAATAGTCACCTAAGCTGATTGAAATGCTTAAAACTAAATAAAAGTGTAAACTGGTTATACATCGATGATGGCGCACTGCCCTCCCGGGAGGGATAAGAAGAAAGAAAAGAAAAGAAACAAAGGATAATAATAAAGATCCAACCGATTTCTCTCTCTCTCTCCTCTCTCTCGTCTCGCAACCCAACTACCCAACCCCTACGACAACAACTACAACTACCACCGCCAACTACCACAACCTACGCCACGTGACCACCCCCAATGCTCTGCATTTACTCGTGTCCATCGCGCGAGAGCATGCGACGGAGGTTTTTTTTTTAGACTTTTTTTTAGAGACTGTTTGATATACAAAACTAAAGACAAAGTTAAATATAGCTATAGTCCCCTTCTTTTCATCTTTCATTATTCCCTTTGACTTGATTTTGATTCCACTTATTCTACCACTTCAAGGCATTTTTTTCTGCCGGAGGAGGGAACTGGGATGGCTGTAGGTGTACCGCCACAATAGCGGCGGAATCGCTTCGCATTGTTCTCGTCGCCACAAGGTGTATATTTCACAACAGCAATCTAAATACAGTGAACACAACTAAGGGATATTCCGCCCGCAGTTGGGGTTGATGGCACTGTGGCTATTATTATAATACAAAAACGTGGAATATATATGATTTCACAGCTAGCAATTAACACGCAAAAAATTAAGACAAGTGGCCAAAAACAATAAAAGTGGGGATGCGGCCCGTTCGTCACATGGCCTTTCGTCATAGGCCGGTTCGTAATAGGCCGTTTGGTCACATAGCGTCGTTCGTCGTAGGACGGTTCGACTCATGGGAACGTTCGTCATAGGTGCACAAAAGGAATTCCCACGTGCTTTTTTTTTGTATACATGTGGGTCTCAGCGAAGTAGGTAGGACGGTCTTTTCAAAAGTGAGAAGCGAGGCATACATGTTTTCTTTTTTTAAAGGCGATAGTCTTTCTTGGGCTACTTAAGCCCAGAAATTTTGGTCTGTCTGTATGTCTGTCCGTCTGTCTGTCTGTGACTCGATTCAGCCACCCGGCCAAAGTAAAACAATGCCTAAGCAATAGTCTTATATAGTCACAGCTAAATATACCCGTCTAAGTCCGGTGTAATGTTCATACCTGTCAACATTGTTGAAGAAGAACAGGACATTACGCAAATATAAGACAACGAACTAATACACAAGGGATATCTGCAGTGTACCTTTATAAAAAATCATACCTGCTTGACTTTGGCGAAATTAAGTACTTCATCAACTGCAGAAAAAAAAATCAATTCGCCGTCGCCTGCTGTCGCCCGCGCCACTATAGCTTCTTGCGGCATTTTAAGGAATCAACTGGCAACAGTTACGAAAGGTTCCACTAGATAGGTTCCACGTTCTGCTTGCAACGCACGTGGAGTAGGGAAACGCGGTTCTATAAACGTTGAAGTAAGGCGCCTCGATTCACGTGCGTCTTCGCCGTACGGCAGCGTTGGCATCGAGACACCCGGTTTAGAGCAGTGGAACGCGAGGAAATTTAAAATGATTTAAGCAAACATTGCCGTCTTTACCTTGGGAGGAGCGCGACGCAAGAGGAACAACATGAGAGGTGAGCGGGAAAGCGAAGGGAGGCATTTACTTGGCAAAAGTCGATAAAGACTATCGTCTTTTGACGACATTTGCAATGAAAGAAGCAGATACGGGGCCAATTTTTTCTCTCACTTTTCGGCCGTACATCAGGGAAAGTTATGCAAAAATGCAAGCCAGAGTGGACAAGTGGGTGGCCTGGGTTTATCAAGAATATGGATAGAGTTCAACAACCCTGGACAGAAAAGTAGGGCAGAAACGTAGCCTAATAAAGTTCTTGGAAGACGGGCTACATGAACGCGCGTCCCCATTTTCACTGTTGCGGCCGGCTTGGGTACCCTGACTGGGAACAGGCCCACTCGTCGCATCCGACTCGTCATGAGAAGATTGGTCAAAGAGGCATCTGGTTCTAAGTGGTCCCGTAATAGGGAAAGTGGTAGCACCGATCTTCTCGTTCTTGGAAGTTCCGTCTGGAAGTTTCATTTTGGGCGGATGTCGAGAAGGGAGGGCGCGGTGGAGTTAGCGGATTCAACTCTGATAATTCGTACCAGGTTTTGACTTCGGTATTTGGTAGGTTGGGCTTCCCCTTTTGCATTTTTGCAGGTGGTGGTTGAAATTAATTTTTTAGTTTAACACGCTGTCCCTTTCTTGTCTTACTTTTCCTTCCGAAAGAAATGTGTAGGGAAAGATATAGTACAAAACTTTATGGCTCCACATTGCTGAAAAAGGATTGCGAGAAGCAGGTAGTTTGTGAGAACAACGTGTGCTAATTAATGATAATTACCACTTTCTTACTCAGTAACCAACACGCAGCATGTGCAAACGATAATGAGTGCTGCCTTATCACCGCTTACGCCTAAAAACACACCGAAAATTTTGTTTTACCGTTCCTGTGACGAACTTTCCAGATGCGCTGAAACAGCGTCGCTTGCATATATGTACGCTGAGTTACTTTCTAATACTTTGGGCTTTCTTTACATGCCTGCCTGACACAGCGCACTAAGCGAAAGTTTCTCCCTAAGTTTCTCCCATTGTCTTGAACCGAACTAAATTTGATTAGACAGGCGGATTAAAAGAGTTTGTTTGAAAGAAAGAAAGTGAGATGTAAAAAAATTAAAAAACAAACTTGATCAAAACCACGCCCATCCTTGGAAATCATACGCCACAACTGACCCCATGAATTTGATGTTTGTGCTGGGACGATATGCGAGAGACGTATTGCCCGTGGACACCAGGACGCCTGGGGGAAATCAATTAGTTGCGCTAAAAACTGCCCATACTGATGGGTGTAGGGATTCTCCTTTTTTTTGGGGGGTGGGGAAGAAAACATTGTGAATGGCTAAATATTTTATCTACTAACCGCAAGTGCATAGCAGTTTCCCTATACTTTTTTTTGTTAGAGTTTGAGCAAGGTATCACTGCGAGCATTTTTGAAACAATCGCCACTGCATGTTCAAATACTCTAACTAATCAAAGCATTCACCGGAATTTCTCGCCCTTTGTCGTGGAAACTTTAGCTGAAGTTTGGTTGACTCAGGGGATAATTTCTTGTGCCGTTATGCACATAGTCTTCGCTGGTCACAATGGTTATTAAGGAGGTTGCAAAATAGCCCTTGTATTTGTGCTAAAGGTAGCCATATTTATAGCTTCCGATGGCGCAGATATGAAATAGGTCTCGAAATGTTGCATTAGCTTTTGTAACGTAATTGTACAAGTGGTCGCAAGAAAAAATAAATAAACTATCTGTAACCCGTTCAAAGTTAGGGCCAATAGTGCGAACATTGGATGATTGGTTCATAGGTACCAGTCAGAAAAAAATAAGAATTTGGGTTGAGGAGTTGCATGCTGAAGATAACCCCCAGGAAAACTATAAACACCAAGTAATTGAAACATAGCCTGAAGTTTGGTAAATATGGGTATTTTAATTTTTAACATAAGAAAATACAGATGCCGTGATAAGCAGACACGTGTCCTCAGTGCTAAATGACTTGTGCCTCGCTCGGTGACGCGCCTACTAAAGCCAGTGTCAAATTAGCCACCGATAGGTGTAAGTTATTGGAAGCACAGTTCACTTTGTAAGAAACTGAAAAAGAGTTCTTAAAATTTATTGACATATCTTGCTTGCTAGGAATAATACCTAAGAAATATTTTCTAACGCATCCTTATTTAATTGCAACGCAGCTGTAGCTTTGTTACAGTGTACCATACACGTTACGGTGTATTAGTCGAGCGGAATGTTTTTCTTATGGTGTTATTTATAACGAACGCAAGTATACATGCGCACTACCCGTTGCTGAGCTTCCTTGCCATATTTTTTTCTGTTGGATAAGTTTCTATGGTTATGCATTTTACTGCAATATAATGGGTGTTTTCACTTCAACCCTGAAATTATTGTTTTCGGAAAAATCCCTCTAGGATTCTGAAAAGAGTATTGTAGCGAACAAGTGCGGCGGGACGTTCCAAGAAAATAGCCACAATATTTTAACATATTTTGTTACAATAATAAAAAATGTGTAATTGCCATAGCGCACGGAAATTTCTAGATAACGTCCTTTGATAAATCACAATTTCCGAAGGGAAAAACCGAGCCTATAAACAAAATTCCACACATGTGGACTTGTTCTCTTTTTAGGGCTGCAAGATGGCACATCTGTCACTTCACATTCAGTTCTGCAGTCGAGTACAGTTTATTAACGGGCACAAACCATAGAATTTGTAGAGATTACCTTCGAGGGTGAGATGTTTATGTATAACATTTCTTTGGATTTACCTTTATACACGTATAAAAACTGGACTTTATTTGCAACAATTTAGTCCCAATTGGGAATACTGCCATTCACAGTGAAACACCGGTGAACAGAAATTGGAAACAACTGTAACTGGAAGCGATGAGTTTTCTTTGGACAGGCGATCATCGGGGAATGAACTGCATCCTGAGGCCACTTCGTGGTCGCAGCCACAATTTCGGCCACAAGCGCCACTTCGTCCCTGTGGTCGATCGACTTCACCTGAAGCGGTCGTAGTAAGTTGGCAATCACAATTTTCTCCTCGGCGAGTGCGAACTTCTGACCTGTGTTGGAAGGTGGGAACGAAAGAAAAAAACAACAGTTATGCCAGTGAGTCCTGATATGCAGGAGTCATTTGCCTTAGAGCAAAGACTCGCCTGTTTTCGACAGAGTGAAAGTTGACCGCAATTTGTTTTATTATTGGGAGGCTGGCAGTGCACTTGAAAGTAATTTGCCTGTGTAGTTATGTAGGTCTAAATATTAGACAAGATATGGCAGATGAGCGCATGGTGCATAAATATTAGACAAGATATGGCAGATGAGCGCATGGTGCAGGAACTGAAATAAAATTGCTTTTGATTACTCCTGATTACTATCATTCCTTCTCTCCTTCTGAAGTTAGAAACAACCATACCTGCATTTTACAATACCTCTCTGTGACATCCGGTCTTTAAAAAAGTTAGGGTGAGTTACACAAAAGCAGGACGCTTGGTGCCGGCACTTTGCTTAATGGACCATTCGGACGTTTTGGAATAAACACTACAGCGCAAAAAACTTTAAAGAATTACAAAACAAATATTCGTGCGCACCAAAAATTGGACGGGAAACATGACCGCAAAAAAAACTAGGAATATTCCTTTATTCCCTGAAAGCCTTCGTAGGCTGCTTACCGTTTAGCGAGTAAAGAACTGAGGACAACATGTTTGCTTATTGGGTGACGTGTTGCAGAACGTATCAAAATAGTAATGCCTGCGGAACTGCACTTGGAATACCACTATCTAGGAATACCACTAGGAATGCCACTATCGTTAAGAAATGCCATTAGACCATAGTAGAAGCGGAGTCAAAAGGTAGAGGTTTTGCGCGTGGAGGAAGACCCCCTTTATTTTAAGAGCGAAGCTCTTTAGCGAATCGTAATTTTGGGTGTCCGCAGTTAAAAATACCAAGATATTGCCGAACGTGCGCGCGTGAGAAATTGCCGAAATTGCCGAACGTGCGGCCTCGCGCCGACCACACGGCAGTTAACAAAACATAGAAAGAACTTAGCGCTTGTGTGTGCATGCCTGGCGCCGACCGCCCAATGTCCGCTGCGCACGTTTGTGAAGCGAAGCATACCCACTTAGTGAGATTGGCCAAGATTGCGGCGACTTCATGGTAGTTAACAAACAAAAAATGCCGAACGCTCGTGTGTGCGTGCCTCGCGGCGACCACACAGCGTCCCACGCACAGGTTTGTGAAGCCAAGCATACCCACTTTGGCAGATTAGCTAAGATTAGCCACAAAAAAACTGCAGCATTTGCCGTAATCGTGGTAACACTTGCTAGGAATGAGAAAGAGTCGTCATAGCATACGCCCCTTCAAGGTAATGTCCAATGAATATCGCTTCAAAAATGTGAAGGAAGCTAACACCTATAGCAACAATGATGGAGTATAGGCCGCTCCGGCAGCGGAGAAAAACCCTATCGGCTGCAATCGGGGACTTAAACTGTCATAATGGTCGTAAGGTTGCTTACAGATTCGCTACATTCAAGTGTTACGCGTTAGTGTGAGCGTCCTTCATTTTTCTTGTGCCGTTCCTCAGGCTTAGAATAGTCGGTAGAATGAGAACTGTTCCCACCAATGAACGTCACAGTTTTTAGCAAAACATCGTTTAACGAATCGAAGTAGAACAGGCGCTCAGTCACTTAGTTAGGAGGCCTGCTGATTTTTTGTTTCACCTTTTGGTTTTACTTTAAACTAATGTGTTATAGTTAAGGGTTGATTTTAGATTTATTGCAAACGCTTGACAGGTTTATGATTTTACCCGTTCACCTCTCCGTATTGCTCCTAGTTTTCAGCTCTGCCTTGAACTCCCATGCTATTTTAGCCGGCATTCCATGGCTAGTCAGCGCTCGCAAAAAAACAGATACTTTGAAAATTTCACGAATAATTTTAGAGTGTTCTTTACGTTCGCGGTGAGCGTAGTGGACGAGGGATGCCGTGAATGTAAATAAAAATTATTGAAGCAGAACTTACCAATGCAGTTTCGGGGTCCTGCTGAGAAAGGAGCGTATGCGTAAGCATGTCGTCCTTTTGCATTCTCCGGCAGGAATCGTTCCGGAACAAATTCTTCGGGCTTTGGAAACACTTTCGGATCCCGATGCAGGAAGTACGTTCCAACTTGAACAACCGAACCTTTAGGAAGGGTTACTCCACCTTGTGTTCGAGAATACAAAGAGGCGAAGCTTAAATCAATTGTAAAGAGTTCCTCAACTGCATCGTTGCAGTTGCTGCTTACCGCCCAATAAGGTAAACACCATTTTGAACAGTTTTTAACATTGTGGGAGTCTAGGTTACAAGTTTTTACTCATTATGGGGACGCGGTTCCTTCCTTTTGACGCTTGGTGTTCATTAAATGTATTTTGATGTTACCGTCCAAGCATGAGGACATGATAAAGAACGACCCAATGCCGGTATTTTAAGACGATATGAAGGTAGTTAGCATGTAATGGCAGCTGAAATTTTGCAGATCCCCCATAACGTTTCGACAATTTCAGGAGTTGAAGTAAAAGTCTAAAGTGATGTGCATCTTCCTTCTCACAAAGCACCCGACAGTAATTTATAAAGTAACTATGAACGGTGAAAAAGCTTTTTTTTTCTCGCATCAAAAATGGCTAATTCAGAAGCCGTCGTTTGTGGCCGGGTAACACAGTGCGTGCTACTAGGAACGGAAAAGAAAACCGGGTTCTGAAAACGGCAGTACCAGACGCATGTAATATGCCTTCTTTCGAGTTTCGAGGGAGCGTTGTTTGAAACCCTTTTATAGGTTTCTGTTTGCCATAAAAATTAAGATATCCTCATCTAACTTTTCAGTATAACATCTAAAAAGCTTCGATTCACGCAGATGAAAAAGATTTCTTTTTAAGAGTTCTTGGCAATTCATTCCCGTTTTGTACTGATAAAAAGCTAACTAAGATTGTTTCCTCTGCTTACCCAGAGTAAATGGTTCCGTGCAAGTCCTGGAGATGAGAGGTGCAGAAGGGTATATCCGCTGACTCTCCTTAAGAAAGGCAACAAAAAGGTAAGAACTCTTCGATGTACAGAGTGAAAATGCATTGTTGGACCAAGATGTAACTGCATTGTAGTTTATACCATTAAAACCGTAAGCTGTAAGTGTTGCAGAAGATATTGCACAGTCCCTGAGGGCAATCACGTGATAGTAATGCGATGGTTAGCACCACCTGAAACCCACACAACATATTCAAACGATTTTAATCATCTGTGATGATAGAATTCTTGTAAGATTACACAAGCATTACCCTATGGTGCATGTGGCTAAACTGTGAGCGGCTCATTTCGCTCTAGAACAGCAAGATTGCAATATTACGTATGATAATGACAACTCTGATGCGTTTGTATTCTCGTTATGGTCTTGGTAGGGACTTTGGTGACCATGCCATGAAGAGACCTACCTGGCATGGTTTACTATCAAGTGCAGTCATTAGCATAAGCCCGCTACCCATCGGTCGACAGAAAAGACATTGAATTTCAAACGTTTTTTTTTCATGTATATGCTCTCGGGAGACGACACTCATGCTTTGAACTTCTAGTTATTTTTTCTTGTCGTTCGGCCAGATTGAACCCTTTCTCTGAAAGACAGTAGCCGAGGCACATTGGCTGTCAAAGCGCCAATTACCTAAGTTTTTAACCTGTAAACGACACCTGCATCCATTTTGTTAAATTGTAAGTTTAGCCACTGCGTCTTTCAGACGTGTTTTCTGTGGTGGAAGGCTTACGGGCCGTTATTTGCGTCATTGTTTCTATTTTGTGACGGAATCGTTTAGCTTTGTAGGAAGTGTTGCTCCCCTGCACTAAACGGGAACCCGACACTACACCAAAAGCAACAGCGGCAAAACTAGCTCCACCAAATTGTCTACAGCTAGGACATTTGTTTGGTTTTTATGCTTTCCGGGGGAAAACCGGCCGTTTATGAATACATGACAGACAAAACTTACAAGTTCTTTTAGTTTTAACCTGCCAAGGTTTTTAAAGCAGCAGTGAAGGGTGTTGCAGACAATTTTCAATAATTTACTATCATTAAAGAATAAAGTTGCTATTTTGGGATTGGAGCCAGCCTTCATAAGTACCGTGGTGTGCAACCATTAAGAATAGGATAAATCGGAGGGCTGGGCTTGAATTGACTTCATTTCGTGATGTCCCATGTTTTTTGTTCCGCCACAGTGGTCACACTACGTCCATAGGCACGTATGCGCGTCTACATGTAGGGCCTTTTCTAAAGAGGCATTGAAGGGAGTTCAAGACAATGATCAATAATTTACTATGAATAAAGAATAAAGGTCCCATTTTGAGATTTTTCACAATACTTCAGACACATTTCAAACATAGAAGGGTCGTTTTTCTCCAACCATTGTCTATAGTCCTGAATAACACCCTCTACCCAATTATCCAAAGAGCGAAATGTAGCGAACTACTACCTACTAATTTTTTCGTGCCGTACACATCATGTACGGATCACGGAATAACTACAGTAGTCTTTCTCAAGACAGACAGGTCAAACCTAACTATTCGAACTCAACCTAGCTCTCCCACTCCGCTCTGTCTGCATGACCCATGACCTCCCCATTTGTGAATAAGGGCCTTACAATGAAAACAGAGAGCATTTTTCTGATTTTGTCTGGGTGACTGCCCTTCATATAGGGACACCACATGACGGCTGCGTTCAGCGTAGAACCTCTGAGTGTTTCTTGCAGGAAGCTGTCGTGTCAGTGGGAATAAGTAATGTTTACAAAGTCTTATCCTACAGAGACGCGCTCGTTGTAGCAGATGCTTTTCTTTTCCAGAGACGCAATGCATTCACTTCTACGGTGTACGAGTTTATGGGCGAAATGCCTGTACTTTGAATTTCACACCTGAAAGCGTAGCGTGACAAATTCACATGCTTCTTGCTTACCTTGAGTGCGCACTCCAAATACTTCATCTGTTTCAAGTCATCCGGAGTTACGTAGCGGTCCTTGTCGTCACCGAAGATAAAGTCCAGCTCATCATGAATTAGTTGCTGCTTTTCGGGGTTGTGGCCGATGAGAAAGAGCGCCCAGCTGATCCCAATGGCAGTCGTGTCGTGACCCTTCGAAGAGATAATACGAGAAGGTCTGAGATTTTGAGAGAAATATTGAGAGAAATTTTGGGAGGTTGTGCGAAGAGTTACACACAGAAAAATGGGATGCAGTAAAAAGGACCCAAGATTGTGACCGCAATGTAGCGCGTCAATATTCTGCACACTTAGCGTTCCTAGATCGGCAAATTTGAAATAAAGCATTCCCTGTTTTTCAAATTTGTAATGTAGGAATTTGACCAGGCTGGCCACCGAAAGAGGATTACGATAGGGAAGCATACGGGGAAATTGCTTTTTGAAGTGCACTACCACAGCATTAGGGGCGTAGGCGAGATGATGCAAGGTGCAATAATGTAAGCTGCCGTATCTGATCAATGAACCTTGATAAGTGCTGTATAGGCATGAAACTCCTTGTATTTAGGAAAATATGCTTCGAAAAGTGTGGCAGTAAAAATTATTTAAATTCTTCAGTGTGCCTAGAAGGTGCACCCAAGAGAGAGATCTTCATTAAAAGCCCTCTTCCCCATTGGTGCCCTGTTTCGGAATGCGTGGGAATTAAATGGAAGAAAATAGACGGCAGGCCATGCGGCCATCTCGAATAGGCACTGCTGCTCGCGGGGTGTTCTAGAAACTGGCTCCCACGAATTTCTTCTCGTCCCAAGCGCTAGCGCTTGCCTTCGACCCTGTTCCACTGAGACGATGGCGAATACCACCGGAATCTGAACACGCTAAGCGTCCCTGACACTGCAATCGCCTGTCGTGCAGAGTGCAACGTAAGGCAGCACAACCTCTAACGGAAGGCTAGTCTCCGTGCGGATGTTCTCCACCGGGTCTCCGCATCCACAGAGTATTAGCAGGAGAGTATCAGTGCTGCAGGAGTAAAACAAAAAATATGCACGTGCAAAAAAAGTTTCAGGGAGCAATGAATTTTATAACCCCGGGAGAGGGAGTCAAGAGTAGGGAGCAAATAGAGAAAGTCGGTTAGGGGTAGAAAAAATTGTGTAAATAAGACAGACAAGTCGGCTGTTGACAACCGACGTCAGAATGCAAAGGGACAGTCTGTAATAATCATCATCATTAGCTGCCCACGCTAGAGGGACCCCAGACGCTGCAGCTTCCGCCATTCCGCACGATATGACATTTTACAGCATGACTCGATCAGATTAGCTGCCGATTTCATGAAAACAGCGCCGCGTATTTGTCTGGCGTTTACTCTTGGCGTAAATAGAATTTGCAGCCGACATTTGCGGCACGTTGAGCTCCATCCGTCCAAAGGGCAGCCTTTCGACGCCTTGCGGGCTGCCTATGGCGCTCGGGGTTCCGGATTCCAAGCTGTGGCATCAGCGCACGATTACTATGCCCGATCTGGTACCCCATCATCTTGGCTGGTACCTTTGCAGCGAGCAGCACCCAAGTCATCTTTATTATTGGTCTGTTCAGTACCGGCCTCTAACAGCCGCTGTATGTTATGGTGTGATTTGCTACAAAGGTGCTCTCAATTATTGCAATGGGGAAAGTCAGCGGTAGACAGGCATAGTTTTACACAGATAGAATAGAGGTCTAACAAATTCCGCCCAACCTTTTAGCGCCCACTAGTACATCGATCTACTCTACTCATATTTGATGAGACCGTCATTTTTTAATAGTGCACGCGAAGAGGTGCTTCTAAGTACTGCGAGGCCCACTATGGGCTGCCTCGCGGGTGAGGCAGCCCATAGTGTCGCCTCAGGACTCAATTCTAGTGGGCTCTAGCCTCATTTCCTACGATGGGGCTAGATCTGCGTCGAACAAAGTGATCATTTACCCGGACATCGGGACCTTTAACCGACTTTCCCTCCGCATGTATCCCCCTGCACCTCCTAAACTCACCTAAGGTCAGGAACGCACATGGAGTCTCCTCCAAACTCCCACTCCTCTTGCCGGGTGGTGCTTCACCACAACCACCCAACTTTCAACACCACTCAGAATTGTCCTAGGTGTGGCACGCGCTCCACTGCACCGTGCTGCAGGTGGTGCTGCCCTAATGACTCTTCCCCTCTACATTTCTCCAATGAGCAGAGGGAGGCGGGCGTGCTGGATTGCTCTGACCTCGGGACACAACGCTATGGACAGGGCTATGCTATTTGCTGAGGCCACACCGTCTTCTAATTTTACTGGGACCAATAAAGTTTTGTATCTCTCTAATTGAGTTAAGGAAAGTTTACTTAATTAAATTACTTGTCAATGAAGTTCTAGCAACAAACGAACTTATATGGCTTTATTAATTTTACTATGGTGGGATTTCGAAAGGTTCGCGCTTCTTGCATTTTATCGCATTACGTAAGATATTGGTGTGCTTGTAGCTGCGCCGGCCAGAACTCGTCATCTGTTGGCTAGCGGGAGGAACCGACCTTGGGCCATTTTGAGTTGTACCGTCTTCGCGCCGTTTCTGGACGCAACGTTCCGGCTTCGTAGTTAAAATGCGGCCATTCAAGTATCGCCGCATTGTAACGGAAATATTAACGTCCATACAAAAGTACTCGTGTTCATTTCCACCAGTATATGTGACGAGAAGATTACAAGTCGGGCTTATTTAGGGCGAGGCGTATGTAGTAGCTCGCCTAAGAAGGCTTTTCTGAAAATGTACTGTATAGATTAAACGGCCACCATGAACCCGAATATACAAACTAAATAAACTGCGTGCAAAGAACCCTACGATGGATATCGTTCGTCCTCATGGGCAATTAGACGTGGGCAATTAGACGTGGGCGATGTGGGCAATTAGACGCCCTACAATAAATTGGTATTCAGATTTATTTCGCCTGTCCTGAATTCAAGGTCAGCCGCGTGTTTAAAATGTTTCATTTTTACCAAACAAATTTCTCTGCCATACCGTCCCCTGGAAAGTGAATAAAAAGATTGACAAATCTGCCACCAAATGTCTCAGGAATTTTGTTACAAAATTTAATTAGTGCTATGCATGTTTAATCTAACCACAAAGTACTTGTGTCAATGCAGGGCTTTCGTTTGTCAAGGGGAGCCGAACGTACAGCAGAAATAAACATTTACGCGTTTATTCACTGTAGACGATAAATACATAGTCATAGGTGTTATGAAGTACACTGGACTATGAGCCTGTCACGCTGCTTTAGCTAGTATTTTAATTGCAGCGGGAGCAACTTACCGCGAACATGAATGTGTCCACCTCTTCCCGGATGCCATCGTCGGTGATGTTTCCCTTGAAGTGCTCTAGGAGCAGGAGGTCCATGAATGGGCGCGGTGTTTTGCGGCCTACGTTGGTTGGTGACTCATCTTCTTGGAGTGTGATCAGGCCGCTGTCAATTTCCTTCCGCAGCGATGCTTTGCGCTCAGCGATCACCTGCGCCGGTTGCAAATTATCAGGAGAAAGGGATTTTTAGAGAATGAGCTCAACACGTAATGGAGCGGATACTGAAGCCAGCATTCTTAAGTACCGTGACGTACAACCACTGAAAATAGAATAAATGTGAGGACTGGGCTTGAATTGGCTTCTCCACTTCATCATCTCCCATGTTTTATGTTCCGCAACGGTGATACGCACCACCTACTTAGGAAGGTATGCGCATGGGGATATAGTGCCCATTCTGGAGCTAGGTTCTTCTCTTAAGTTTGTATGTTGTGCATTGTATGTTACCGTCATATGCCGTATGTGTCTGCTGTTGCGTGTGTTTCCTTGCAAATACCCAAGGGCAATATATTACTGGCGCCATTGACATCTTCGCTTTTCTTAGCTTGACTTCGTCCTAATTCAAGCAACCTTAGCGGGAATAAGCTTTTACGTTATCTTTTGCACATGTCGACGTCTGATTAAGGCGGATGGCGCTCATTGGAATATTAAGGTGTACGTCACAGAAAACAGATTTTTTCTGAGTAGAGCGCCAGTCCGCTACACTAGCAGTCTCTCCAAACTTGTTTGCTCAGTAATGGGTCTACGATAGCGCGCTTGCCTAATAATACAGGAACTATCTTCTCCCTCACGTGCAAGGCCAAATGAAATCTGATCTACAATGCGTGTTTGAAGCCTCTTTCAATTGTCACACGGGGCGTTTTTAACTGATATGCCAAAGACAAAGAATATAAATATAGTCTTATGTTCACATTAAAAAATGCACCGGGGCATGTCCAAAGCTCGCACCTGTAGGAGACGTCTTGCTAGTGAGTGCGTACGAAACCAGGAAAATTTTCATAACAGGTGGTCTGTCCAAAAAAATCAATTCAATACCCCATAATGTACAACAAAGACATGACGGGTAAATATCGAAGTAAAAGTGTCATACAGCACTGCAGGGGTGAACAAATGTTAAAAGTGCGGTTTTGAACACGCCTCGAACATGGCGTTTTGATTTGGTTAGGAAGAATAAAAATGTACTTTTTGCAAATTTTTTGATAGCTGCCCTTCGTTTGTACAAACAGATTATTAAATTTCTGAAGATGTTTGATGTGCCGCTACTTCAGTAACACATCGTCGCAATGTATGAAAACCTTGACAATATGAAAATACACCCCAAATGTGTAGACCATGTTATTTACCAACGGGAATGAACAGGTAAAACATGACAACCGTGTTTCAACCTGAGCTATTTGAATATGGATAAAAAATTCTGCAGACATTCAGAGAATTCTCAACTCATTTGTAGAATACTTATAGTGCTTCTCCGAAGTGTGAGTTGTTTACAGGAACGTATGGGTATTAGTAGCGAAAGGCGTTGGAATATTGTATGCTTTATAAGCTTTATTTTGTTTATTTTCAACGATGATGTGAATACATTCCAACCTATAGTCGATGACAGTTTAATTCAACAGCGGCATTTCCAGCATCAAAGGAATTTAGGGTTCATCCGCAACCATTGGCGTCTCGCAATTAGCGTGACGTCAGTGACGTACGTTTAACCAGGGAACTACTTCTTATATGGGCGGGCTAGTTTGCGAACCGCCGTCGCGTCGTCCAGCTTCAACGAGCTAAACGAAAACGAAAGCGTTGTATGCGATTCGTGGTAGGAATGTGCTGTAGTGCATCAAGAAGGCGCTTCATCGTCGTTTGTCCCATGTGCGTCTTGCCGAGTCATGATTTGTACATCAGGAAACTGTGTTGGGATGTTTTTGTGCGCAACGTCATCACCCATCTCGAACAAAGAACATAGAGGCTGCATCTATCGATGGTGGGATTGTTAAAGCTGCGTGCGTAATGGAACCTCTGTGAGGGAATAATATCGGTGGCTTTCGCCTAAGACAGTAGCGGTGACAAGTTTGCAAGGTTTTTTATGTTTCGTTTCTGTGAATGTAGGCTGCTCCCCATGTTGAGCGCTAGGCCTACGCAGTTCGTGCCAGTCTGGCCAGACGAAGTGCCGATTGTGCATGCGTGTGTGGCCTGCGTTTTTGTCGCATTCGCCTCCTCGTACAGCACTTCATGTCATTAAGTGTCTCGCGAAATTTTCCTCACAAAAAGCAGAAACCGTTTGTTACTGATTCGCAATGGCTGCTCATCTTGCTGTGGCTGGTCGTGGTACAGCTGGAGCAAAGAAGTGGCGTTTTTTTACTCACGTAAGCAGGCCTTATTACAGCACGCGATAAGAACGAAACGTCCGCGCACACTCGTCTGAGGCTTGGTAGCTCTTCACACGAAAAAGCAGTATGAATGAGTCGAGTGTTTCCTGAATGCCGAGTGTTTCGTGACTTCTATGGATTGTGGTGTGTTGTAAGAGGGGTAACTAAACATTCGGACTGTTGCACTGCTCGACTCCATCATTGCAGAAAGTGTGTGGCCCCGCGGCATACCTTCGCATGTTTTCGATACATTGCAAAAAGTGCTCATGCGCGCAGCGTTTTATTATGCCCTCTATGCTGCTGGTTTGTATATTCCTGTTGCTAATCAAAGGCGCGTCGGAGAAACTAACTATGTGTGTGCTGAAAATAAATGGCCATTGTTATTTGCCCTCGTGTGTCGAAGTTCTCAGAAGTTTAAGGGATTAAATGTATTTTAAAATACCTCAATGAATTCGAGAGAAAAAATAACTAACAGTACATCTTACCATTGTCTTTCTGGAGAATTTGTGCCGTAGCCTTCATAAGTAATAAACATTTGTTTATTGCAGTTCTGTTTTAAAGGGATGGCTGTACTTTCATGCTTCAGGTCTGGTGCTTTTGCAGTGAAGAATGTTCCTTGTTTAACTTTCCCTAGTTCACTAAAATTTCCGTAGTTTAATAAAAAAAGTTATCATGCAAGCGAAAGTCACAACGGCCGTGTGTCCAGACATCAGCGCATCTTAAAAATCCCCACGCGGGTAAAACTACGCCTGACCCCTCAAATTACGGCAGGGCTCATAGCCCAGGTGAACCTCCGGGGCGCTAAACACCATTAACAACCAAATACGGCGTTGTTAGAAGCGGTTGTGCCATTGTAAGTGCTGTCGTCGTCCTCTTCAAGTCTCATCAAGACGTCAAACAACAGAGACGTCGCTGACAGAAGCAGTGCCGTGGCCGGATGTGCTTTCGTTGTATTTCTTAAGCGTGATGAAAATGGCTCAATGTGGCCAGTTACGTAGATTACTCGCTGAATCTCTACCTTGAGTGTTTCAACATGCGTCCCAGCTTCCTGCCTGTCTTCAGCTGTGACTTCTGCAACCTTACATTTCAGTAGCTGTTCCACATCTGTAATGTTGAACACCGTGTTGGCTTCAACAGCGTTTTTGACTTGCTCCCAGATCAGTTCAATGCAATTGAACTTGCACTGGTAAGGTGGTAGCTTCAGCAGGGGGCAGCCTGCTTTCCGTGCACAATTGTGTCGACTCGGTAGCTGATGACAGGCAGCTTCACTAGAGCAGCTATCGTTAGAAAGTGAATCTTGGTCATCTCAGCGCCGTACTGGATGCCTTTCTGTCCAACCCCTCCGTTAGAGTTCCCTTGAGGGAATTCCTTGCCGGCACAGCTTCTTTCCGGCGTGATTGGCAGAAGGAACTCTCTATGACTATGACGCTACAACTTGGAAGCTTCTGCAGCACACCGTCAAACCAGCCCTCGAAGCGGGAGCCATCCATTTCTTCGTGGTAGTCCCCCGCCTTGTTGCCAAGGAACACGCTGAGACATCCATCAATGAAGCCATCTTTGCTGCTATGTGCGCAACGATGACCGGCTCACCTTTACCTGAAGGCTGCTTCAGCCCCGTCTTCAGGCCGTACCTCAAGGCGTTTCCACTGGACTTTTGCGTACTGTCAGTCCACCCAGTGGACTTGCATGTCATGCTGTCACCCAGGCCTCGTCCAAGTAGAAAATCTGCCGATTTTCTGCTCGGTACCGCTGAATGTCGCGCAGGTACTCGTGTCGCCATGCGAGCATGCCTTCACGATCAAGCAGCAGATAGCTCCGGCCTTTTTTTTCCCGCTTGGAAACGATCTCTCAAAGCAAACGACATAGAGTCCAGTCCTTCGCAATCGAATCACCTGTACGCTCTGAGAACTCTTTTGTGATCTTTGCCACCATAGATATCTCGCTGGGGCGAAAAAAGTCGGGCCCGCATGACCTCAGCGTGTTCAACGTAAGCTGTCGTACAGGGCACTGCTTCGCTTTGTCTCGGAATTTCCCTAGACTTTCCGAGACGGCGTTGACAGCCCACGGAGAGTGGCTTGTGCCTCCTTTCTGACCGTAAACACCGTCCGCGAGCCATATCTGAGCATATGGGTGGCAACTGCGACAGTTTCTTCCACGGCGCATTTCAGCTGCCTGGCCCGCTAGAACTCGTAGCAGTGGAAGATGTCTTTAAGGGGAATGCAGTTTATCAAATTCCCGCTCTTGTTTTTCTTGCTTAGGGCCATCGGTGTAGCGGTTGAAGCTTCACCAGACCCACCAGACAAGAAAAAAATGCATGGCGATGTCACCGCGTAGAAATCATCACGGATGAAAAGATCTACAACGTACTTAGAGAGGTGATGAAATTGAAGGATGCGCGGTGCAAGTTGCGTTGGTGGCGCACTACAGATACGCGAACGCGCCAGAACCTGATGGGAGAAACAATAGCGCGCGTAAGTTACCCGGCACATTTTATTGCTTTATGAATCAATGTAAACTAAAACATAAAAGCAATTATATGCATTTTATAGCTAAATAGTTTTTTTAGAAGGCCGGCATTTCTTTAGTTTTGGCAGCATTGCGTTTGCACTGAAATTTTTTTCAGTTTCCCATTCGTACCTTTTAATAAAACAATTATTCATAACCGAAAGAGGTATCGATATGGCTATCGCTCTCTCTTTTGTACTCATTATTTCCAGCCAAACAAATCTGTCATTACGAAACCACATTCTGAATCGCGGAGGCCCCTAGGTGACTACATCACGCCTATGGGCGGAGCTTCTCCTGCAATCTTACCCAGTCCACAACTATGTTGATGGTACACCTTTATAATGCCGAAACGCCTATATATATATATATGTTTTTTCTGAAGATTCAAGGCGTACTGCAGAGCGGGTTCATTTGCGCTATTTTTTTATCGCATTTATAGCGTTCTTTTGTGGACTTTTCTGATTTATTCCTGGGTTTGGTGGGGGGGTTAAGGCGATGCATTAGATTCATGTATTTGATTATCATTTTTGTGAAAATTTTACTTTTTCTCTTTCCCGGCCGGCTCTGGCTAACAACCAAGGCGACGCGGGCAGCTCAAGACCACGGCCTCTTGCACTGGGGAAGCCGACCAGGACAGTAATGACCACTTTTTTAAATATATGTTTATTCTCTTTCGTAATATTCTGATTTTTCTGGTTTTTTAAAATTCTGTCCGACCAATTATCTCCACTTACGCTATTACAACCCAGGTTTTATTTATTTATTTATTCATTTGCGGACTTCTGGCCCATCAGCATTTGCTTGTGGTAATGAAGGGCGTTTAACGAGTCGCTTATTCTCGCTCCTCTTTATTTGTAGTTTTAGCGTTCTTTTTGCGGATTTTTCTTTTAATATGCGGTTTTTAGGGGGGATTTATATAATGCCTGGTTTTGATTTTGCAGATTATTTATGTGAACATTTTATTTTTTCTACTGATTCTCTAAGTTTTTCATTATTCTGCCCGACCCCTTATCTCCGTCTACGTTTTTTAATGACTGAAGGTGTTACTTTCTGCCAAATCTGCATTCTTCTGGAAATGCAAACGCGGTAACGCGGCTTGGCTGCGGGGGTACTCGGAGTAAATGTAACGCATTAAAAAGCACTCCTTCACTCCTGATCTGAGTTTCAATGCCCTGGAAGGCTGCGCATGCGGCTTTCTATGAGACGCGCGCTACCACAAGTCGTCACAGATGTCCTTTCTGTGTTCAGCTATCGCTCCACATACTCGCATATTCGCCTCTATATTCGCCCCCTCACACACACAAACCACAACACACGCACGCACACACACGACAGTGGTACACGCATGCTTGAACAAGCACACAACAGAATTTATATCTTCTTGTGTTCGATAGCTATTGAGTTTTATTACAATTAATTCGTCCAAGCCAGTAATGTTGCTCCTTTAACCCATTGATCGAACGTGAATTGTGTCAGACATTTTCTGAGGGTAATATGACGGCTGTGGGAGATAACTGTTAAAAGCACGTACTACCACTTTATTAGCCTGCTTCTTCGATAACCAACACTTCAAAGTAAGCTGTGAGCACGTTCCTGTTTATTTTTCCTATAATGCAGAAACGGTGACTAATGTGCTGTCAGTTCATTATTCCAAGCATAGTAAGTTATTTTGTTAAATTGTCTGTTTACGTTTCCGAATCATGAATCGACTACAACAGCTACATGAGAAACATGAAATTCGAACCTTGTTTTGTGAAGGTGTGCAGCGTATCAAGGACACTTGTTGTATTCTCCTTCCCATGGGAGTAAGTTGATATATGAAATCCACGTGAAGAATAGGTCTGAAGACTCGCTCCAGGAAGAGCTCGGCCAACCTGCAGACGTCAAGCAGCGTTTTAAAATTTACATACCCATTGTAAACAACCTCATTCTTCACACAACTTCTTTAACCGGTAGCTATATTTCAAATAGGTCCGTTTACCAGACTCGGATACTGGTTTCAGTGGAAGCTGAATGTCGGCTCTGGGGGCGCGCACTGATTTTCCATGCCGAAGGCCTTCAATTGTTGGTGACATTTGATTATGCATCTCCATCTTGAGACCTCAACTGGTTTAATTACTTTTGGAGAAATTTCAAGCATACATGTGTCACCACATTCTCTTGGTATGCGGTTGATTTAATGGAATATGGGGTTTAATGCGCCGACGCTACACAGATGATGAGGAGTGCCGTAGCGGACGGCTCCCGATTAATTTTAGCCCCCTAGGGACATTAAACGTGCGCTGAAATCTAGTACACCCTGGTGTTTTTGCTTTTTCGCCTGCATCAGAAAAGCGGCCACCACGGTCCGGAGATCCTAGCACGCGTCTTTGTGCCTCAGCAACACAAGCGGCAGAGACACCGAGCCACCACGGCGCTGTTTTTCTTGCTATGCGAACTTGGCCTCACTTGGGCTCGCTTGGCTCACTTAGTGTAACTGCATTTACAGGATACACCATTGCTTCTCATATTGGAGATGCCCTTTCATTCAACGACTGTCCCAGCAGCCGTAAATTTTTCAAGATCTCGCTGAAGAGGTGGCGGTGCTTGTGTTTTAGTTACATGACCCCTCGGGACCATCTAGTACAATACCTACATCTAACTACGTTGGGTTTGGGCTAGTTGTTTCATCATAAAACAGTGAAACAGCGCTGAACCGAAGACAATAAACGGAATACAGACAGCTCTCGTATCTGTGTCTTCGTTTTACTGTCTTCGCTTAAGGGCCTGTTTCACTGTTTTATGCATATTAAAGCTGGAATTTTCCCCGATACGTTTATTTCATGCGTGGCTTCTACAGAATGGAACGCCTTTTGAAGCTCTTAGCCTAATTCGGGAACGCATCGCTGACTTCTTTAGCACCAAGCCACTGGCGAAATAAGCCCTTCTCCAAACGTGCAGTTTGTCGCGATACACAGGGAAGATATCCAGTGTTTCAACAGGTAACATCATGTGATATTTACCATGACCTGATGGTCTCTCGTTGCGCAAATCTCTATCTAGGGGATCATTTTACACACCCACCGAGTACAAAAGCTTAAATTTTGGGTTGGACCGCCCTACCTATCTTATACCACTTTCATCAAGAAAAGCCTATCACACCCGTGACCTTTCTTTATCCCATTTTCGCCGGGACTAACACATATAAGTTATTGATTTTTCTTGGCAGCTTTGAAGAATTGAATTTTTTTACCTGTAGCTGAACTTTTATGTCTGGAATACTTCGAAGCGTATCTGAACGCACTGTTCTGGACTGAAGTTTGCTGTGTTGAATGCATAGATGCACTGCGAATTGTTTGGCATTCTTTCCTTTCTAATGCTGGTGCTGGTATTGGATAGTGGAAATTATAGTATGTATCACTATCCTACTCCCTAAAACCCCAAAGTACATTTTAACCAAGAGTTCGCGCAGTTTTTAGAGTATAAACAACACTCTTCCGAAGTGTTTTTACCTGTTGACTGCTGTTACGTATGGACTGTTCTCGTTGCTTTGTGCGTGGATGACGGTTCCCATTACGGTTTCTGCAAAGGTACCGGAAGGTGTGTGAAGACAAAGTAACAATTTACTCCATTATCTTTCAACGCGGATTTTCAGGAGCTTTCATAAGCAGTACAGGGCAGAGCGGTCGGCTTGAATGACTCACCGCATATAATGTCCAATGTGCACATTGTCACAACAGGCAGAAAGTCAAACTTCTTTCCGGTGCGGGACAACTTTCCCAGCTTTGTGGCTAGAATAAATGACTGGGCATTGATGGTGCCCATAAAGTCGTCCAGGATGCGAAAGTGGAACGCTGGCGTGAACAGCCGTCGCCTAGAGCGCCACTTCTCTCCAGTGCTAATGAGTTGACGTAAAATAAACAAGCGAAAGGATATCAGTGCAAGATCCCCAAAACCATGAGAAGTCTTAATGCTCAAAATTCAGAAATAAAGAACCTGATATCCTGCGCTGCTATGGGGTACATATATCTTGGACACCCACTATTTGTGACTGTGCATCATAGGACTAGATATTGTCGCACGTTTGTCGCAAGTTCAATAGTGTGACAAGGGGCTGATATCGTATCACGCTACTAGTTTTTTGGGGCGACACGAGAAATTTGTAATCATGAGTATCTAATCGGAAGGAATATACAGTCGTCACATGTTAGATATATAGTTGCGACTTCTGTATGTGATTTTTAGTCGCTAGAACCCGTTCTTGGCGCTGCATCGGTAATTGTCTACCGTTTTTATGTCATCACAGAAAGATCGTATCCTTATAACAGCTGCTAAATTGGCTGATAAGGAGCGATATTTGATATTCTTGGTTTTCCTTTTTTAGCTCCGCTTCCTTTCACTTAAGCCCTAGCTTCCGCGAAAATTTTGCTTTGATAAGTGTGCACGCCACTACCATTTATTGTCCGTAAGGAGTCATGTGGTCATTTGGGGCTCGCTCACATATGACACCGAAGCATCAGATTTAAAATATCATTCGTCGACTTATAGGTGCATCCTTTGTTTTGTGAACATAGATTGTCGCAGCCAAACTTCAGCCACAAGCCCAATATTTCCCCTATAGAAAACGACGCTCTTGCGTCCAAGAAATATGAGTGAACACGACTCCTACTACTCGTTTCGAGGTATGCAGCATTATAGCACCTGTGTTGCTAACAAAATGAAAAATTCAGTATAGATATACCACTAGATACATGCTTAGCGTTACATCACCGTAACTATATTCAACAAGAAAGGATTGATGATCAGCATTGTGTAAGCAAGTGAAAGTGGTCAGTTAGGTCTTGCTAGCCGTATCGTCAGGTTCCTGGTGAGTAATCCTGTTCCAGCCAACTTGTGAAGGAATTCGTACTGGGGTCCCTTAGTCAAAATCTTGTGGCTTGAAAGGACTTCCTATAGGAGTGAAAATGGCCGTCCTTCATCAACACAGGCAGCCAAAATTAAGATAACGTCCAAAAGCAGACTGGCACGCAGTGTTCCCCAACAATTGCTTATGATGAATACGCATTAACTTAGGGAAACTTACTTCAACGTATTCCGCCTTGTAGACGACCAGCAAAGGCTTGAAGCCGATGTATATAAGGTGCCGGCCAAATCTCTGGAATGTTGCGTGGAATCCTCGTATTGCCGCGAACATCACTAAAACAGAATACAAGGACACCATATTTGCCCCATGAAACACGACATTTGCATGTTTTAGAAGCCTTTTGCACAATACCCCAAAATAGAAGACACTAAAAAGAAGCACTGCAAGCAACAAAATGGCGGCGCCACCGAACCGTCACAGTGTAAACAAGTGCCACGGGATACGAACTGACCAATGATCGTAATCTAACAGACCAATGATCAGAAAAGAGGGCCGATACTCTGTGACCTTATATAGTGACTCTAATGGGGACCACCTCTCTTTTGGCTGAAAACACCACGCCAGTTCCATATCTCGAAGGCACGTTTTTTTCTTTACGCGAAAGAAGTGAGCATACGGCATCTGGAGAAACTTCGAATGGCGAAAGAACTAAGGCTCGCTAACGTGGAACCCTGCCGTCTGGCGTCATTCATTGTGACCAAGCGATTGGGTGAATGTCGTTCGGTGACTCAAACCCGGGGCTTCCGCATTGAGAGTTCAAAACGCATGGCCTGCACCATGGCATATCTAAACCCTGGGTGACTACGGGTGGACCTAGGAAGAACGTGGATTTGTGAACTATCAGTTTCCCTTCTCGGAAAGCAGACTACGCGCCTGTCAGCGCTGGTGTATTTTTCTTTCACGCGTCACGCTGGGGATAAAATGCTTGTCACCTGCCACCATCTTTTGGTTATATGCTGTGTCAACTCTTTTTTAGCTTGTTCTTGCATATTTCCTTGCCGCACTGAATCCCACTCAGTTGTTCGCCAACGCCCGTTGGAAGTGAGTCCCTGGCTTCTGGGCCACCTTTTGTGCTGTTTCCCTTCGAACTGCCCTGTACCAGCTTGCCCATCAGCTAATCTTTTCGACATTTCAAGCAATGTTTCATACATCTGTGTTTCTGTGCACCTTTTCCACGCGGGCACAATACTAAGCTTGCAGCCAGGAAAACTTTGCCGCTAATTCTCTGGAGAATGGGGCTGCTACTATCTCTGCATTAAATACACCCTGCAAACAATTACGTTATGATCGCTACTAGCATGACTATATCGTTACTCCGAGTTGCATTGACGTGTCATATTTAGTTCACAGGAAGATGTAGACGTTACCCAATTGCTGTCTGCTGTCAGAACAAGTTACAGAAAACGATTGCCTCTACCCGCCGCGGTGGCTCAGTGGCTAAGGCGTTGCGCAGCTGAGCACGAGTTCGCGGGTTCGATTCCCGGCCGCGGCGGCCGCTTTTCTGATGGAGGCGAAAAGCAAAAACGCCCGTGTGTACGAGATTTCGGCGCACGATAAAGATCCCCAGGTGGTCAAAATTAATCCTGAGCCCTCCACTACGGCGCGCCTCATCGCCTGCGTTGCGTCGGCGCGTTAAACCCCACAATCAATCAATCAATCAATCAAAACGATTGCCTCTCTTGTGCTATCCAACCTTTCCCAGTAGCAATGACATGACCACTGCCACTACCACGACTCCCCTCGTAACTACAAGTTTCATTTATTTGTAATAAGTTGGTAGTTCAAAGTGGAGACAGGAAGTTTTCAGGGTTCTCGTTTGCTGCCACAATTCTAGCAACTGCGAAGAAGCATAGGCTGCAGAAAACGGTTGCAGCTGTTATTCTAACGCAACTAAAATAATTACACCAAAATTGCTACTAGCACAATTCTATCGTTACGCGGTGTTTAATTCACGTACTACCATTAGTTATGTTACAGGGATGTTGTAAAATATTTCCAAAATTATTGTCCCCTGTGTGCATATAATCATCTACGGAGAGTGCATGGTTACAAAAAACGGTTCCACTTGTTGTATCAAAACCTACAAATACAAACACATGGCAGCTGCTGCCTACGACGACTATGTCATTATTTCGAATTTAAGTGAAATGTCATAATTAGTTGCTTTACAGTAAAGTTCTCCAATTTTTTATGCTACGGCAAAATATGGTAACAGAAAATGGCTGCGACTCTTGTTCCCTCAAGGTTTTCCGGCAAAGGCTATACGACTATTGGCCGCTAATAGGACTATCATTGCACCGAGTTTTATTTTTTCACCCCAATTATTTATCCCACAGGTAACTTCCAGACCTCATATAATCCCCGTCTGTTCTCAACACGTGAGCTTTTAATACCGCAAAGAAACGGACCGCCTCATGTTCATCTACTAGAATATATTTTAAAACCTTCAAAGTTTTATAAACTTATCATGTTATATTCGTGTATTCCACTGTACTACGAAGCGAGAGGCTGCAAGCGAGGGGCCGCCTGTGCCCGCCACTGCTCCGCTTCTCTGGTGCGGGGCAAACGAGGGAGAGGGCTCTTGTAAACAATAAACGCTCCCCCAATTTCTAGCGTGGGAAGCCAGTCGTCTCTACACCAGCAGTGCGTCTGCTCCTTCTTCGCGGTGCTCAGCGCTGCCGCCCTGTCTGGGCGCCTTCGTAACGTCCTTACTTCTGGGGTTTCCCCTGAGACGATAATAACATATCACAATGCCCGATAAATGCAATTACCAAAAACACAATGAATAGAAATACGTGTATGTTCTCTAACCATGTGTGACGTGTAATTTATGAAGCTTCGCTTGTCATCCGCCTTCATAGAGTACAATCGCTTCTGTTTTTTCTTTCTTTCTGTACTACTTTTATGGAGTTGCTATTTTCGTGCAAAAAAGGAACGTACTCGCTAGTGCCCTCACAGGTACTTTTAATTGTTGGTATTCCTTACTGCGTTAATTCAACGTGCCCCTCCTATCAAATTATCATGGTCCACACATAGCGACTCCTTAGTGACACAAGTGCGTGTCACAATGCGGCGGTGGGCCAAACGAAATCGCTTAGAAGTCGAGCGATAGGCTTTCCATAACAAGGTTGGATACGAACTCTCGTTAGTTACGTCTACCGCGCATACGGGCCCAGCGCCCGGACGGGTAGCATGAACTGAGAGCAATGCTCTCCAGCGTTCGTATTTCAACCTATGTTGGTGGTACGTTACTGAAGAGCACTGCCGGGCCCGGGCCGGCCCGAAACCCGGGTCCGACCGGACCGAGGGCCGGGGCCGGGCCGCCAGAAGTCGATTATCGGCGGGCCTGGGGCCGGGATCGGGCTTGAGTCATAGACCCGGCCGTTAATAGTTACGACATGAAGTTCGAAGAGCATGAAAATGAATATTCTGAGTTTACTTTTACGCGCTTCTTGGTGTTAGTTGTACACATTGTTTTAAAAGGGACACTGAAACTGAATTTTGTCAACTGCTCAAGTTTTTTTTTTTTAACACTACGGTTAAGGGAAAGCCCTCAAATTAAAACAACCAACGGTTTCATCGTTGTTTTCGATTCAAAGAATCTAAATTTTAAAAAAACTCGAGTAAGAAGCAAAACAACCATGCGGGTTTGCAACGGGCGCACCCAAATCGTGCATTAAAAGGGGGCAGGGCAAAAAACCCTTTTTGGACCCAGCCCACGTGTTGCCAAACCAAAAAGTGGTGGTTTCTCTGTAAAAACACAACCGGTGGCGTTTACTGGATGAGCAAAATACTCAATTTTAACCCCCAGGTTTTAATTTATCGGTTTTCAGCGATGCTCCTTTGTTTGTCAAAAACCCGGAAAAATGCATAAAGACCAGGCCTCCCACACACCGGCCCCCCTTGGAAAAAAAATAGCCCTAGCCGAGACCTGCAGTCATGAACGCCCCGGGCCCGGGCCCGGGGAGGCCCAAATGTCGCCCGCTTTTCCCCCATTTTTTTCGAGCCGGCCTCCTCTTTTGCCTGGGGATTCGTTAAAAAGGCCCCTGTTCGCAAAAGGACCCCTGGCACTTTCATCCTGGTGGGGCCCCACTGCCTGCAACAAAAATCGCATGCCCTTTTGGCAAAATGAGCACCCTCCAACGAGAACCGCTAGCGCGCCAGTGCCAGCCTGCGCGCGTTCTGTGAACTAGTTCGTGGAGCCATGAACGTTGCGGCCAAAAAAAGGTGAACTCAATGTAGAAAAATCGGCGGAAAACGAAAAAGTTAACTTACAAAAAAACAGCACGTACCCGAGGGGATTCGAACTCGTGACTTGCAAAATACTTGCGGTGACATACCTAGCCCCCAGGCCACTCGGCCACGGGCCGGGCTCTGCTGGCCTTGGTAATATAGGTATATATTGTACAACCAGTTTACACTTTTATTTAGTTTTGGCATTTCAAGCAGCTTAGGTGACTATTTGTTGTATTGCGCTCGTGCAGTAAGCGTCCCCGAGTTTCCACAATAGCTCACGTCTAGCAATTGCATTTCGTAGACGGAAAGCGTTCGCAGATGCGTAGTCGTGCTGCTGACCGCTGTGCTTGTTCGCCCAGCGCAAAAAAGTGCTTCCCGCACCCTAGTTTTACGCTGTACGGTAAAAATATCAGTTTATTTTATTTCCTTAGTACCTATATTGACTTCGCTGACTCTTCTCCCGCCTTCAAGAGGCCTTATATTTTCCTACTGGCGTACCAGTCAGCGAAGCGTCGCATGTGCGCTTGTGCAGCGCTTGTGTGAAGCGACCTTGACTTGGAGCTAGATACAGTGTACAAACTAACCAAGTAAAGAAAGGCAGATTCTTCCATTCACAAACGTGTCCTGGCTTCGTTTCAACTGAGCCAACGAATTGCGACGACCCGTCGGCGGCCGGCGGACGAAACGCTGGGCCGACTGACTCTGTCTGCAGTCCGGGGAGCCGTGCAGTAGCGCAGCCAATTGCGAGCTCGGCTCCTCTCGACGTCACACGAAAACGCCGCAGAAAATGGGCGAGCGTAAAGAGAGGAGGACAGCATTTTCGAATTAATGTTTCTACTAAATAAAATCGCGTAAACGCGCCCAGGGTGGTCGAAACATGGCCTGGGGACTCCGGACTACAATTTGCGCAAGTAATCCCGCAATGTTTACATATCACTTCAGTGTCCCTTTAAAAACGTGTTTTGCTAGGTCTGATAGTCACTATACTGTAATTTTAATGACATTTCATGTACTGCATCAAGATTTTATATTTTGGTGTATAACATATCAAAGATACGGTTACAAGGAATGCCCTATCGGGGAAGGAATTAAGACAACCTAGAGCTGTGCACCTATGTCTACGTACGTGTGTTTTCGATGTCGAACGAATCTAAATGCGGCTGCCGTGGATAGAAATCAAAGTCGCGTGTTACAGAAGCACCACTGCTTAACAACCACTACAGGGAAAATATCTCAACGCATGCACATACTCGTGCATTCAAAAGGGGAGCAAGAAGTTTCAGCAATACCAACTTGTGGCCGAGACAACCACGTCAAGTTGCCAAGAGTCTGGTCATCAAAG
The DNA here is from genome assembly GCA_013339765.2 of Haemaphysalis longicornis. Classification (NCBI taxonomy): domain Eukaryota; kingdom Metazoa; phylum Arthropoda; class Arachnida; order Ixodida; family Ixodidae; genus Haemaphysalis; species Haemaphysalis longicornis. The sequence goes on from CM023456.1 coordinate 47,309,152, forward strand.
CTGGTGGTGCCTCTCGTGTAAGAATACGAGCTATTATTTCGTCGATGTGGCGTGAACTGCAGACGGTGTAAGCTAAACTACGTGCAATTTAAACCCTTATTTTTTGTGTTTCCATTCATGACGTGCTTATACAGACTAGATGCTCCGTTTGATTTCCCGCTACGAAGACACTGGACCAAATATAAGAAACAAAATTTCTTCAGAGTCTAAGACCAGGCCTCGTCACACACACGCGGGCCCTCCCTAGGCTCAAAAATAAATGACCGGACCCGTGCCGGGCCTGGGTTTGAGACGACGGGCCCGGGCCGGACCCGGGCTAGGCTCTCTTATGAATGCCCGGGCCTGGGCCGAGCCCGGGCTCAGGGTTACGGGCCCGGGTCGGACTCGGGCCTTAAAATCAGGCCCCTGCAGTGCTCTACTTTACCGCACCGATCCGGCACTACCATCTTTTGACGCTGGCGAAGCCCCACTGTGCGCTCTGCAGAAGATATTGGACACTACAGTGTTCTTGCAAAAGTGACACTGGCACTTTCGTGATCCTGTTTGTGAAGTGTTATCCAATCTTTCACTAAACGATAACTATAAGCTGCAACAAAATATCGCATGCACTGGTCTGAGCAGAAGTAATGTGAGCATCTTCTTCCACATTCGCAGGAAGGACGAAGTGGCGTTCACTTTTTTGCAATGCTCAACCCAGTTAGCAGCTGACGACAAAGTAACAATAAATACTGACTAAACCGCGCGAAACATTTGGTATCAATATACATGAATAAAGGCATTCCTGGGAACAGTACACCCATGCCAGAAGTCTGAAATAGAGCCCTCAAAAGAAAAAAAATACGTTATACCAAACGGCCCAACTCACTCGTGCTGAATCCGACCCGCGACTGCTTGGAGGCCCTCTGCACGATCCACATGTTCTGATAGGGGAAATGCTGCCGAATCTGTGGAAGCTCTTGTAGTTGCTTCAGCGTTTTTGAGTGGATGATCCGGGCCAGGAGTATAAGAGATCCTGCAAAGACTGTGAGGCTTGCCATCCCGATGAGTATTATCTTGAAGGTCCATGAGGCCATGTCCAACAGGCTTCCCATGGCCAGCAAGTCCATGCTTCCGTTCTCGGAAACGCCACCCATCACGGCGCCAGCAGGGTGCAGCTTCTGAAAACCAGAATTAGAAAGTGAGACCCTCCTGGGTATTCTTTTTTCAGTTATCCGTCCTGATGTTCAACACCTATATCATGCTATGACCCTGTGACATTCTATCGTGCTATATCATGCCCTGAAAATCGTTTTGTGTAGCTGTTTCTAACATCTGTTATGTCAGTCTGAAAATGAGTAGGACTGCGGTATGATAAACTGCAAAAATATAATAGACATTAGGACAGGCTACAATTCAAGGATATTATAACTTCCGCGATATCACTGCCTTTTCAATATCGTTGAAGGAAGCAACGTCGTTGGCGGCACGATCCCATAAAAATATGCTCAGATATCCCTGAAATTATCGTATGATGTGGTTCAGTAGGGTAACACTCGCGAGAAATATATAACTGAAGCATGATGCTCCCAGCCGAATAGGGCGCTATAAAATATAACAAAAGCTACGGGAATTCTTCTGGCCTGCAGTTCCCGTTACTTTTTTGTCGCTCTCCGGATAGGTATGTACCACGTGGAAATTTATTTTGGAACTGGGGTAGGTTCGTTTCGATATCAAATAGATATAAATATTCATTCAGCCAAAGAATTTGTTTTCCGGCTGCTCTTCGCTCTTGAACTATACCAAGGAATGAAATTGAATTGGGTGTGTCTTTCCTCATGGCAGCCGTAAGAATTACCGTCGGAGATTTCTCACTGCAGTTTCCATGAAAGCCTAGCAGCACTAATGTGCACTTAATTTAATAGGAGAATTTAACAGACACTACCTACTCTTAAATTCCAGACAAGCGCCCCCCCCCCACCCTACTTGTAAGCCTGCACCGCCCACACCCCAAATCCACTGTTAATATTAAATATCCGCGTAGTTCCGAGAAAGAATCCCCCTCCCCTTCGCTGTGTTCCCCAAAATCCACCGCACCCAGGAACCACTGCCGTACCACGGCCAGTATATGACCCAATCCAATCCTAGTTAGCAGCTGGGTGGCTCTATCTGTACCCGCCATTGCTCGTTTTTCTTTCGGCGGTTTCGCTTCGACCATGCATACGTACACAGTCGCCAAAAACATCGACATCGTTGGATGCAATCGGGAAAACGGGAAAAACGTGCTCAATATGTCGTGACATATTGCCGAGGCAGGGGCCGCTGTACCCGAAAATAGTGTAGCACAGTCAACTTCAACTTAGAGTTCAACTTTATTGAGCATTTCGTTTATAGAAATGCGAGGAGAAATACAAAAAGCTGCAAAGCTGCAGCTTGAGGACGTGTTTGCCCCTTACGGTTGGCATGGCAGAGTAGGAACAGGAGGTTAAACCATACGCACACGAAGAGCCCTAAGAAAATAAATCTTGCCTTACCATGTCGATATTATATACAAACATAAAAGAAAGCAATAAAACGCACTATAGCTCACATTTTGTAAAATAAACTTAATAAATTATATATACAGTCGAACACGGATATATCGAACTCCAAAGGGATCGCGAAATAGTTCGATATATGAGAAATTCGATATAAAAAATATAGGCTGTGAGACCTCACCTGTGGCGGACGACCACTTACCGATCGGCGCATTCAAAAATGACAACTAATTCCGCACTAACGACGCAACAGGATGCTTAATTTGCGTGAAAAGAAATCGCTGATCTTGGCCTCCTTCTTCGTCCTGTACATGAAATTAAAGACGGTGGTCTCGATCTTCTCGAGGGTATCTAGGTGTGACGGCCCAGTTCCTCCCATGTCGCCTCAACTACGTAAATCAAGCTGAACGCAGCCGCCAGTTCATCGGCGGAGTACGATCGTGTAGCCGCATCCTCGTCCGGACGATCTTCGCCACTCGAGCTATCAGCCTGGGTTCCTGCAACCGCAGCTACGATATCCTCGTCACCGACGCTCGAAACAGCCTAAACATTGCTGTCAGCGTTCACAAAGTCGCCGGCAGGCAGTCCGGCTGGAACAGCAGCCGGGAAAACGGACGACAGCTCGCGAAACGTGTCGTCCATGCCCTAATCGTCGTCGTCGCCGTCTTCGCAAGCTTCCGAAAGTTCGGCCGTCACGAAGCCTGCCTTTCGGTAGCAGTTGGCCACGCTCTGCTTTACGCTGTTCGAGGCACCCGTCATCATGTGTATGGCCCCCAGCTGGTCAACTTTAAGCTCGGTGCCCACGCGAAGGTTCATCAAAAGCCTATCGAGGAGTCGCCTCCTGTACCCAACCTTGAATGACTTAGTCGAGCGGCTGCAGCCGGCCTGTTGTGTTCGGAGGCAGAAACTTTAGCTCGATGTTGTCGAGCTCGCAGGTGGTTTGGTTGGCCGAGCATTTATCCATGAGAAGGCAAGCATGACGCTCCGACGCCCCGGCTTCTGTCCCTGTCGGGTTTCGGCGAAGGCACTAAGCGACCGCGGAAATCGGGTGTGCAGTGATCGCCAAAGAGCACCTTCCAGCTCGTGCGGTGTTCGATATACCCAATGTCGGGAAAAATACCGTTCGATATAAACGTACGAATTCCTATACTTTTACACAGAAATTTCAAGGGGATAATTCATGAGTTCGATATAGACAATAATTCGATATACCCGTGTTCGACTGTATACACGCATATAAACACTCATAGATACATACATACATGTAAAGGTTACAAAACAAAACGGGGTACACAGGTACATAAAAAGAGAAATATTGGATAAGTACGGAACCTGTGTACACACAGAAAAAAATAAAAAGACAAAACTTGAAGAAAAAGCCGTGTTATATACAGGTATGCATACACAAATCAATATCTACACTACAGAAGTATCCACATAAATAAATACACACAATATTGGCAAAAGCAGTGTACGGTACTTTTTATATGCCCCAGTGCGCAGGGAATGAAGGGAATGCCAATAAAACCCTTGAAAAATATTAAAGCTAATTTTGGCCAAACCCACGTCGCCGCGAGAGACAACGCTTGATATATTTTCAGTTAAAATGTTGTAAGTTCAGCAGTAAACTTTTCTTTAAATCTCGCTTAGAAATTGTATTTATAGCTATGCCACTTTCGGCTAGGTTATTTAAAAGGCGGGCAATTCGGAATTGTAACCTATCATCGCCATAATTCGTTCTTGAAAAGGGCACGAACCATGTACTTCTTCCCCTTAATTTGTACGGTACGTCCAACAGTTTGCTTAAACTACATAGACTTAGATAAGCTGCCCGGTTGTGTTGCAAGCTATTTTTATACGTTGTTAGAAGAATAAAGTTGTAGATACATTGGACAGGAAGCAGATTATACTGAACAAATAGTTCGCAGGTGTGAGAGTCATACGGTACAGTTGCGATATGTCGAATGGCCTTTTTCTGAAATTAATATTTTTTGCGGAAGTGGTTAACCATACGAGGCTGCAGTAATTGATGTGAGCTGTGAATATAGAATGATAAAGAATAAGTTTAATATTTGATGGAACCACATGCCGTAACCTACAAAGCACCCCACACGCTCGAGATAAATTGTTGCAGACGTGATCGACATGAGCATCCCATTTTAAATGTTCATTAAAAAGAATGCCTAATGTTTTTATTTCACTAACGATAGAAATCTTTTCAGATCCGATATACAAACTAAGGTTTCTTTCAGGGGCTTCAGAGGCTGCAGCATAAGCAACACGATGGGTGGCTCGGAGGAAGGATACCTGCATGTTACCTGGCAGTCTGAGTGGCAAATGCTTGAGCCGTGGTGGCAGAACATCGGGACGGACTTAATCAAGCGGAACCCTGCGAATTTTCCTTTGGGACTGACTGAGAAGAATCTTTTGGTGGTTCTCAAAGCGATGACTAACAATATTTGGCAAAATATTAAGTTTGCGTGCATTCCGTTTTTGTCCTCGCAGGGGTACTTTGTAGCCGTCCTCTTAATTTTGGTGCCGAACCCGGATAGCGCCCCCTACCCACTTGGCAGTGGTCTCGACTTGCCTACATGGGGTGCTTTCTCGGAATTTTACGGTATTGTATTCCTCTTATGGCTGTTGCACTTGACAACAGGACGAATTACTCGCATTTAAAACCGCAAGACGTACAATTACTATAGCAGGAAGTAATGACGTTTTGAAGCAAAGGGCCTCAGTTTGATACTAAAATAATGATCCCTACATTGTACCGTGGTGCTCCTACTGGCGTGCTAAAAGTATTTCCGTTGGCAAAGCACATACATCTGCGTTCTTCCCTGTTCGTTCATCATTCGGTGACGTTTTTGTCGGCTGTATCTCAGGTGAATTCCTCCCAAACAGTGGCAAGTACCCATATGAACAACCACAGTGATTTGCCAGATAGTAAGGACAGTGATCCCTTAAGCACGCGTGAAACTGTAGGTTAAGCGGAATATACACGAACGCCTCTGCAGCGGGCGTTGTTGGCCTAAATCATCCTCTTTGGCTCTCGCCAGGACGCCCCAAAGGAGCAGCATATCGATCTGAAGAGTTGTTGGATAGGGGTGGGTTGGAGAGGTTATGCCTGGCGACATTATGACGCAAGATTGAACTCGACAAACCGTTTCGATGGAGTTGGTTCGTGTAGGCATTGGGAAAAATGCAATCAACCTCCTGCATTACATATACACGAGCGGCGCAAGCCAAGGAACTTTTGGGCCACATCGACTTGTTACCAACCCTTTTTATCGGGCACTTAACCACTACGGTACCAGAGATAATATATCAAGATGATAGCAGCGCACTTCAAAACGGAAATAACAAACACAAGTATGGAGGGATGGACGGAAAGTTGCTATGCCAGGTGCCCGTCACATCCCACCAAGTTTCCGGTTCCTCGCATTGTAATGCGGGAATTGAAAATTCGAATTTCTCATCTTGAAATATCCAAGCCCTCAACCCCATTGAAAGATTATGCAGAGTTGTACCCTCCCCTGAGCCGGCTGTTTCTAACAGCATAATCGTATTTAGGCCACAAGAGGCAAATACAGTTGCCCCAAGGCTACGGAACTCGTAAGGTAAATAAAGTGTTCGGACGCTGAGCTGGAAATTTTTCTTCCTCTCCCCCGCCGCACATATCAAGGAAGTCAGAACACTCACCTAGCACAGAGTCGGTGGCTATTAAAATTCACACGCTCTTTCAGGATGGTCAGTGGGACAGCCGAACTGGAACTTGCTCCCGTTGAGCACGCGCACGCACAAGAGCGAAGCAGGGGCTCATCCAATGCTTACAAACCGTCAACACATCGACGGACTGCGCTCCTATCGAGTGCCGTTGTCAGGAGAGGCCGGTGAAGCAATCCGGACCTTGAGGCTTCCTGCGACATTGCGCGCCCAGCTCGGAAACCTTGCGGCGAGGAGGAGCACAATGATCGTTCCTCGCTACGTCCCCGCGCGTAGACACAACGCCGTCTCGACGAACAGACCTGTGTAGCGACGCGCCAGCGGGCAGATAACTGCTTTCTTATTTCCCGATTTTCTTCGACGGCTGCTGCAGCGATAAAGCGTTGCGCGCAGTCTGCTCCAGAGCGTCGTACTAAGCGTTCCCGTGCGCAAGCCTGTTCTTCAAGACGGTGATTGTGCTCACGTCTGGCCAGAGACGTGGGTGATGAAAGATTTGCGTCATGTGTCTAGTCCGGTTGCAGGAGTGGCGCTCTATTGCCCCGCGCATCAATTACATTGAATCAGTGGGCTGAGGCGTAACCAGTGCACGTGTGAGCTAGTGCTCTTTACTTACGGCACGTGTTTTACGCGGAGCCTTCCTATGGCTACTTTCCGAAAAATTTTGTGTCCGCGGCAGAGTCCGGTCGACATAGAATACTGAACCTTGCGGCAAAGCCAATGTTCTTGATGAAGCTCTGTAGATGTAACACTAATTTAGGCATCTTTGAAAAAAAAATGATTTGGCGATCAACCGTTTAAGACAGTTCTACAATTACCGCCGAGTTTTAATTACTTGTCGTAAGTTAGTTCGCAGGAAGATGTAAACGTCACAGAAGTACCGTATGCTGTCAATGCGAGACCATCAACGGAGGCAGCATGGTTACAGAAAACGACTGTAACGCTAGCTTAATTGAAACTGGTTTCGAAAAAAAAAATATATGCCCATTAGCCGCTAAGACGACTCCAACCTATTGTTTCATTGACATTTACAACACTTAGTTCGCAGGGAAATCGTAAATATTGCGAAATCACCTTCTTCTGCTTTACATTGGCTTCTAAGGGAGTAAAACCGACAACCTTATGTTTGTCCTTTCAGTAGCTTATTCAGTAATTATTCTTAATCACCAAATTGCAAAAAAAAAAATGTATTTCGTTCCGTCCACTCCTTGGGGCTCAACCCAGTTTCGCTAATCATCCATCGCAGAGTGGAAGGGCACTGAAGTTTAAAAGCGAGGGCTGGACGATCTGGAAGTATTGATTGTGAAATATTTAACTGCGCGTTTGGACAAATGCAAGATAGGACACAGAAGAAACGCAATTCTTTTTCCTTTTTTGTTAGCGAAGTTTGGATTAAAACACGAAAAAGAGCCGAAGCGTTCTTCGCGCGTCTATGTAACTCGTATTCGTTAGTTATTGTCGCTGTTAATTTTGCGTAGAATACACACTATGCGTGACCTAAACGCGAAAATGTTGGTTTCCTTGTCTGTCAATCCGTCTGTTTCGTCCGTTTGTCCTTCCGTCCGTCTGTCGGGGCACACAGCAGACATACAAAGCTGCAGTGGTGAAAGGGGCACATTGTTGTGAACAGTAACGTTTATGGATAGGGAGGAGTGCTTCGCTTCACAGGATGCGGCTTAAAGGGACATGTAGTGAGAGGAACTGAGAACCGGTGATAATTAGGGTAGCAGAAATGGATACTAAGATAGGGTGTAGAAGAAGTGGAGGACAGTAACACGATTTAGGGGAGAAATACGAAATTCCGTGGCCAACACTGGACTCGAGCGGCGCAGGGCAGGAGCTGTGTGAATTCAATGGGAGAGGGCATTCGCCCTGCAGTGGGCCAAGAAGGCTGGTGTTGTTGATGATGCTGAAGTGGTTTGTAAACTTTTACGAGCGCAAACCTTAGTCTGTAGTAGCTAGGTCATGTTTCGACCACTCTCGCTACTACGCGACTTTATGTAGTAGAAAAATCAATTTGAAACTGCTTTCCTTCTCTCTGCATACTCCTCAACAATTTACTGTGGCGTATCTGCCGCGGTGGCTCAGGTGCCTCTTCTCCCGCCGTTAATTGGCCTTACATTTCAGCGGCGACGCCCCTTAGGGGCTCGGGCTGACGGCGTCTCCTGTATTCGTCGTCGTTTCCCGTATTCACGGTACTAAAACACCGGGAAACTCGTTTTCCAACGCCTCCCGCTAGAACGTGATTGATTGTACGGTTGACGCGCCGATGCTACACAGGCGATGAGGCGCGCCGTAGTGGACGGCTCCTGGAAACCTCCTGGGAACGTTCAACGTGCGCCGGAATCTCGAACACACTGGCGTTTTCACTTTTAGTATCCATCAGAAAAGCTGCCGTCGCAGGCAGGAATTGAACCCGCGTCCTTGGGCGCAACGCTGCAGCGAAGTTAATATGGGTACTAAGGATATAAAATCAACCGAAACGTTTATAGTACAGCTTAAAACCCAAGGTACGGGAATCACTCTTTGTGCTGGGTGAACTAGCACAGCGGTCAGCAGCACGACCACACATATGCCGTTGCTTTCCTCACTTGCCGTTGCAGTGACTAGAGATGAGATATTTCTGGGAATTTGGGGGACGCTTACCGCAAGGCCGTTGTTCAAGAAAAAGTAAGTTAAGCTGGTTGGAATGCTAAAATCAAATAAAAACGAAGAAAGGGCTAGCTACAAGGACGCCTCCATTAATGACGGTACGAACCGGTCAACAGCAACGGCGACAAACACGAAAGAGCTGCTGACGTGTGCATCCGCTGTAGTTAAGAGCATTGAAGAGGCAGAGGTGCTGGCGATTGCTCTGGCCCTTACTCTACCGGACAAGACCATGGTAGTCACGGATTCCCAGCAAGCCTACAGAAGCTTCAAGTACGGCTGGGTGTCCCTGTTGACCCTGCGAGTCCTCGAGGAGAAAATTACACCATCTTCCCGTAGAGGAACTCTTATGCAAAGTAGCCATGTGGTCGACTGAAGTTCCCATTAGTTTTCAGTTCGTCGTTTCCGCTGACGTTCAGCTGCGCGTGCCTTCGTTGTATCAGTAGCTTCTTGATGTAGTTTGAATGAGTGAAGGACATAACGCGCGTTCGTAGCACATGCTCCCGTCCCTGTAGCGCAGGGGGGAGAGCGCCACGTACCTACCGTAGCGGCCAGAGAGTCGTGGGAGCGAAACCGGGCGCCGCCTATCTATTTCTTTTTATAGTGGCTGCGCTAACGTCAGCCAAACTGCTGACGGGGCTGAAGAGACGCGCATGCGCACTAGAGTGCGGTCGGCGGGCAACGACAACGACAACGAGAGAGGGAGGGGCACAGCCCCGAGCATGAGATGATTCGCATCTAAAATGCAAACAGGATATAGAATATACGCATTATATTCCCGCCTGTGAGATCGCTGGCTTGTAGCCGGTGGTCTGTAGCCTCAGCGGCAATGTTTTGCAATTTGCCACTTCGAATCCCCTATAGCGCATGTTTTCTTAAGTTAATTTATTTGTTTTCGGGCAATGTTTAGTACACAGAACTCACCATTTTTGCCCTGTAATGTCCATTGTTCCACGAGCGAGTTCGCAAAATTCGTGCAGACTGAAGCTGACACACTGGCGAGTTCTCGTTGGCGTGATGTTGCCATAAGCACAGAATGCTTCCGGCTACAGTGCCGAATCAGCCGGCCCTTGGCCTTGTGCGAACACGGCTCTTACAATGACGGCACAAGGCAGGCAAGCTCCAAAGGTGGGGGCGAATTGCATACCGCTGGAGCATCTCCGGTGACACAGAGGACATTCGTCCACTGCGTACGCCTCGGCTAGTAATCGTTGCGATTCTAAGCCGTGCTGGCAGGCTTATCTGACGCTTTTTACAGCCGACAACATGGCAGAAGCGCGGTATGCCGAATACTGAGATATCGAGAATGCCCTGCCAATGACAACGGCGGATACGAAGCATGTTTTTTCACAGAACTGAAATCGAAACTGGGTATGAATTTCAACCTTTGATATCGTCAAACCAATATCTCATCTGATATGCGGGTCCGACCTGAGTTGTTGCTGCCACCGCAAATGTCGCATGGTTTTCTCTTCTCTTCTCTTTCCCGTTTCCCTTCTTCCAGGCTTTTTCAAATTTAATATTGCTTTTCCGACGGGAGAAACGGTGAAAAGTGTCTTCATTTGAGCCAGCCTATGGAACGCAAGCATACCTGGGAATTTGGCAAATTCACTTTAGCGTACCCATAAAAGTAAACATGGCAGGGCATGAAGCCGGCCACCATGCTAGTCCAGCTACCTCGATAGCCACGGAAGGGGGACGCAATGCGGCGTAGAGGCTTGATGACCTGTAGCAGGAAGCCGTGTAACGGCGTGAGTGGAAGCAGCTTATCGGTTTCCTTTCCGTGTGTATAATTTCCCGCACGTTTCGTTCACTTCTCGCAGGCGCAATGATGGAGTTTACGGACCCTGCGTTGCGGGTTGTTTTCGCCTTCTGACTCCAATGGCTGCAGTTACTCCGGCAGCCAGTTTTGTGTTTTGGCCCACACAATTTGGCTTTGAGTAAAGAGAAATCTGAAAGTACAGTCGCGGAGAAATGAAATGCGAACACGAAAATATGAGCCACAACACACAAATAGTAGTATTTCTTTTCGTGAAAGTAAAATTGTCAAGTGGCTTTGTTAAACTAACAAAGATTGAAAATGTGTCTTCCCAAATATATCACTAGCGAGCCATTATTTATTCTCTACTTCCCACATTGTTTAATTTTCCGTGTTTTGGTTCATATTTTTGTGTTCTCATTTGATTTGTCTACGACTGACTGCAGAGAAGTTGTGATTGCAGATCAGTGGGTGCGCTGAAAGGCCTTTATTCCGCCCTCGGTGGTTGGGGGTCCCAGTTAAGATATTTTGGAATAAAATGTTTGCGTTTGCGTGCACGCTGCCTGGGAGTTGTTGACTTGCGTGTTATACGCGAAACCTGTAGGTGCGTTCACACCACAACAGTGCTTTCTTGCCAACATTTCCTGAGCATTTTCCAGCCAGACATTCAACCAGGGAATCAGCGCAGCACAACAAAATACTGCCGTGCATAACACCTGTTTGAAAACAGGTTTAAACCAGGGCGCAATTAAAATGTACGCTGCACCAACCGAGTGACAATGCACAGAGTAAAAATATCGGAATTTAATACGTTCCTTGGCTGATCCTGTTATTTTTTCTTTATTTCTGTGGGATATATTGAAGGATACCAATGTTGTCGTCAGAAATTCAGGAGTGCATACCGATATTTGTCATCCATGCCACAGAGAGTCGACTGGCCCAGTAGGGAACACATTTCAAAGATTTAGTCTATGAAACAGCGGAGCTTTGCAGGGGGTGGGCCGTTGGAAGTTACTCAATGCAACCTCATCATCATCATCAACATCATCCGTATTAGAGGCATAATCACCAGTTTATTAATCTCCAGTGCAGGGAGAAATCCTTTTCCGAAATGGGAGGACGTTGTGTACTAGCTTGCATGACAAAGAAAATGTGCAGAAAAATACGAACAGAAGGCTCCGAGATGCTTTGTTGTTTTAACTTACAATACGATGTTTGCCCAGTTCTCAGCAAAAACAAATTGTTCGTTCCTTCGTACGTTCGTAGTTCACCATGCACCGATCATTATCATCGCGAACATTTCCCCGCTTTTACACTTGGCGTGGGAAGAAGAGGAGTAGGGTCACGAGAACACAGCATAAAATAGACCGTGGTATAGCACTCCCATGTTTACGTTTCTTATGTCAATCAGGGCTTATAGAGTAGAGGATATTGTATACAAGGACGTTTTTACAAATCCTTCTTTTGCAAATCAGTGGCCGAGAACGTTGCACTGCAATTCGTACACTAGTCCAAAAACAGCTGTATTGCCTCATGTACATTCTGGGGGCCAAAAATAATTATTCAGCCTTATTTTTACAGTTTTGCAATTTGCGTCGACTAGGTATGCCGGCGATAATTGGTATTTTGTGTGAACGAGCTATAGATATTATATATAGGTTGTAAATTAAGCACTTGGTTTCACTGCTTCACTCATTAAATGCGGCTTATTAAACACGCCCGGCTTTAGAAGATTTAAAAGAGCGCACAAACACAAAAAATGAAAAGCCCCTTCTATTTGCAAAGAATCTCTACTCATGGGAGGAAACGGCAGAGATGCTGTGGGTTCTCGCTTTCTTCTTGAGCATGGCAGCACTTAAAGCTATTCCTTTTTAAGAAGGTGGGAGGACCTAGTGTTCTACGTACAAAGTCGTTCATTTCGTGCGTTCCTTGTCGGAATCCAGTTAGAGTTTATTATAGAAAAACTGCGGATGATTCCTCTCTAAAAGGAATCGCTAAAACACGACAGTAAGATGTGCAGCTTAATCTGCAGCTGAGAATGATTTGTGGGTCGGCAGGGGTCTTGTGAGTGTGCTTGGCGAGTGACGTCCTGCTTCCGGGTCGCTTCGGCAAAGGTGTCCTGGCGTCATTTTCTGAATAAAACACTTTCGTGCTAAAAAATATCGGTCAAAAAAGCCGTTATTTACGAAGTCTGTAATCCTGGCGAAGTCTTTGGCGCTCCTTGTCGTTCAGTTGCCGCGTACCATTGGTGCGCCCAAAACTAGGTTCATACTTGCCGCGGTAGTTCAGTGGCTAAGGCATTGTGATGAATGTCCAAGTTCGATACTTCGATCCCGGACGCGGTGGGTGCATTTCTAGTGGAGGTGAACAGCCTAACCGCGGTGTGTCGAGATTTCAGCGGACGTTAAACATCCCCAGGGGGTGGATATTAACCCCCGTGACCTCCACTACGGCCGGGCGCCTCAATGGGCCCAATTGTAGCTTCGGCGCGTAGGTTATTGCTATTGGAGTGGGTTATTTCTACCAAAAGTATGTTCTTTGTATGGTAGGAATCTTGAAACTGCATAACAAAGTTATTCTGCTTCTGGGGGTGCGTCTTGCCAGCGTCGGTGTTTAAGCTCGCGTTGACGTCAGGGTAAATTTAAAGGTAGCATAGAAGGTAGCTGGTGACGCACACACACTGTACATATACACGGTGTTCAAACTATCACGCACCAAGATTTACAAACAAAAGAGCAAGCACGTTACTCGAAGAAACCCTAGTGCATAATGTTTTAGCGGCAAGTAATTTAGTTGTTATTGAGAATACATAAAATAATTGTAATCAAATACCGAAGTCGAGAGGAACTGTCCCAATCACTGAAGTGTCAATGACGCACTTGTAGGTACCACACGGGCCACATAGCTGCGGTATTTCCAGTGATGTACTAATCCCGTAGTCACTTATTCTGACTGACAAAAAAAGCCCGCGAAATGTGAAAAATACCACGTGATGGCCCTCCCGGCAGCACCTTGAAGCAGCGCCTACGAAAAGGCACCATCGAAGTTAGCAGAATGAGATAAAGAAAAGAAAGAAGGAACAAATCGTGACCGAGCTGCTGCCTGATCTGCCACATGTAACCCGCGATACTTGCTGTTTTTGCTGCCCTTCCATGCCATTATCAAGGTGACGCGGTGTCCCTTCATGCGTGTGGCAGACACAGCCGTTGCTTTCAATAGTATTATTGGAGGGGGCTGGTTTATGATACGCCTGGAAGCGCTGTGACGTGGTATTTTTCACATTTGGTGGGCTTTAGCTAACAATCAGAATAAATGAGTGCGCAATTAGTTCGTCGCCGAAAATACCGCAATTCGGTATCTCCCGTGGGTACCTACAAGTGCCTCATTGACACCTACAAGATTTGGACAATACTTGTTCTGTAAAAAAATGAACTACAATTACTTAATTACATCTCATTGATGAAAAATTTGCCTTCGACTCTTCTACTCTACTGGAAGCACTATGCACTTCGTTGTCCGAGCAACGTCGGTTCTGTTTTTTAAAAACTTGGTACGGGCTACTTCGAACAACCGGTGTATATATATATTTATATCTGGGTGTCGAACCCGAACCGTATTTTTTTTAGCATGCTGATGAACCCGAACCTAACTGAACCGAAAAAGAAATAACGGTTAAGTGTTCATGCCAAAACGGTTCGACCTCCGTTGTTGATATTGCACAGTCAATGCAATTCCAGGCATTTTTTCTTTTCACGTATCATCAACTTCGTACCCGCTCACGCACTTTCCCCTCCAGACAATTGAGCACTATACGCTCTATGTAACAACAGGGAACTGAATGAGCATCAATGTAGCAATGGTCTGTTGCTGCTGGAAGCGCGAGCGTAGTGCAAGCTGACAAAACGAAATGTCATTCTCGGCAGCTTGCAGGGGATATAAAACGACTTTGCCGTTCCCTAGCTGCGACTTTATTGGAGCAATCAGGCTCCAGGAGTGCTTCACTGCGAAACAGCGAAAGCACACACCCAATGTGTGCAAATTTTTTGCATTTCATAATTTGTTTAATAGGTCCGACACCTGAAAATTGTTAATACTTGACAAGTGTGACCGCAGGAGCTGCTCAGTGGCTAAGCCGTTTGCTGCTGACCACAAGAGGCCTAGATCTTCCTTTCCCCACGGCCGTTTTTTCTGAAGTAGATGGAAATCGAGAACGTCCATGAATCAAGATTTTGATCCATGTTTAATATCACCAGCTGGTTAAATAAGTCTGCCGGCCTGCAACATAAGCTGAGCCTCGGAGCAGAGATATAGCACGAGGCATCAAATGAACCAGTTTTTTTTTAAATGTGTTTACACGGAAAACAACACAAAAGAAAAGGCGATCACGTTGTTTTAAAATATTACGCAAAAAGTAAGTAAAATACAATAAGTAAAAAAAGCACCGGAAACGTGGATATTGCTCTATACGTTTCTTTGCCCTGCCTTTCACAACTAAAGGTGTCATCAATGCGAAGGAAGTGAGTTCCGTGGTCAGTTTTTGAGGACAGTACAGAGGACAAGTTCCGTTTTTTACAGATACAAATAACAACAGATATGTCATAGAAAACTGTTAAGGTCCGCACTTAATCCCTTGGCAAGAAACTGCAGCCCTCGACCTTGTCTTGGAAGCAGAAACAGTAATAAAGCAGATGTCACGTGCAGAAAGGCAGGCCGGTACCTCACACTGTTCCATTCGCCCAGCGATCATCTTTTCTGCTTGTTCTGCAGTTTTGTCCCTTTCAGATGTGCTTTTTTTTTTCGAAGGTGCACTTGTACCGACTGTTCAACTCGCTACATTAGTTCTACTGCTACTCGTTCCGGAGGGGAGTACTGCTGTGGACGAATTAAAGAGCTTCTACCCAAAAAAGCCTCATCTCATGCTCCGCGCGCTAAATTTCCCTTTCATTTTGTAACAGCATAATCTGTTATAAGATTCCGCAATGTAGCACACGGAACGATGGCCAGGGGTCAGGCGGTTCGATGACATACTGATTGTAATGCACACATCGGTATAGCTATCGCAAAAGGAATTGCAGTGGTCAGAACAATAATGCAGTGACTGAGTGTTAACTAAACCTTACTTTTAACAAAAGTGTGGCTATGCATTGGATAAGGTGACAACTAACAAATTATTCAGGGGTGACCACATAATCTAATTCATTGGTAGTATTTATGTGCCTGTTGTAGGATTTTTCTGTTTTGTTACAAATATAAAAAATGTGCGCCATGGTTATTAAGCGCTGGTATTGGAACCCACCAGTACGCAGGCCTAAATTTAAGGCTTCAAGGTTAGCGTGATGGGCGATTTCATAGCGACGATTGCGATTTCAAGAGACAAGGAAAGGGAAGAAAATATATCCAACTGTCATATCTGTTGGCGATGGCTTTATGAATAGTTGCTTAGACAACATAAAGTCTGGGCGAGAAAGTAGGTGGTCAATCGTGCCACTTCATCTGTTATTCTAGTAACTCGTAATTGTTTAAAGTTTGCTTTGCAATTGCGCCACTGGCCTTGGGGAACAGCAGCATTTTGAATTTTTGGTTGTATTTTGATTTGACTGTCGTTTGAAACTACTAAATGTTTTTTTTCTAATTTCAGTGGTAATTCATCTCATCGAATTGGTTCGCGAACCGGTTCAAGCTTCCGAATCGGTTCGCGAACCAGTTCGGTACATGATTTTGTCGAACCGGAACTGAACCGGAACGGAAATGATTTCGCCTGAACTAGAACCGTAACCGGAACCGGTATTTTTCTTGGTTCGACACACTGATATATATAATATATATATATATATATAATATATATATATATATATATATATATATATATAGATCTATATATATATATATATATATATATATATATATATATATTATTGTATTCTCGGAGTACAGCTTCAAATGTATTTAGGTAAGCGTATTTATCTTGTATTTAGAGTGCATTTCTACCGTGTTCCCCTAGCAGCAACAAAATGCATTTTTTATATATCTTGAATACCTAAAGCGTGCAATTTTGGAAGGTTTTCTGCATTCAAAATCTATTTGTAGAGTATTTATGAGTACTGTATTTTCCCACAATTTTAGAATTGAATTTTCAATACTAAGAAAAATTCAGACAATACATTTGTACAGCTTTTTTAGTATATCTATAAAATATGACGTATATTTGAAGTACACTTCGAGTATACTCGTACTTATTTCCAACGTATTACTTTTCGCTAAAAGTTAAGACGCATGCGTACTGCCCGACATGCCCACGAGCACTGGCCGCTACCCTCTGCAGTTGCAGCGTCTATCTAGCAAGGGAAAAATTAGGGAGGTTCAGTCTTTTGACGTGTTTTTCCGATATTCTGCACATTTTAATCGGGCTCGTACTTAAGCTGGCCCTCTGAAAGTCGTGGTTGCGTGGTAGCATGGTCGCCCGGTCCTCCTCGAAAGACAAGGAAAGAAACGAGGTAGAATTCGAGGGGGTATTAATTCGGCATAGATATATATTAGAATGTGTTAGTCAGATTTGCTCTAGACTGTGAGGCTAAGGGTGTAAAGGAAAATGCAACATTCAACGATACAAACGTGTAGTACATCCGCATGTGTCCCGAATGCCAGCACCTCAAGTCTCCGCCGCAACGTCATACCGGCCCACTGCAGCCACTACTATGTCTGGCGGGCCATTATGACCGCGCTGGAATCGACATCCATCGACATCCCAGCACACCCACCGAAAACCGCTGCGTTATCGTTGCAGTCAATCTCCTTAGCAGGTATACGGAAACAGCTTCACTGCCGACCGTTACAGCCAGCGAGGTGCCACAATTCCCCCTACAGCGTTTTATATTGCGCCATGGAGCGGCCAGGGAAGTAACCCTTGAGTGACAGATAACGCGTCTTTTTGTCTGACGTAGTACAAGCCCTTTTAACCCAGTGCCAAGTCGTTCAATGGGTTGACCGAAATATCGTCATGCGTTTCTTAACACCGGCGCCAAAAGACGACTGTGAGGACGAAGATGTGGTTGAGTGCGCGTGCTCTCTCATCGTCATTCAGAGCTCTGGGGCTCGCGCTTGGAACCCTGGGCCCGAGCTCTTCCCAAAAGGCTCCGGTTGCTTGTACTGACCTGGTCGTCACCTTCAAGGACTCCGGTTCAGCAATTGCGAGTTTAAAGCACGCTACAATATTTCACCGCACGCTTGGCGACATGCTTTCGATGTATGTCCCTATGGACCATGCCAACTGAAACTTTTATTTGCCTTTTGTCACGTATGAGTATAATACGGCGACGCAGACTACGACAGGCTTCTCGCCATTATTTCTACTTTATGGGCGTGAGCATTCCGCCGCCCTATACACCATCGTGCCCTGCCGTCCCGTCGTCTCCGGAGTGCAGGCCTGTTTCAGCAACAACTAAGCTGGTCAAAGGGTGCCGCCAACTGGCACGATACTTCATGGCTGTGGACAAAGGATGCCAAAAATCTCTTCATGATGCTTGAGCCGCCTTATCTATATCTACCTCTGCCACCGCAGCCTTCGTGGGGCTTTAGATTACGTCGAAAACACCACGTCTTTACGTCCAAAACGTCCAAAACACCCAAAATGTAGGCTAAATACCAGGACCCCTACCGATTTCTCAAAAAACGTCTCCCGTCATTGATGTGATTGAACCAATCACTGCCACTACCGATCTTCGTTGCCGTGGGCGCGAAAAAGTTCACCACCCCCCACCACATGAAAGCACCTCTATCAACGCTGCTGTTTTGAGGTTGGGGCTCTGAGGGTGTTGTACAACTTATGAGAATTATTTTATTCATGCGTCACAAAATGTTGAATAAGCTGTTCGCCAAATAGTGGTCTTCATTGTGACATTCCTCAAACTCGACGTGATCCCCTACCAGTTTCGTATAAAATTCTTGTCTTTTTCTTTCACCTTTTGATCCATAATAGCGGTTTTCGAACGACCTTGCCCCTGTGTTATTCGATGAAATCTTTAGAGCCACCCTAAAGTTTGTTAAAGCACGTTTGCTTGCTACTTCATTTGCTTTAAAGATAACTTGATACGGTCCGGCATCTATCATAATCTATTTCCCACATCCAATCGTTAACCACAATATTTTGTACGCAGGACGAAGGCTTGGATGTTTGCAGATTTTTGTGACATAGTGGTAACGTACGCCTTAGACAATTCCTGAGCGTTCCCTACGTGCTTTTAAAAGTGCATTAAAAATGTCACCATCTTCCCGTAGGGGAACCCTGAGTAGTATGCGAAGCAGCCATGGGGTCGACTCAAGTTCCCATTAGTTTTCAGTTCAATCGCGGCGTTGCGGGAGGAGAATGAGGGGAGCGGAGCGCGAGCGCACGTCATTTATACCGCAGAGCTACAGTGGCGCCCCCAGCGGAGTATGCAGCGGCTACCGTCATGTCTCTAACCCTAAGCTGCTTCGAATTATAGCGCGTGGAGCCGCAGGTGTTGCCATTCGTTGCCAAATTCCGGAGAAGAGAGGAGGACGGCCAGAGAGGAGAGGAGCGTCGGAGAGGAGAGGAGGAATGCCGCGCAAACTACTCAGGGTTGCCGTACGGGAAGATGACGACGGTGGTTGAACTCGAAGCTATCTCGTGATGGATTGTTTGGTTGGCCAATCCCTAGGGGCATCCTGCCACGATCATCATCAGCGGTGCCTCGCCAGGCATGCGCAGTGGGGGTGTGGTACTCAGGGCTCCCCTACAGGAAGATGACGACAGTGGTTGAACGCGAAGCTATCTCGTGATGGATTCTTTGGTTGGGCAATCCCTAGGGGAATCCTGCCACAATCATCATCAGCGGTACCTGGCCAGGCATGCGCAGTAGGGGTGCGGACGGCGGACAATGACGAGGGAGGGAGGGAGGGACACAGCCCCGAGCATGAGATGCTTCGCATGTAAAAGATTATTGAAAATGAGTGCGTTTGATACGAAGTGTGGTGTATTGGGTATATTGTGGTGTATGGTGAGGTATATTGGGAACACTACCTCTTTCTGTACATTGGGAGGATGGCATGATGGCAAACTAAACCAAGGAAGTCTTTCAGCTGTGTTACAAGTAAAGTTCTCCTGCGAAACAATTTGAAACAATCAGTTAGCCTGAACATGCCCCGGAGTTTCGCGAACGTGGCTATTGTATTCTTCCCGAACTGTAGATAAAGGAAACCACACGTATCACACCCATGCCAGCTGCAGTATATACGCAGCGCCTCAGTCAGTCACTCGCCTTGAAGCGTCCGCGCAGATAAATCATTAATGTATGTCATTTATAGGAAGCAGTGTTTTCATTTTGGTGCCATGACAAATAAATTCGTTGAAACTTGGTAGATTTTGGCTTCTGAGGGGTACCCGATGACGACTATACATTCCAATTATTTCTGTTAGCTTCGTGGCACTGCAACAATTCTTTCGTTATGTATTTCTCAGGGTGAATGGTTTGTTTTAACCAAGTAATGCCTGCACGCCGCAAAGCATGCATGTAGCCTATTCTAATACTTGCAGCGATAATTATATTTGAATATAATCTCTTTCAAAACTTCGTGGTGCAACACGCTGTTGCTTGACCGCAGAAATCCCTGATTGGAGGATAGGTGTCTTCATTGCCGTAAAATCAACATTTTGCTGTTGTCAACAATTTCCAGGGGTCGCTCGCTTCTTAAAAGTAAAATATCTCAATTTTCTGTCTGGTTTGCAGCACTAAAAATGTCTATAGTTCACGGAGAATTTTTAAACAGGGCGTTCAAAAAAGGGGAATAAGGAACAAGAACATGGGTCGTGTATTCAATAACGTCCGTGTGCTTTAGTTATTCCTGCCGTGTCTCAGGTACAAGATTGCAAAAGCGGTGTTCAGTATTCTGAGTATTACAGTTCCGCCTAAAAACATTAACAAAGTGTGCATAAAATAACTATCAGCATACAATTGAAGTTTTATTTTGCGAACTTATGGGTTTATTTGGTGTAAAGTACACCCCGATCATAAGCTCCATTTAGTTCGTCGTCAACAGAGCTTGCTATGGTATTACACCAATAATTCCGGCGAAGCAGAGGTCCAAACACTCTGAAAAAATGTAATAGTGCGGTACCGGTTATCATCGGGGTGTGAACTCGATGCATAGGTCACATTGTGGTCTCAGCACAATCTCGGCAGCAAGCGCCACTTGGTCGCGCTGGGTCAGAGACTTCATCTTGAAGCGGCGCAGTATGTTGGTAATCACTATCTTCTCCACCAGTAGTGCATATTTCTGGCCTGTGGAGTGACAGGGGAAAAGGCAATACTATAGCAGTAGGTAAAGTCTATATGCCTGTCATCGTTAAGAAAGAAAACAAAGTCAAGAAAAACTCCGACAATATACTACGAGGAGACATGCAGCGCAGTTGCAATAACAGTAAGCAGCATACGTAGTTTTACAACCCCAATAACTGTCGTTTGATAGTGGAGCACTCTGTTTCATACCGGAACAAAGAGAAAGTGTTACGAATTCGTTGCGTATATTCGGGTCGCATACCAGTCTTAATGTCTTCAATGAAAGCAACAACTGGCCAGTTTTATAGTGAGCATTTTTTTTTTGTCCATCTATGTGTCGACTACAAAAATAAAAGTTTGTGAAAAAGCTAGATGTATACTTCGGTAGAATATGCAGCCCGATAGTTGTCCTTTAAATGCTCAGTGGTCTTTTCCACACAATCACAAACCGGTTCAGTTATCAATGCCAAATGATTTAATTTGTTAAAAAATAAAGTAGCGGACTCTTTCAAAATATCCACAGGTCGTCTATTTATGCAAAACGCTGTTTCGAAGAAAGGAATGCAGAAAACGTCTAGAAAGTTGCTTCCACTACCAAACAACCTTGATATGTTGTCGTTGTTTCGAGAGTAAATTACTGAAGGCATCTTATTCGATTGCGTGTTGTGAAGTAAAAGGCTGCTGAAGCAGACAAACATGCCGAATAGTGGCTGGGAGTATCACTGTTTTGTTTTATTCACAGACAGAAACACTGGTTTAATTGGTGCAAAGAATACCCCTCAAAAACCTGGAATATCCTAGACGTTTTCTCGCTTAAAACGAAACGTTTGTCAACAGCAGGGGTACGCTTCAAACACAAAAAGGTTTGAGAAAATTGAACGTGCACAAAAATATGTTTAGACGTCAACATTAGGGGAGTTCTGGTAAGAAAAGTATGTACATAACTCTCGGTGTCGCCTGTGCGCCCGCAATACTACCCATGAATTAAATGAAGAGTCCTACAGAAGCAGTTGTCAAAGGGGGACCTTCAGCCATTGGGATTCCTTCCTCAACCTGACGATGTTTTTTCCTCTTTCATGTGCAGATATCAGATATATATTACACTATAACTATAGAACAGTTTTTAAGGTTTCATGCATTTGTGGCCTAATCTTTTAGTCTCATGTACAAAGTTTCATACTTCGGGGACACTACTTTAGCAGTAAACTTGAGAAGAGCTTAAACCGCGTAAACCCGTCTTTGTTACCTTCAGCCTGCATCACTAACTATGTTAGAAGGCTGTATTCCTAAGTTCAGATGGAAAGCCTGTATTCGAATCTCAATTAAGATACGGATTTTTTCAACTTGTGCTCATCAGTACCCGGTGACATGTCGCTGCGTGCAACATTTACGTTACCATTTGCCGTATTTTGCATAAATATTTTAGGCCTGATAATAAAATGTATTACTTCAAAACCGGCTGTTGAAGTAGAGATCACCCGCTCGTTGAATGAACAGTGCACATTAAAAATTTAAGATGCCAAGGAGGCGCCAACTGTTCCGTTGCGTGGCCCCCAACAAAAGTAGTGTGCTATAAACATTACAGCTAGGACCTCATCCAGATACATCCGGTACCACTATGACACGCGTCCCAGCTAAAGCGCATGCTCCTTCATTCCCTGTCAGTGTGTGGTTGTTTTTCTGAAGATATCGAAACACTTCCAATGAGGCATGAGTGCAATCCGACGCACGCGCTATGGAACACGTCGAAGCCGGTTATATGCTCGGGCCTTGCCGTGTGGTTACCTTAGCCTTGAACCCAACGATGTTCCACGCAACGATAAAACTCGTATCTGAAGCTGTGCGCACGTGTTGTCGGCGTTGTCCAAGCCTACAGCGAGTTCGATAAATTCACCTTTATTTGGCTAACACCCGGGAGCCAATGGAGCGGTGGGGGCTGCGGGCACGACACGTGATCTGGAGGCACTTGTTTTGAATCTCATCAATTAAAGTTTTGCTAATTTTCTTTCTAACACAAATGGCTAAATCTCTTTTTTTGCCCGGCTGGCTAATTTAAGAACCATTTGTCCGGCTTCAAACACTAAGTCACGGTTATGCTGCTCAATCCGCTCTGTAATGCTTTTACATAAAAAAAGGAATACAACTGACCAATGCAGTTTCGGGGTCCTGCTGAGAAAGGAATGAATGCGAATGGGTGTCGTCCCTTTGAATTCTCTGGCAGGAATCGCTCTGGAATGAATTCTTCAGGCTTCGGAAACACCTTCGGGTCACGATGTAGGAGGTACGGTGAAATTAGAACTTCCGCATTTTTGGGAACGTCGACTCCACCTTGTGTTGAAGAAACAGATCAAAGCATAGAATATTTGGAACGACATAACACAAGTGTTCCCCTTACTTCTCATTGGCATAATAAATTTTCGGCTAGCCCACACAGGGCTCCACGAATAGGGGAAATCAGATTACAAACTATTATTTACTTATCGAGGCATGCTATTCTGCTCATTTTGCTTTTAGATGTTCATTGATTTTAATTTGAAGCCTTCTTTCAAGCATGACGACCAGATTGGAAGCTTCTCAGTACCTTTATTAGAGGCTTATTTGGAAGTGGTTGGTCACCCCAAAATTTGAAGCTGCTTTCTTCGTCGATCATAGTGATATTTCAAGACAATTAAACGGAAGGAAAACTGCAAATTTAGGCCCTATACGCACTTTTAAGCTGTTTATCAAGAGCCTTATAAAGGACCGAACAACATTTTCCAAAAGGCGCGCACACAGCCGAACAGGTTTTACGCTTCCTAGTTCCAAGCGCCCCTCATCTGCATGCCAATTTTTATTGGTTGTTGTTGTTGTTGTTGTTGTTGCGCTTTTCTACGCTTTCCTTCTTCTTCCCGCATGCGAAAGAAAAGCAGGATTTTTTTAAAAATCCTTCCCCCAGAATTTCAGTCTGAAATCACTGAAGCTGTGAGAGGGCGTTATTTTAACCGCTTTCTTTCCCTTCTACTCAGTTACAAAAAATATCCCTCTACTGCTTTTTAGCCGCATATCTATAAAGCCAAGAAGAAAAAAAAGAAAGAAGCTTAAGAACACATATTAGGCAATTGAGCAGTCGAAGAAATGGTGGAGTTATTCTACATTCCGGAAGTGTTCTACATTTTTGCACAACGCACAGGCAACGCTAAGCAAATCGTTAACTCAGCTTACCTATGGTAACTGGCTCCGTGCAATTTCTAGCGATGTAAGGTGCTGAAGGATACACACGCTGACTCTCCTGAAGAAAGGCAAAAAAATGTAAGTCGACATTCTTGAGGTAAAAAGTAGAACAAATCTAGGGGATAAAAACTTCACAACTATTTTTATAAGAAATCATTATAACTTCCCACGTCACAAAAAGGCGTGCCGACAGATGGCACTCAAAATTACCGACAGCTGAAGAGAATAACTACAGTGAAAAAGTGATTGAACAATATGTAGGAGATTGTGCCAAACAACTGAATCACCTAAAACGCTCGCAGGTCTTGTTCATGTGAACAATGTTCAGCGCAGAGAAAGAATGAGACATATTGGAGCCAAAACTTAAGGACATAACAAATACCACCCCTTTTTAACTAAAAACACATTAAATTCTTTTTCAAGAGAGCAAAAAACCTGTTGAGAAGAGCGTCAAAAAGCAAAATAACAGCCTAAACAAAACAGAAGATGGTTTGCGCTGAAGGTGCTAGCCGCCGCGCTAATCAACACATGCCAACTGATCAGAGCGAACACCGCAACTCTTCAACGAATAAAAAGGCACTGGAGTATGGCCTTGATAAGATACGTGTGAGAATGGAGTGTATATAAATTACAAAAAAAAGGTGAAAGGATATTGAGAATCATTACGACTGCGTAGTTGCGGTTTTGCACCCTAATGGTTTCGCATTCAGCACACGATGGGCCGTATTTTCGACTTCATGAATTCTTCAGGAATTCTCCATGTTTTTTGAGTAGGCAAAACGTGAGAAATCGATCGCGTGTACACGTAGAGCTCTGAAGACATGTAATTTGATTTGCAGCGTTGCTTATCAAGATCAGTACATAGCTATCAGATATTGCGCATAAAGGATATAACCGCACTTGGTGCGTATTCTCAAAACAAGTACAGCATCCGAGGCTGGCAAAACATAAATATTTCGTAAGGTTACTATTGGTGTCAACACCACAACACCACCTAGTAAATTTGATCCGCATGCGAGAGGAAGGCGTATGCTAAGGACGGAGGTTCGAGTCCAGGCAAAGATGGGCACTATTCTGCTGCAGGCGAAAAGCGAAAACGCCCGTGTGTTCGAGATATCGGCGCGCGTTAAAGATGGTCATAATTAATTTGGAACCCTCCACTACGAAGCGCCTCATCGCGTGTATCGTCGGCGCGTTAAACCCCACCATCAATGAAGGCGAGTGTTAAGCTAAAGCACATCACCGAAACAGTCTTTTTACAGCAAACTTTTATACCTCTACCCCCAACGATTTCATCGCCGTAAGCAAAAACAATATCCGTTGGAAAAACGCCAAGGCTCAAGGCCTAAGACGCCGAGCACATCCGTGAAGCTAATCAGGCTTACTGCATAGAACTCAGAAATCGTTTAAGGAAACCACAAAACATCTAAACCGCATTATAGATTATAAGGCGGCTGTGAACAACAGGACCTCCCACCATGTGTTCCTGGTAAAGATTATGTTCGCCGATTATCTTTGAAGGCTAGGCAGGACAAGTGTCACTAAATAGAGCAGTTCTTGACCAAGACGCCGAACACATGCGTCAGGCTAGGTAGGACACAACACTTGACGCCAGGTAGGCCGAACTTAGTATCAGTAGCTAAGGTATTAGAGTATTGCCATTGAGGCACTAAATTCCTGAACGGCGGCCAGTTATGCGTTTATCAGTGTTGCGAGATTGCCGCATTTATGGCTTCGCCGTGAACTTCATCCTTGTCGTTTGTTAACAAAACTACCGAAGATGCAGGAAAGCGGCATCTTTGTACACAGTTCTGCGGCTGAAATGCTGTTACACGAGTTATCTTCGATTCGCATTCTGGACGACGAGCTGCAGAGCAAGGCGGGCAAGCTAAGGCTACCACACTTGACCGAATAAAACGCATAAACAACAAAATGTCGGCGCCCATGAAGCGTCGCAGTGTAAACAAATGTCACGTGATGCGAACTGACCAATGTTCATGGCGGCGGAACGAAACTATAAGAAAAATGACTGCCGATTCTCTCTGTGCCGTCATCTAGTGACACTGGCCGAGCGCGACCGACAAGCCCGCCGAGACGATCAGAAGCATTTTATATCCTACTCCATCACCATTTGTAATGGATTACAACTTTGCTGGGCATGTACTTTCGCAGATCGGGAGGGTGACCATTTTTTTAACATAATCGAGCTGTCTGCTTCAATGTTTACTTGCAATCTGTTTCCCCTTCCCGGCCGTCAACGCGGCCACCTTATTGTCTGCTGCTATGTTTACAAATTTATGACATCAATAGTGGGAATCCAAGAACCGACTTCTGTTAACGACCGACGCACAAAATATTCGGCAGCATGATACTACAGTTCTGCAGTGGAACTGTAGAGGGTTCAAAGGGGACCTAAATAAGGTGGCGAAGGCGATAAGGCCGGTAGCTATCACACTTTCTACGCGTCTTAAAGCGCTGTGGATACTACGAGCGGATGAGATCCAGCAAAACCAGATAGAGACACTTATCAGGGCGCTTGCGCTCCGAGGTACGCGCAGCCATTGGCTCCGCTCAGCGGTTCGTTCGGCTTTTTAAAACGAAAGTTTTTTCTTCCGGGATCCACCAAGATTTCGCTGATGTCATATATGTCACGGAAGTTACGCCAGTACAACGAAGAAAACGGCCTGTAAAGGGTGCACCCCTGCACACAGGGTCTTCTTGCGGAGAAGCAGCATTTACTACTAAAGAGTACGTTTTACTTAGGGATGTTCGTTTTCGGGTTTTACATTTTAAAACGAAAGTGTTTTGTGCCGGGATTTACTGAGATTTCACTGACGTCATTTCCGTCACTGAAATGACGCCAGCACACCTTTGCCGAATCAGGACGCCGTTTGCCAAGCACACCCACAAGACAGCCGCCGACCCGCAAATCATATTCAGCTGCAGTGTTCGCTGCACATTTGAGTTTACTGTTTCACCGATTCCAATGACATAGGAATCAACCACAGTTTTTGTTTTTAGCAGCCGCCCGCACACCCTCCGCCTATACTACTAGCTACGTGATACTGCTGTTCGCGTCAGCCGTGCTAGCGATGTCGCGTCAGTTCTAGCGTAGGGGCAACTGGCGTTCTAAAGGGTCGCTCACGACAATAAATGAAGAATTCCACCTACGACTAGCAACGCGCTTGCGTCTCTTGCATGCTCCGCTGTCGCTACGAACAGATGTCTCCGAGGCCTGGTTGCGAAAGAAAGACGGCATCGCCGCAACTATTTGTGCACCGCTTTATGAAGCCGCGCCGAAGACGATCTCCAGCACATGTCACCGAACTATCATCTCCTTTCAAGCTTTTGTAAATTGATTTTCAGCAATAGTCTGGATCTGGAAGCGGCGACGAGTTTTCGCTGCTGCGGTGTGTGCCGATTAGTGAGCGGTCCATGCCCACCGTGAAGGCAGATGGTTGCCCGGCTCGCGAATCGCGTGCGTAGCGTTTCTGCCTGAAGAAGACAGTCCCTGCTTAAAACAGCGTTGGGCCGGGTTCAGACTGTTGCCGTAACTGTCGTAATAACTTTAAATAATGACGTCATTTCACGTCTCAGAAAAACTGAACTGCGTGACACGCCTTTTTTTTTCACCATAGATGACGATATCGCTTTTGCGTTGGTAGTTCGATCATATTGCTTTTGATTGATTGTAGGGTTTAACGCGCCGACGCAATGCAGGCGATGAGGCGCGCCGTAGTGGAAGGCTCCGGATTAATTTCTACCACCTGGGGATCTTTAACGTGCACCGAAATCTCGCACACACGGTCGTTCTTGGTTTTCACCTACATCAGAAAAGCGGCCGCCGGGGCCGGGAATCGAACCCGCAACCTTGTGCTATGCAGCGCAACACCTCAGCCAAGTAGTCTGAACATATCCTTAGGCTATGTTCAGACTACGCACCTACGGAGGTCCACACTGATGCCAGCGGGGTCGGCCTTGGCACTGTACTGGCCCAGCGAAAATCAAGCTTTGATGAATACGTCGTTGCCTACGCCAGCCGCACCCTTACCCGCGCCGAATCCAGCTATTCCGTGACAGAGAAGGAGTGCTTGGCCATTGTTTGGGCGCTGGACAAGTTCCGGCCCTATTTGTACGGTCGTCCTTTCGACGTGGTCACAGACCACCACGCACTTTGTTGGCTGTCCACACTAAATGATCCGTCAGGGCGGCTCGCACGGTAGGCTCTGCGGCTTCAGGAGTACGACATAAAGGTTGTATATCGATCCGGCAGCAAACACTCCGATGCGGATGCCCTCTCCCGTTCTCGATTGTCAGTGTCCCACGACTCCGCGTGCCTCCGTGCTGCCGACGCTGACATGTCACCACTTTCTTTCTCCGACATGCCAATAGAGCAGCGAAAAGACGCCTTGGTTGCTTCCCTCATCTCTTTGCTTTCTGGCACTTCCCGTCCTCACGGATCTCGGGCTCTGCGCAGGCAAGCTTCGCACTTGACGATTCGCCACGAGTTGCTACATCGCCACAACTACGACAACGAGGGCTCCTTGTCATTCCCCGTCATCTGCGCATCGACATTTTGACACTCTTCATGCCGATCTCACATGTGGCCATGCAAGGGTGCTCAAAACATATCAGCGTATCCGCCTGCGCTATTATTGGCGAGGCATGTATAACTTGTGCGCAAGTAAATCCGATCATGTGCGACCTGCCAACGCCGCAAGTCACCGCCTTCACGTTCTATTGGTCCGCTGCAGCCCCTTCCTTGCCCAGCGAAACCATTTGACCGTGTAGGCATTGATCTGTATGGGCCTTTGCCCTACACAGCCGCCGGGAATCGATGGGTCATTGTTGCGGTCGACCATCTCACGCGCTACGCTGAAACCGCTGCACTGCCTACCGCCACAGCCCGAGACGTCGCCTCCTTTCTATTATGCCGCTTCATATTGCGCCACGGAGCACCTCGAGAGCTCCTCAGTGACCGAGGACGCGTCTTCTTGTCCGATGTTGTCGCGAAGCTCCTCACTGAGTGCCGGATTATCCACCGCACAACCACTGCGTACCACCCGCAGACTAATGGCCTCACTGAGCGTATTAACCGAACTCTTGGAGACATGCGGTCCATGTACGTCTCCTCGGACCACGATGACTGGAACCTTGTGCTCCCCTATGTGACGTACGCATACAATACGTCCATACAGACCACAACCGGCTTCTCCCCCTTCTACCTACTCTACAGACGAGAACCATCATGCACTCTCGACACCGTGCTTCCTTATCGCCCGGATGTCTCAGAGTGCACCCCAGCATCAAAAGCCGACAAACACGCGGAAGAGTGCCGACAACTCGCGAAAATCTTCACAGCTGAAGACCAGTGGCAGCAAAAATCTCGCCACGACGGCACAGCTGTAGTGCCGACTTATTCTCCAGGGTCATTACTGACCCTGGAAACGCAGGAAACAAAAATACCTAACATAAATACCCAGAAAGTGGAGGGGAAATATGGCCCCCGCCGGTAGCGTAGTGGTTATCGCACCAGACCGGTAATCTGCAGGTCGTGGGTTCGGATCCCATCTGGCGGGCATTTTTTTCTCCACTTTCTTTCTTTCTTTCCAAATTCTTTGTCTGCTTCAATTGCCTACCACATCCTACCCTTTGCTTTCCGAGGTTTCCTTGACTGCCAACTCTTATTTCTGCCTTACTTTCAACGAGCCCCTCATTCCCTATTCTGATTCGCTACATACATAGCCAGGGCCTCTGTTCTGGCAGTCTTGGTGCCATAGGGAGCTTAAGAGGGTTCAACGCTGGTCGACCACTCTCGACATGTCGTAGACACTCGAGTCACGACCCGGGGGTTAAAAAGAAGGTCCCCTTCACCCCGAGTAGTCAGAGTGGCGCTGGCTACCACCCCCAAGCGCAGGAAACAAAAATACTTTCATAAATACCAGAAAGTGGAGGGAAATATAGCCCCGCCGGTAGCGTAGTGGTTATCGCACCAGACCGGTATTCTGGAGGTCGTGGGTTCGGATCCCACCTGGCGGGCATTTTTTCTCCACTTTCTTTCTTTCGAAATTCTTTATCTGTTTCAATTACCTACCACATCCTCCCCTTTGCTTTCCGAGGTTTCCTTGTATATATATATATATATATATATATATGTGTGTGTGTGTGTGTGTAGAAATAATACTTTGGATAAGGTAGCGGCCTCAGACTTCTGCCAACGTTTCGACAAGGGGACTTGTCTTTTTCAAGGCATCACGGTTCATCTCTGGCACACTGTTTTATAGATCCAGATTGGGTTGGAGAAAAAGGAGGAAGGTTGTTACGTGCGGGGCCGGAAGGAGGACAGCAGAGTGGGTCAACGGTCGGTTTAAAGGAGCGAAACAGTGAGAGAGACACGGAGGTTTGGGTATTGCGACAGGACCCCGCAAGGGAGAAAGAGGGAAGACTACGAGAGCGTCGGGGGAAAAAGGGGCAATGGTTTAAGCTGGGCTGCGGTGGTGCCGTGTGACTTCAAAGGAGGCTTCCGGGAATTTTGGGGCCAAGAGGGAAGTCATGGGGGTGCAATTGCAAGGTTACTGAACTGTGTGTAAAAGAGAAAACTCGTAAACAACAACAGCCCGTATAGTCCGAAGAATTCCGGTTGGGGAGGGCAGTGTTCGCAGAATAGAAGGGGTATGCGCAGGTACTATCCACGGGGAGCTTTGCGGTAGATTCAAGGACTTCTTTTCTGTTTTCTTTCTTTGTTACTTTTTTCTTTTTGCGTGTTTTTTTGCTCCTGTCTTTCTCCTAGCCGATTTCGTCATACCACATGCACTCACCTCGCTCGACTTTCGGCATTTTGTCTTACTACCTGCTTACACACATACGCAAAAAGAAAAAAAGTGCTGATTCCCTGAGTGCCGATGTTAGGTTGTCATTTCACTTGTCAACACTGGCCTTGTTCTGCTTGTTTAGGTGCGCCGATTAGTCGTGATATATTTAAAACTCCAGTGATCTGGCTCTGACTAACTCCATGCCGGGTTTCTTTGTTTTCAGGAGTCCTCATCTTTCTCTTTTGAGATTTAGCCTTAGCTTGCATCTAACCATCCTATGATCGCTGCTCCGAATCTTACCGTATAAACCGGATTATAGGTCGACCCGGTATATAGGTCGACCCCCTACCTTGAGGTGGGAAAAGTTCACAAAAAAAATAATTCGGCACAGAAAAGCACTCACAATGTCTATATTTATTTTCGACGCCTGTCCGTCACTGCCACTCACTATATGCCTGCCGAAATCACTCGTTCGAGCTCTCAGAGTCGTCCAAGGATGACTGCTTCGCACTGTCATCTTCCATGCCATCAAGCGCGTTGCTGATGGAGCACTTCCTGAACGCTCGTGTAGCCATGTCGTCGGGCAGCGACTGCCCAGAGAAGGGCACCCAGCTTGACACGGTCGCAACCGGCCGGTATAGGTCTTTTTGTTGTCGCCGGCTATCCACTCATTGTACAGTTCTGGCTCCGCCAGTACCGCACACTTTTCTCCGAAACGCCTAACTGGCGTTGCGCCGCCATAACCCCATTTTGCTCGGTGACTCAATCGCCGTCAGCTTAAATGCCGCGGTGAACTGGCGTTGACTGCGGCCACTCATCTTGGAACAGAGACGTACACAAATGTAAGCACGCACGCACAATAAACGAGTAAAAGACGAAAAACTAGAGAAAAGCGAAATCAAATAAAGGCCTGATAGTACGAGACAGCAGTCCGACACGAATGGCGATGGCGATAGACTGCGCTTGCACATTGTTGCCAGACAATGATTTACATTCTGCCAATGACCGCTATATAAGACGAGGGGTGACTTTTGTGCACATTTTTTTGGAAAAAAACTCGACCTATATTCCGGTTTATACGGTACTTATCCCTTCTACGTCTTGCACAATACCCAGGTTGTCACCTAAAATGAAGTCAATTCTGTTTTTCGTCGTACCATCGGGATGTTTCCATATCCATTTTCTAGTCTTTCGTTCGTAGCAGAATGAGTTCATGAATCAGGTTATCAGGAGTCACCGCTTCATGAGTCAGGGCTTCACCGCTTTTTCTCGTAATGGACAGTGAATGATGACCCTCATATTTTTCTCGCCGCAGACACTTCTATTAGTAGGCAATATTCGTGTTTTATGTAAGTTAGACGGATGATTAAATTGTATTTCCTCTTCAAATCCCCCCAGTGTATCTCCTCGACTGTTGCGAATGTCTATTCCCAAGTTTCCCACTGACCTTACTTCCATTTCCTTCTTACCGGCTTTTGGGCGAAAGTCTCCATCACCCATCACAATCGTGACCTGCGTTGTTGCCTTCTTAATTGCTGATTCGACGTCCTCGCAGAAGCTGTCTACGGCTTCATCATCAGAGCTGATTTTTAGCGCATAGGCCTGTACTATCTTTAAGCTGTATCGCTAGTTTATATTGATCACAACAGCCGCGACTCTCTCGCAAATACTGAAAAACTCCTTCACGTTTCCTGCTATTTCCCTGTGCATTAAAAATCCCACCCGTGTCCTTTCTTGTCTTGGGTCCACTGCAGCACAGAATATGCCCACTACTGAACTCCATCAAGCCTTCTCCTGCCCTTCTAACTTCGCTTAACCTCATAATATTCCCCTTAATGTCCGAGGGCTTCTCTAGTTAAACTAACATTGCCAGGGTCAAGTTCCAAAGGCGGCCTGTCGGAGTTTCATGTTCATGTCTTCTTATATAATATATTCATATGAAGGCAGGAGCTTAGCACGCCTTTCTTCAGCCTCTCCTCATTTCGTCTTTTTGAAATTGAGGGTAAACCTGACG
Source organism: Haemaphysalis longicornis (assembly GCA_013339765.2). Taxonomy (NCBI): domain Eukaryota; kingdom Metazoa; phylum Arthropoda; class Arachnida; order Ixodida; family Ixodidae; genus Haemaphysalis; species Haemaphysalis longicornis. The sequence continues at coordinate 47,342,121 of CM023456.1, forward strand.
GTATGTTGAGTAATCACGGTCTTTACCCTGAACTCAGTGTACCTTTAACTCCAGTGTCGATTTCGCGGGCAACTGTGGTTTCATCATTGCGCCCTTGCCAACTCAGCACATTACCGGAAAGCGACGCCAGCCCAGCATGATGCCCTCAGTGCCTGTGTTTTGTTCATGGCCATATGCCAGCTCTTGGCAGTCGCCCCACCTTTTTAAGCTGCACCGTGCACATTTTCTCGCTCTCGTGAGGTGCACGATGACAGTACACTTACTGGACACCGTGTTCTCGGTTAATATCTTAGTCCCCACTAGTAACGGAGAAAACGAAGGGGCTTCACCGCTTTTTCTCCTAATGGACAGTGAATGATGAACAACATAATTTCTCGCCCCAGACACTTCTATTAGTAGGCAATATTGTGTTTGATATAAGTAAGACGGTTGATGAAATTGTATTTCCTATCTCTTCTGTCTCTTGTTGCATAAAATTGCGCTCCCAATTTTCCACTTTTGCTGATCAATACAAAGCCCAAACTCCTTTTTGGCTCATAGAGCGGGACATCAGGATCATATCGGTTACATACGCGTTGAAGTGGATGCTATTTTTTTGTTTAGCAGCCAGTACAATGATCTAAAATATTACACCTACAAAAACCGTTGAAGTCCGTAGTCCCCATCGTCATATTAAATAGACACCGCTTCACGTCGCTTTTCTAAAGCCCAGCTTCAGTTTTCTCACTGATGAAGTGGTAACGCGAAAACGCACTACAGGAAAACCAACTTTCTCTGACGATGATGATAAATTATCGTGGGTGAGGGGGAAGAAAAAGACGCTTCCCGTGTTCGGAATTGAACGTGGGTCCCTCGCGTTATGAAACCGGCGTCTATTTGATTGCTCCATTCCGACAAGGTCCAAGCTCAGTACAAACTCACACGACAATCCTAGAATCCGTCACGAGACCGCTTTGCGTTCAACCATCGTCGTCATTAGACTGATGATTGCATACTTTTTATCACTTTTAAGTGCACACCACTTTGCGCGCTCGCCTTGTCGTCCTAGCTCGCTCGCTGGTACTAAGCATATCACCACGGCGTTACCGTGTAGCCTGTCACGGTCCCTTCGCCGCGGCGTAACCCGCTTGGCTTCGAAAGCCAAGCGGCTATGCCAGCATATACGTAGCGTGAGCTAAGGTTCAACTAGTTATTCTTAGCTTTCCTGGTTGTCTAGGATTAGCTGATTATCATGCCTACTGCTGCTTATCATCCAATCCAAATGAAATCCAAATGAGATCCAAATCGAATCCAAATCGAATCCAATGTAATCCAAAACCAATCCAACCCAATCCTCGCGCTTCTGCAGCACGGCTCTTCAGGAGCTACACGAAACTGGTCAACCTCTGGCAGTGTAGCCAATCCAAACAAATCCAATCCAAGCCAAGCCAACTAAACATACGAAAATTACCAACAGCAACATAACACAAGATACCCACAAGAATAACACAAGGGAAACACTGACGAATCCCTGCTCTGCACTTCCGACCGCTGTCACGTTAAGTGGAACTGCTTTAATTTTTTTTGGAGCTTAATGAAGTGTACATAAACTTCCCCGCACACACGCCACACGGCACATAAATTTTGGCAGAGAATACGTTTAACGTTTCCTGCTCAGAGCAGTCATTTTACCGAAGAGAATAGTGGTTTTCCAAGTGATATTTTGCAATCAGCGCGCTACAATAATTACCTAGTCTCATTAGTTTAGCAGAAAATGGCTATAAGAATTTTATGCACCGATGTTTAAAGAAATAGTTTCAGGGCCGCACCACTTTATTTACCTTGAGTGCGCATTCCAGGTATCTCATCTGCTTCACGTCTTCAGGGGTGACGTAGCGATCCTTGTCGTCGCCGAAGATTAAGTCCAGCTCATCGTGGATGAGCTGCTGCTTATCAGGGTAGTGGCCGACGAGAAAGAGAGCCCAGCTGATCCCCGTGGCAACCGTGTCATGACCCTTGAAAAATAAAATGTACGTGGGTCGCTACATGCCATTTTGACTGGTCATTTTAGGAATGATAGAAAACGGAATGAATATCAACACTAGACTCTAAATGACGCGAACGCAAGATTCTTGCGTAGATGAGACATTGCCCGTTTTTGACAATGAAATATAAGAAACAGCGGTTAAATACATCGCAAGCACGTCTTCATGTTAGATGCAGCAGAGTGGCAGCAACGTTATATATAGAGTGTGGACTGACCTGTCGAGAAGCGAGTGCTATATACCTCACCAGCAGATGGCTAGCACGAAAAGGGCTGCTTGTAACTTGTATAAGTTGACAGCAAAATGTCTGCATTACGCCTGCGTGCAGGGAATGACAAAGTTTCATGACATAGTTCGGCGTCACTTTCAACGTTTACCCTTCTCACCAGACTGCACCTACCGTATTTGTACGAAAGAAAGGGTTCCAAAATACCTGCGCGTTCTTGAGAAAAAATGTGTCAGCTTTCGGCCACTTGGCGTCTTTTTAATCGCCCTTTTAATCAATGGAGATGGCATGCACTTTTTTAGTTCAAACGATTGTTTCAAGGCGTATATCTAGAGAGAAGTGTCCCTGAAAACCAAACATCACCTTAGCCTTAGTTCACAATAGCGTCAACTCCAACAATGGCGCCCTGTTATCGTGTAATGGCAAAAGTGGCAAGCACACTAAAAACCGTTTGAGGTGGAGAGTGTAATAAGAAAAGCAGGTCTTGTGAAGCCTCAAAGTACGCCGGTTCGCCTCGTTCATGTTTTGATGTATCACGTTAGCTTACACTGCGCGTGAAGAGTTGCCTTTATTAGTGCTCCAGATGACAAGAACATAACATGAACCTAAGGCGCTTGTGAAACTTTTATTATAATGTTGTAGATTAATGGCGCCATGTACGTAAACTCCAAGTATTGCTTTATACAATATATTAGTTGTTTTATAGCGCCTCCAGCATTTGTCCACTCAGAAACGATGCTTTAATCATCTTGAAATTACATAAATTAAGCAAAAATGTAAATTATCCCTATAAATTGTTTGTTTTGTGACGTCAGAGATGACGTCTTCCGGGCAAGTATATGAATCCAATGTTAAATATTCGTGCTAGGCCTGCAGAGGGCTATGAAACGTCTTTCGTTGCTTTCTTTACCATTCGTCCTGTATATGGCACCAATGAAACCAAAGTTAAATATGCGTGCTAGGCCTGCAGTGGACTACGAAACGTCGTTCGTTGCTTTCTTTACCATTCGCCCTGTAGATGGCACCACAATACCACTCAGGCCCGTTTCCCTCCCCCACTTTGTTTGTGACCACAGTTGCACTTGGCTTATTTTTGTTACGGTATATATAAATCGTTCGTGAAATATTGGGTATGCTGGACAAACAGGGTCGCGTAAGACAATGTCGCTTACGCCAATTGGCCAGCGTCCCGTGAGACAACCCCACAGCGCCGGGCTGCTGTGCAGTTATAAGAAGCATAGTGCTTGCAGTACACACTAATGCTTCTATTGTTACGTGTGCGTTCGTAACCTTTATTGTTTACCCCACATTTGCTACTGCGTGAAAAGGATGTGCCCTATACTTAAGCTCAAATAGCAGGTGCTGCAAGCTGATAAGCCCGGCCTAACATGTGTTTGATTTTGCCGGCCTCAGCCAATCGCACGGCTGCCCATAACTCGTCACAGGTTACAGCGCGGGAAATGAGCTAGTGGGTTGTGTAGCCATTCTCTTTTTCCTAATTATTTATTTCATTTTAGTGAAGTTTGAGTTGAAAGTGCTGTCGCCATTGCAACGAGGCAATCTTTCGAATGAACCAAACTTGGATCCTGTCTTCATGTTCCTTCAAGAAAAATCGCTCGTCTATCTTTTTGTCGCGATATTTTTCGCTTAGGCTCGCTGGATATCTACGTTGCGTTTGGGGTTTTCCTCATGTGAATAATTAGGATAACGCGTGTATATAGTATTTAATTCATGCCAGCCCTCGGGCCCTTCCTCTATGCTGCGCAATAAAGTCATCGCAATTAAGATGATAACATGTAGTCCAGACCACAGAGTTTCATATTAATATACGCTAAAGGGAAATCTGGCCCCACTGTCTATGACAGCCGCGCTTCGGCGAGAGTTCCGTCATGTACCGGGCAGGCATGGTCGACTTGTCCTTGGCATGGCTTATGAGCAGACTGAAAAGTTGGCTCTGGCTGCAAAAAGCAACAATATTACGGTGGAAGGTTCATCAAATTTGTTTGGTATTATAAATTGAACCTGCAGAAAGCTAAATTTGTCAGTGATTATGTAGGTCTTCATGCACGATGAACAAGAAAAAATTACACCATCTTCCCGAGGGGAACCCTGAGGTGATGCAAAGCATCGCGGAATTCCCTTTATTTTCACTTGAGTTGGTTACCCACATCGCGTGAAACGTTGTTGGAAACTCCGTGATGCTTCGCATCACCTCAGGGTTCCGCTCTTACAAACGGCTCTGTTAACTGGTTGGCTGATGCTGATTGAACTTGTGTCAGCCAATCCGCTAGCAGGACTGTCGGTACTCATCAGACGCCGGAGCGAGACTCATCCGACGAAGCAGCTGAGGCAACGGCGCCTGCACGCGGTTATACATAGCGCTGGCGCGAAGAGGAGGACTGAGGGAGAGGCGCGCATGCGGGCGCTATCACGCAGCTGGCGTGGAGAGGAGGACGGAATGAGAAGCGCATTAGCGCACAGCTGGCGTGGAGAGGGGTATGACGAGGAGAGGTGCGGACGCCAACGGACAACGGACATAGCCCCGAGCAAAAGATGCTTTGTATCTAAAAAAATGTTACCCTTTTTAAGTGCGAATGCACTTTATAAGCGACCCCAAACCTTCCACCGCCGGCGGCGGCGGCGGCGTCCGCAGTCCTCCTCTCCCTAGCAACGGCGTGGAGCGGAGAGGAGCGTCGGTAGCAACGGCGCGGTGACGTCACTTCACCACGTGACCGCGCTCGCTCCGCCTCATTGCCGTGGCTGCGCGGGTGCGCGCCGCTCCCCGCACCGCTCCTCGCGCCGTGACGTCATGGTATGACGTCACAGCGCGCCTCCTCTCCCCAGCAGCTGCCGCGCGCCTCTCTCTCCACCGTGACGTCACACTCTCTCCTCTCCCCCTCGCTCGGCTGCAGCTGCCGTGCGCCGCTGTCCCTCTCCCCTTGCGCTCGCCTCCTCTCTCAGTCACCTGGCTCGGCGCGCTCGGCGCGGCGTACCCCCTATATATGCAGCGATAAACTGCCAGACCTCCGTGGGTCGGCTAGAGCGCAATGCCAACGGATTTTAACTTTACTCCCCCTCATAGCATCACCCCGTGCATTCGCACTTAACCATGTTCACCCTCGGGGAAATGCTTGGGAGTTTTTTGTTGATTTTGGCTTCGAGACAAAAAAGAAGCCATAGGGCTATCTAAGCCAAGTGGGTGAGGAACGTCGCTACTGTCAATGGCGCCGCCCACGGCGGCCCGCGACTGCAGCGACAGATTTCCCTCTAGTATACATTAGTATGAAACTCTATGGTTGAGACAACGACGCCTATATAATAATGCCTGCCGCGTCACTGGCTTTCCATTGGCAATTGTTCGTACGCCTAGTTCGCCATTCATCTGTGGTGTGGCGCGCGAAAGCGGGTGACGGACCTTACATCACCGCTCGATCTTAACACGAAGCTTGAAAGCTAGAGAGCAAGGACGCATAAGATCCCGGCTGGCATAGGCGGGTCACAGCACATTGTTCCTTATAGTTCCAGCAAAGCGGCACTGACAAACGGGACACTGACAAGATGGGAGCACAGGCAGAGGTTAAAACGTGCAAAAGGCCAAAAGAGAACGAGAACAGCAGATAAGGGCCTATTTCGCCATTTTCGGCTGACACAACACGCATCGATATGCAGGTGGCGTTGGTCACGCGTATAAGCCCTGAAAATGTCCGTATTTTTGCGAAAGTAAATCCCACCTATGCATATTTATTTGCATCTCCGATTCCATTTGTGTTGTACTGTTTCCATGTAGCTATTGCGAATTCAATGTTGCGCATTCACAATCACGCATTCACGAAGTTGGCATTCACATACGTATCGAATAAAATAACCGCGAACTCAGTGGTAGGCAAAGGGCACCGCCTCATCAAACTGCCAACATCACTTCGCGACTGTTTAGCGTGCTGCCAGCAACCTACCCCGAACATGAAGCTGTCGACTTCTTCACGAACGCCATCTTCGGTGATGTTTCCCTTAAAGTGCTCTAGGAGTAGGCGGTCCATCATGGGACGCGCTGCCTTGCGGCCTCCGTAAGTGGACGTCGCATCATCTTCAAGCGTGATCAGGCCGCTGTCAATTCCTTGCGCAGCGCTGCTTTGCGCTCAGCGATCACCTGTTCAATGTGAAGAACAACAATGCAGTGAATTTTTGTCAAGGCGCCAATTAAACCACAATGTGCCCTGAAGAACGTAGTCATAACTACCAGGTATACAATAGCTAGTCCTAGAAAAATGAATGGGGGAAGGAGGGGGGGGGGGGGGTTCACACGTTAAAATTTCTGGTGCGCAGCCTTTTATCTCGCTCATGTGGGCTACACTGGGTCTGCGCTCGGGAGACCAGCGATTCGGCGATGTCCATAAGGCACGGTGGCGTGGGGTGAAAGATGTTGCCCCCACGGAGAGATGCGTTCCTTGTTCGTTTCCGTGGGGACCGTGACGAGCGTTCAGATTTCTTAGGGACAGTGAAACGTGACAAAATACGGCAAATTCTTTGTCATATGATTTCTTTGTCTGTGTATGTGTGTGTTTCGCGATTCTATTTGTTTATTATTGTGCTTGTGTCAGCGAACACCATGTTACTTTCTACCTCATGTCCAGTACCAAGCGATCTGCTAGTCTGGCTGACCTCGCCGGTCATTATAGCAGCTGCTCTCTCTCTGTCTCTCTCTCTCTGTCTCTCTCTCTCTCTCTCTCTTCTCTCTCTCTATCTATCTATCTATCTATCTATCTATCTATCTATCTATCTATCTATCTATCTATCTATCTATCTATCTATCTTCTCTCTCTCTCTCTCCCCCTCTCTCTCGTTAAATGATGCACTGCGTGTTTCGGATGCACAACTTCCGGCAACTTCCCCAGCTAACCACGGCCGACTACTTCACTTTTACTTAAACCAGCAACCTACCAGGAATAATTTTGCACACAACTGGGCATGACGACATCAGACACCTGTCATTTTGTTATTTTCAGCGTACATCCCAGAAAGGGCGCATCATTCCCGGTCTTTCGCGCCGTCTAGTGTGTTCAAGACAAAAACTAACGCTCCTCGAGTTATCGACGTGTCAACGTAATTAGCGAATTTTAGTTGGGTTGTTTTTACGCTCCGGGTAGCCCCGCTATGCTGCGGCGGAGCGTCGAGCGATTTCCTCGTTTTATTACCCATAATGCGCAGCGGACTGCTTTCGACTAGCAGCGCCCTCTGGCCAAGTTTGGCGTAATGAAACGGAACTGAAAACCATTTCGCCACTTTAACAAAGTCAAACGAGTGCGTATAGGCTATTTTTTATGAAGTATTGACACGTGGAATCGCATTGCGTTACCGGTCATTTACAATGAATGAAAAGTAAATTTTCGACTTGATTATAGCTACGAAATAGCCAACAAAGTTGAGTTCCAGATCCCTCCGAATCCTTTTCGACGGCAACGCTCCAACGCGGCGCATTGGCAAAGGGCCACTTCTCAGAGCAAGCACAGGTCCTCGTCTATGTAGAACCTGCTTCCGTGGTTCGCGCGTCAAACAAGAGCATGAAGCCGCGGCGTTCGTCGCAGTCATGGTGTCTGTGGAGGCAGCCATCTTAGCATGAGCAAATTCGAAGCAAGTGCGCGAGAGGGCGTTCGTATCGGACCGCAGCGCTAGCGGAGACGGCCGCGACGGTCCGCTCAGGCTGCACCTTAGCGGCTGTACTTTAGACTGTGTATCTCGCTCTGCCAGCCCGCTTACGGCTAAGCGGATAGCGCATGCGCATTCGCTCTCCCGCTCCGCTTAGCTGCTTAGCGGAGCGTAAAAAACGCCAAACTATAGTTCACGCTTACCTCTTGATCCCCAAGGCAACCTCATGGCCACTTTTCTGCCCAAACAAGACGCCCCACGTGCTATTTTAAAGTTTTCGTCATTTTTATTACGTGCTTCATGTATTTATTGCAATGCACAAGAATCTTTACAAGTTAACAAACCATGTGAAACCTCAGAATCACGTGAATTAATTTTATTATTAAATAGTAATAGGTGATGGCCTGTGTTTGTGTAGGGTGTCAAACGGATTATCGTTTAGAACGGGCGAATTAGGTCAAGTCAAACAGTGCACTAGATTGACGGACTACTATGAAAGCGAAAATGTGCCTGTAGTATTGATCTATACGCACAAATGCAGCGGTACGAAAAACCGTTTCCTTTGTATTTTGAATATTTGAAAGCGAGCGGCAACACCTGGTTCGACTGCATCTTCAGTAGCCAACGTTTTGAAGTGTGCTCTTGAAACGGTTTTTTCTTGGAATCTTTCACAGTGATATGAGGCTATCATTTCCTTTTTTAGGAGTTTAAAGGAACACCAAAGTAGAGGCAAGTTTGTTTGTATAGGTAGATTAGAGTGCTCGAAATAAAAATATACCGCTCGCAGCAGCAAGCAGTTGCTTATTAACTAAGAAAGTACCGAAAACATAACAACAGGTGTCGAGTCTACCGACGCCACATTCCCTCTTTCAAACTACACTTTGTGGCCTAACAAACGGCGAATGCATAGTAAAAAACTTGGTTGGTGGAGTTTGCGTAAGCGTTTTTTTTTTTCAACAAACAGTGATGCTGAAAGGACCTGCAAATGCAAAATAAATGTATGCGGCGACGCTTGGTGGCCACACGCTTGCAAAAACACCCAAACCACCGCAAGCACAGAATACAATAAACAAAAACACAATAAACAAAAAGACAAACCACAGCAAGCACAGCGCTGTAAAAAGGCCGTGTATCAGTTTCGGTGTCATTTAAGCGTTTCGTGTTGCCGTCAAGCGCAGTCAAAAGATGCATACATGCGGGGTGAATGGGAGGGCCTGCAAAACATTTGTACACGAAACCAGCGGCTGCAAAAGAAGTTATTATTTGCGCAATCGGCCAACAAAGAAACCGCCGTGAAATTATTTGATCAACAAAAAAGTTAGTTTGAACAACTTCTGCGTGGTGGCGCCACATCCCGGCCATTTGTGCGAATCCTCGCTGACGTCACCAGTCCCCGCCAATAGGCCTCATGCGCTGTCCAGGCGCCGTCCCAAAGAAGAATTCCCTGGGTAGTACATGCAGTCGCGTTTCTAATAGGTTGGTATTGCTAAGCAAAGCTCGTGAGCGTGGCGCTTACATTTTGCTTGCGGCATGAACGCCAGCCCACCACCGGGAGATAATATAATCTTTGGTGCTCCGTTTGGCAGAAAATAAAAATGATTTTGCTAGCCAATTGGCTTACAGCGCCGAGGAAAGGGCAGGTAAGGGACGCAGCTGTCCCACTCGCAAATGCATCGATCGTCATATGATGGTAACAGTTCGAGCCCAGCGTTTTTCCGTAAATCTGATAACCCTTTCAGTCACCGTGTCTCCATATGGAGATGCGACTTTCTTCGTCATTTTCCTCGTGAAAACAAGACGAGTTCATGCTGCAGGGCGGTGCGACTGATGTTCAAAACCTACGGAAGTGAAAGGTAGCAGCACCATGTGATGTGGAATGGCGGAACCGCACTCATAAACGTCGTTTCGAAATGGACGCCACAAAGTTTTGTGGGAGCTCCGGTGTGTTGCCGTCCTAAGTTCTCTTTTAGCGTGGCGTAAATCATTTATAAAGGCTAAAAACACCTTTTTCATATGCAGAAATTATTATTTCACCTCCTTGTTTGTAAACTGCCGCAGGATATTTATTACTTTTATAGGGAAAAGCAGGATTGAGTAATGGTGTCTCCGTATGAGGACACGACGCCATTTGCGTAATAAGTATCCTAGAGAGACTGAACCTTTTTTTCTTACCTCTAGACACTTGACACTGCTAAACCTCCAAGTATCGAATTTTTCTGTAGTGAATATAATAATTCGTGACTGAAAGGGATAAGCTTAGTTACATAGAGCTTTGAATTACCGTCTGTCACTACAGGATTTCCCGCTCAATATAATCCAAACACCAGATAATATACTCCCAGCGCCAGTGAATATAATCCAGGTGCCTACCAATATAATTCAGGCGCCAACCAATTTAATCCAGCACCCACGCAGTGCAAAACACATGCCAGCCCTTTGTGATTTAGTTGGCAACCAATACCATCCGGGCGCAGTGTATTTTCATCCAGTTAGATGAACTAGGTTACGTGACCAGTTGAAGAAGATGACCTAAGAAGTGGGCAATTAAGCAGTCACTTGACTATCCAGCACTCTCGCCTAATTACTATACTGAATCCGAGGATGGTGTCATGGGTATGAATTATAGCATTTAAATTGCTCACCTACTCGAAATTTTAGGGGAAACTGCCAGAAGGCCTAACTCTCGAAACCCAATACGGGCCCCAACGTGGGACAGGTGGCGCTGCTGGCGCCGTTCAACCGCGCCACCAGCGGAATAAAATCGAAAGAAAAAAAGGTCGGGACATGCCCTGGCGCGTACGCGTGGAGAACGCGTGTTTTCCGTGTTGCTTAAAGTGGCACCTCTCGCTACGGTGATAATGTTAGTCATACGAAACTCACATTTTTTTTAAACACGCGTGCGGTTTAATTAGTTACCTAATATTGGCGGTGAGCGCGACCACGGGCGGCGCTGCGAAGCGCGCCTCCGTGACGTCGGCTTATGGATTCTCCCATTTGTCGTCTGCTTCACTCGGGCTCGCTCTACCTGCTGTTTCTTTGTGCTCGCTTGACGTTTGGTGTTTTTGTCCGCCCCAGATTTTGGCGTGTGCTAACCTTTTTATCACCATGATAGACTTAAAATCGCATACAATAGCTCAAGACGTGAGTTTAAATTATAGTTTGCGGATACCGCGTACGGAAGAAAACATTGCCGGCGTCGCCCATCTCTCTTTGCGAAGCCGGTCCTGTGCGGAGCGCGAAGAGTCGGAGCTAGTCGTCAGCTTCTGTATTAAGTAATCTTTCGAACAAAGTCAAGAGCCAGCTGCTAGTGACCGATAATAGCGAAAAAATGCAAGACCAAAACGAATTCCAGGCCTTCGGGGCTGTCGGCTTTGACAGAAGACATTACGATCCGCGGTAATCGTACGTAAGGTAAAACAGTTTTTACAACCTTGCGAACGCTCGAAAGTATTGTATCACATCACTTGACGTTGTCATGGCATGAAAGTACGACGGCATGCACTATGGGCTACAAACACTGTAGGTTGAGTTCCAAATAACCCCACTGTGTGTATAGGCGCATGATGGTTGTATACCGGGCCTTCAAACCATGCAGAATGGTGGTTTATTGAGCAAAAACGAGTCACGTTTACGGTAAAAATGCAGTAACGCTATGTTTGTTCATACCCGGAGGGATATTTCGGTACATTTCTCGAAGGCATATCTCATTCCAATATTCAGATATGCGTTCTAGTAAAATTGTACTCAAGCGGAGGAGGAATAGAAGGAAGAGAAAACATTATTGAACAAGTAAGTAAAATATAGCTGGTTAGTGGGTGGGCTCCTTAATTCAGGCCAAGAGAGTAAGAATAGTTTTCTTCAATTCTTCGAATATGCCATCCCGAGTAGACCAGGATTTGTTCTTTACGCCTGGGAGGGTTTAAAAACAACAAAGAGCTGCTTGGGCATGTTCATCTGTACCGATTATTGTTATATATGCACGCATACTATTTAATGTGTTTGTTTGCGACTATAGGAAGCCTCAACACCGTATCATGTCATAACTTTTCGGCTTGAGAGTCAGTTCGTTATGATAACGATTGTTACTATAGAAATTCGGAGCACAAAAGCCGCCTTTGAGTACTCTATACAACGTTGCCTGAGGCGCGATCGCGGTGGTGTAGCACAAACCTTCTCATTGTATTTACATGTGAATAAACAACGCACGCTGCGGATATTGCACTCAGCCATAACGAAAGCCAATTTGTGAAGAATAGAATGTATGCCATTCAGCCTGAAAGAAATATCGACACGATCTTTGTGAACCTCCCAAACATCCCCGAAACTACTAATAAGACGTTTGCGACGGCGCAGAAAAATTAATACGTTGGGCAAAGAACAAAAAAACATTAATCTGATACAAGCCAACAACAACGAACGGAATAGAAGACAGCCACTTTATTTTCTGCTGCGCGATGCGCGTGCAGGGGTTCGCTGCTTGGTACGCATACATTAGACTGTTGTGTCTTCATTAGAGCATCTTAAAAATACTGTAGGGAAGCCTGTGCATTCTGAATACTTATCGAGGAGCTCTGAGCGGTGAACCTCGCGAATAAGCTAGAAAGGACAAGTTGCACACGATCTTGTGACCGATGCTCTGAAGAAAGTTGTTCCCTCTCGTCGTATGTTGTAAAACTTGTGGTTGATGCAGCTTGAAATTATTCAGATGTGTCAGAAACTAGCAAAAATAACTGTATTACCAGAAATGCGCTTTTTAATGCACTACAACATGAAAGCGGGCGATTTCCAGCACTCGCACTGCTGCCACTCACAAGCGGACGAAAGCGGCGGGAGGGTAGCGGCGGGAGGGTAGCAGCGGCGCGAGTGTAGCAGACGACAGTGGCGAAAGTCCCTAAGCTGACGTCAGAGCCAGGGGCGCCACTAAAACATCTCACCGGCAATACATTATTCGTTTAGTCATTGATTTGGTTAAAAGTGAAATCGATGTAACCAGGGCTTGAGAGGTACCAAATTAAAGGAATCCATAAGGGGAATCACGTGGGAGAAATCAAAAATTGCTTCCTCGTCCTAGTCATGAGATAGTCATGTATTCTCAAATTGGGTTAAAAGTCAAAGTGGCGCCACTAGGGCTTGTGAGGTGTCAAATTAAAGGTCTCGATGAGGAGAGTCACGTGGGACCATTTGAAAATTGCTTCCTGGTTGTAGGCAAGAGATAGTCACGTGAGCCATACATTGCGTTAAAAGTCAACATGATGCTGCTAGGGTTTGTGAGGTATCAAATAAAAGGAGTCAGTGAAGAGAATCAGGTGGGACAATTTAAAAATTGCTTCCTGGTTATAGGCATGAGATAGTCACGTGATTCTCAAAATGGGTTAAAAGTCAATGTGATGCCAGTAGGGCTTGTGAGGTATAAAATTAAAGGTCTCGATGAGGGGAGTCACGTGGGCAAATTAAAAATTGCTTCCTGGTTATAGTCATGAGATATTCACGTGAGTCATAGATATGGTAAAAGTCAACATGATGCCACTAGGTCTTGTGAGACATCTAAATAAAGGTCTCGATTGTGGGAATGACGTGGAACAAATTAAAAATCGCTTCCTAGTTTTATTCATGAGACAGTCACGTGAGTGATTCGGTTAAAAGTCATATTGATGCCACTAGGGCTTGTGAGAAATCAAATTAAAGGTATCGATTAGGGTAATCACGTAGTACAAATTAAAAATTGCTACATTGTTATAGTAATCAGATAGTAACGTTAGTGGTAGATTAAACTTCAATGCGATGCCACTAGGGCTTTCGAGCTATCAAATAAAAGGTCTCGATGAGGTAAATTAAACTAAAAATTCCTTCCCGGTTATGGGCACATGAGTCATAGATTGGGTTAAAAATCAAAGTGATACCCTAGAGTTGTTATCGCCCGCCCGAGTGTAATAAGAAAGATACACATGCGAGAAAGAGGGTGATGGTGTGTTGAAATAATGGGTAATTGAATTTCTTGTGATGTCGTGTGACTCCTATGGATGATTAATCAGCCACATGACTTACCATGACGTTTAGTTTTTCACTAGTAATAGCATTATAGGTATCAAATGATCGCCATTCATTCGCTTGCTTGCGGTATATGCAAACAAATTGTCATTGCAAACATTATTCCCAAAGATGTGGCATGACTCCTATGGATCATGAATTGGTCACGTGACTTACTATAAGGTTTATTACACGACGAGTATTGGCATCATGGGTGTCAAAAAACGCTGTTGAATTCCTTGTATTCGAGATGTGTACGAGAGTCTTGTAATGGTGAATATGATTCCTCATGGTGACGGATGACTCCTATGAATCATGAGTTAGCCATGTGACTTACTATGAGGTCACGCGTGAACAAACGATTCAATATCATTATATTATATATATACGGTGACAGTAAGCTTGACGTCATAAGCTTCATGGTATGTCACATTACACATTTATGATAATTAGGGGTCATGCCATATTATAAGTAATCATGTGCACAACAAGAAAACATTTTTTTTGCCATCACGTAAGCAGAAATTCAACAGCACGTATTTCATACCTATGATGTGATTGCGCGTGGTATAATAAGCCTTATAACTCGCATAAATAATTCATGATCAATAGGTGTGATGTGAGTTCCAAGGTAACATGTTCACAATAAGAGGCTTTTCCGTACATTACGAAAGCAAGCAATTCAACGGGGTTTATTTGACAGTCATGATGCCAATACTCGAGATGTAATACACCTCATAGTAAGTCACGTTAATTATTCATGATCCATTGGAGTCATGCATCATCATAAGAAGTCGTATTCGCCATGACAAGATTCTCGTACACGTCTCGAATACAAAGAATTCAACAGCGCTTATGTGTCACCCATGATGCCAATACTCGTCGTGTCATAAACCTCAGAGTAAGTCACGTGACTAATTCATGATCCATAGGAGCCATGCGACATCAAAATAAAACATGTTCACTATGACAAGATGTTTTTGCGCATCACGTAAACAAGCGATCCCACAGTGTTGCTTTCACACCCATGGTGCCAATATTCGTGATGTAATTAACCACATGATAAGTCACGTGACTAAATCATGACGCATGGAAATCATGCGACACCTTTGGGAATAATGTTTGCAATAACAAATTCTTTTGCACATACCGCAAACAAGCAAATGAATGGCAATCATTTGATACCTATGATGCCATTACTCGTGAAAAAATAAACGTCATGGTAAGTCACGTGACTGAGTAATCATCCGTAGGAGTCCTGCAACTTCATGAGAAATACAATTAACAATTTTTCAACACACTATCAGCCTCTTTCTCGCACGATTAACTTTCTTTTTACATTCGAGCGGGCACAGACAAGCTATAGGGCATCACTTTGGCTTTTAACCCAATCTATGACTCACGAGACTATCTCATGACTATACCCAGCAAGAAATATTTAATTTTTTTTCGCACGGGGTTTCCCTTTATCCAGACCATTATTTCGATACCTCACAATCCCTATTTGCATCACTTTAACTTTTAACCGAATCTATGACACACGTGACTATGTCAAGACTATAACCAGGAAGCAACAATGAATTTGTCGCACGTGATTCCCGTCATCGAGATCTTTAATTTGATACGTCACAAGCCCTAGTGGCATCATTTTGACATTTACACATTTTGAGAATCACGTGACTATGTCATGAGTATAACCAGGAAGCAATTTTTAAATTGCGCCACGTGATCCCCTCACCGGGACCTTTTATTTGATACTTCACAAATCCTATCGGCATCACGTTAACTTTTACCCAATCTATGACTCACGTGACTATCTCATGACTGTAACCAGGAAGCAATTTTTAATTTGTCCCATGCGATTCCCGTCATCGAGACCTTTATTTTGATACCTTACAAGCCCTATTGGCATCACATTGGCTTTTAACGTAATTTATGACTCATGTGACTATCTCACGACTGTAACGAAGAAGAAATTTTTAAGTTGTTCTACGTGACTGCCCTCATCGAGACCTTTAACTTGATACCTCACAAGCCCCTGTGGCGTCAATTTGACTTTTAACCCAGTTTGAGAATCACGTGACTATCTCGTGACTATAACCAGGAAGCAATTTTTAAATTGCCCACGTGCTTCCCCTCATCGAGACCTTGAATTTGATACATCACAAGCCCTAGCGGCATCACGTTGAGTTTAACCCAATCTATGATCACGTGGCTATCTCATGACTACAACCAGGAAGCAATTTTTAATTTTTCCCATGTGACTCCCCTCATCAAGACATTTAAATTTGATACCACACAAGCCCCAATGGCATCACATTGACTTTTAACGTAATCTATGATCACGTGACTATCTCATGACTATAACTAGGAAGCATGTTTTATTTTTTGTACTATGTGATCCCCCTAATCGAGGCATTTAATTTGATACCTCACGAGCCCTTGCGGCATCACATTGACTTTTAACCCAATCTATGACTCACGTGACTATCTCATTAGTATAACCAGGAAGCGATTTTTAATTTGTACTACGTGATTCCCCTCATCGAGACCTTTAATTTGATTCCTCACAAGTGGTAGTGGCGTCATTTTGTCTTTTAACTCATTTTGTGAATCATGTGACTATTATCATGACTATAACGGGGAAGAACTTTTTCAGTTGTCCCACATGACCTTTAATTTGGTACCTCACCTTTAATCCAGACCTTCATCCAGACATTTAATTTGGTACCTCACAAGACCTAGTGGCTTCACATTGAATTTTAACCCAATTTGTGAATCACATGACTATTATGACTATAACACGGAAGCGCTTTTTAATTTGTCCCACGTGATTCCTCTCATCGAGACCTTTAATTTGATACCTCACAAGGCCTAGTGCCATCATTTTGACTTTTGACCCAATCTCATGACTCACGTGACATCTCATGACTATAGCAGGAAGCAATTTCTGATTTCTCCCACGTGATTCCCCTTATAAATAATACCTTTAATTTGGTACCTCACAAGGCTTGGTTACCTCAATTTGACTTTCAACCAAATCAATGACAAACGAGTAATGAAATATGTACCTATATTAGGTAATTGATTAAACCGCACGCTTGTCGCCCGGGCCTAATTTCTGACAAGATATGCCAGTTTCGTATGACTAACATCATCACCGTAGCGAGTGGTTCCCACTTTAAACACGGAAACCCGCGTTCTCCACGCATACGCGCCCGGACATGTCCCGACCTTTTTTTCTTTCGATTTTATTCCGCTGGTGGCGCGGTTGAACGGCGCCAGCAGCGCCACCTGTCCTACTTTCGGCCCCGTATTGGGGAAGGCCTTCTGGCAGTTTCCCCTAAAATTTCGAGTAAGGGAGCAATTTAAATGCTATAATTCATACCCATGACACCATCCTCAGATTAAGTATAGTAATTAGGCGAGAGTGCTGGATAGTCACGTGGCTGTTTTATTGCGCACTTTTAAGGTCGTGTGCTTCAAGTGGTCACGTAACCTAGTTCATCTAACTTTAATGAAAATACACTGCGCCCGGATGGTATTGGTTGTCAACTAAATTTCAAGGCGCTGGCATGTGTTCTGCACTACGTAAGACATGGATTATATTGCTTTGAGCCTGGATTATATTGGTTGGCACCTGGATTATATTCGCTGGCACTGGGATTATATTCACTGGCGTTCGGATATTATTGAGCGGGAAATCCAGTAGAAACCAAAGCGAGTGCACTGAGATATTAATGTACAGTTCGTGTTTTGAGTGCTTCGTGCAGCGCCGATCGAAGGACGCTGCATGCGCTGGGTACCCAGAGTGCGCACGCTATAGGATTTCACTCGTTTTCGATCGTTAACAGCAATTTCATGGTGCAGCTATATGTGACAGTAACTTCGCTTTGCTTTCAGTATTGATCAGTGGTATGCTTCGGCGATCAATGTCTAAATATAAGTGGGGGCGAAGTGGGGGACACATAGCGAATCGCGAATGCGTTACAGGCTTTCGCGACGCAGCATTGCTTTAATTTCTCCTATTTAGCCCGTATACATCGCCTAGCATCTGCTCACATGAATCAGGCCGACTTGCTTTCTCAAAACGAGCGCGTGTTTTAAGAATCAATCTAGTCGAACCCAATACCTAAACGTGTAGTTTTTTTGCCTCACTTAGCAATGGTCTATCCATTCTGTAAGTTGGTTGTTTTCAGTGCTGGTAAAATTCATGCGTGTTTTCGCGCATTGCATAGCTTTATGTGCTCACTCCTGGGCGTGCGCACCTCACGGTGGCGTAATATGAGCGGAGTGTCGTTGCTTACCACTGCAAGTCGTGGCAAGAGGAAGCCCTGCGGGGATATTCGTTTTTAAAGGAGCCATGAAGAGAAAACACAAGTTTGGTTCATTCGAAAGATTGCCTCGTTGGAACCATAACGACACCACTTATAACGCAAACTTCGCTCTAATAAGCTACATAATTAGGAAAAAAGGAAATGACCATGCGACCCACCAGCTCATTTTCCGCAACAGAACCTGTGATGTCACTTGGGAATGCTCTGCGATTGGCGGAGGCCGGAAAACGCAAACGCATGTTAGGCAGGGCTTACAGTTTGCATAGCGAGCGAAATGCCCGTGAAACATACTGCACATTCTTTTTATGACAAAGAACGGTGGAGTAAACGGTTGAAGGTCCGAACGAACACGCAAGCGTGTGCGCCAATGCGTACGAAACTAGCGCCGGCCGAGCTCGACATCTCGCCGTCGCGCAGACGAATTTTCGGGTTCGAGGCTCTTCGGGGCCAACGAACCGTTCCAGCACGCACAGCCGCGACCTTGCTTCGTATCGTAATCCCTTCACAGGAGGTTGGCCGTCATATCGCCAACCAGCAAAGGTAAAAATAGAAACGAGGGGAGTAAGGAACAGCAAGAAGCGACGAGATAGTGCCAGTCGTCGCGTAAGTTTCGAATGGTGTTGGCTTGCTGCTGTCGTTACGAGCTCGTTTCCAGTTTACAACCACTGAAAACTTCAGTTTGTTCGAGTACTTTACAATGAAATTTCGTTGCTGCGTTTTGAAATGCCCATGTAGTACGGGCAAATCGTCGAGGGAGTGCGACATCCCCGCCGGTGAGGAGATCTCCTTTCATGTGCTGCCCAACGACGAACCTAGGCGAAGCAAGTGGCTACGTTTTGTGAACTTTGCAAACGGAGGAGAAAGAGAGCTAAAGGAAGTACGAGTGTGCTCGCTTCATTTCCGAGGAAGTGATTACGGCAGGGACCCTTACGTTAGCTCACTCCTGGGACATGCTGGCGCCCGTCGCCGACTTCGTCAAATCGCTCTGACCTTGGGGAAAAAATGCCGTAAACACCGCGCATTGACGCTCGTATCTTTCTGGTCGAAGCAGAGAGCTCGCGCGAACGGCTTTCCATACACGACACCGGCCAACTGGCATAAGTGATACTGCTACTGAAATTGAACTATTATTAACCGTAATCAAAATACGGCACATACGCACCAGTCTATATTCGTCCGTCGCGACGGTGCTGACCAGGCAGCGGTGCCGACGGCTGGGCGTTCGTCTGTTGTGGCTATCGCGGAATGGTCGCTTTCCCGTCCACCGCGTATCCCACAACTCTTGCCGCTCGTGCACTTAGAAGCATTGAGCGTTTTAGTGGTGTGAGGTTGTTAAATGCAAGCCCGAGCTCCTCGGCGAGAGTATTGCTCTCCGGATCAGGCGATTGCATGACTAGGGCTGCGGGTGCACTAGGTTTTACTAGTATTTTTAAAATGGCCGCCGTCTCGATCGACTCCCGCGTGTGGGTGCTATATGGAGTCGACATACTAAGTATCTGTTTCATGGACCGGCTCTATGACGCCATTGTACACGTCACGGAATGTTCAATTTTAGCGGGAGATTTAAAATTTTGGCTTAAATTGCCTTATTTCTCAGTGAATAAAGCATCATTTGCTTCCGGGAAAGCGCTTGGGGTACTATGAAACACCTAATCTTTCGAATAAAACAAACTTTTGTTTTCTCTTCATGGCTCCTTTAAATCAGTGGGCAACATAGAGATCGTTCCCAGAGATTGGGCTCGTTAAAGCTCGGACGGACCTTGCTACGCCAGAAACAAACTAGAACATCAACAACAAATTCAAAAACTAGTATTTTCAGGAACAAAATTCCAAAACTTTTGTTCCCCCCTATTTATCCGAAGATCGGCCTTGATTGACCGGTTTGGTACTTCCGGAGATTTATATCGATTGGTACGTGCGCACACACGCGCATAAAATAAGGAAAATAGTACGCTCCCTTCATTTCCGCACAGCCAGGTACTTTCCGGTAGTTTCTATTCTTGAATCAGGCCTCAGTTTTTCCCGTATTGCTTTCAACGCCGTAGGTCAGGTACATGTTCGATGCATTTTTAATCATTTGGCCTCTACAGCGCGCCCAGAGTAACTTTGCATTTTTACGATTTTGAGTCACGGATGATTTCTTCATACAGCTACTGATTTACAGCTGCTCTGCATCTCTCTAAAGAATTCGTTTGATGACTCATGTCCGAGGGGTCCGTATAAATACTCATAAAGTTTCCCCTTCGAACACACTTCTCTGAAAATGTGTGTTCAGCGGCTTACGTGACCGCGTAGCTTTGAATGCTGTTATAACAAAGGAGGCAGCTTGGTACACTAATGAGTGAGGCTCTGCGCGAAGCACTTCGGTCGCACCACTTCAAAAACTTATGCAGGAGAATCGAAGACGAAGGAATAGGGTTCACCCATTCGGTTGTTTTTACAGGGCGACACGCATTCCCATGTCCTTGAATTTGAACTTAGACAACGCTGTTCTCAGCAAAAATGGAGCGCGTAAAGCAATAAGCTATATTTATAAGTGTTCAGTATCACGGTATAATTCAGGCCTCCTCGTGAATGCGGTTAACTGCGCAAGTAGCGCCACGATTTACAATATTTAGGCTACTTGTCTATATGTAAGTTCTTCGTGTTGCACCGTCCGCCGCCAAAGGTTTGAAAGCCCTATGCAAATGTGCATTCCTCCACTCAGCGGAACGTGAACGGCGCTAGGAAGCTTGCTGTGCTGTTTACTTGAGAAAATAGACGGGATCTGCAGCTTTTGTGCTTTTCTGACCAGTCAAGCCAATTGTGATATTTCAATGGTTGTGATACTCACAAAGCTCCATAAAATTCGTTTTAACTCAGTAAAATTCCACCGCCTGTTTAGTAGTCAACGCATACTTATGCGGGACATCTGCTCTTGTAACACCCACTGCGGGAGAGCACAAGACGGCGCTGCACGTGCGCCAAACTCCCGCGCAGGAGCCCTATAAATGGCGAGGCATGGTGGTCGATTTTGCTGTACAGCGCCGCAACAAGATCACATTGAATAGGTTCGTCCTGAATGGTCGCTACGAAAGCGAAAACCTAAGGAGACAGGCTTTCTGCAGTACGCGACGATCGAGTTTGTGATGCGGTCGTAAACGTCACCGAAATAGGGAAGAGAAACTGCCGAGAGAAATTCCCGCTGGAATTACAATTCCTCAGAAAACAAGACATCGCTGGCTGTCGAACAAAAACTGAGAGCGCTACGGAATGCATTATCAAGTAAAAAAATTACTCATCCTTTGGTGTCCCTTCAAGAAAGCGTTTTTACGTTTCATCACAAACCATCTATGTCATGGTGCTAATAGCTTATGTCAGTATAAGGACGCGGAGCGTACAAACCTTTCTTGCGAAAGAATGCACCGTTTTGAGACACTTCCGGTGTTCTCTGCCGACGGAAGAAAGCTGAAATATCAAATTCACGCGCAGAAGAGGCCTCAACATTCTGTCCAAGAAATGCTCGCTCAACCTGCAAATGTGCGGAGAAAATTTTAAATTTTAACAGCCATTTTAGATACGCTCCATTCGTCGCGCAACTTGTTAAACACTGAATATAACGGAAGAGTTCGATTTCCCAGGCTCGTCCAGGTGCTTTGAAATGTGCGGCTTTTTGAAATAGTGGTGGCATGTAATAAGACCAATATCAAGTTTGCGGCTTCGCATATGATAAATACACAGTAGAGAACGACACATCAAAACATCTCACGCGGTTGACGTCTCGTGGCAATTCAGTTTAAGGGTATGTCAAAAATGTGCGTGTGTCCAGCCTTTGCCTTAGAGCGCGATAACAGCATTCGTTTGCCTATTTTTGAAACCACCACCGGTGCTTTATTACATGATAATTATCGTGGACAATTTTTTTATTGCTCATCAGCAACGAGCAACAAATTATCGAAAAAGACTCAAGAGCCATTGTTTAATTTACTTTGATATTCGGATTCTTCTCCTGTTTATAATAAACCTTTTATTCGCGCCCTTTTAACTTCCCTGCTTTTACATAGTTCGCAACCTCAAGGGGATTATGTTGCAGTAGAAATTTCATGGTGCGACCGTAGCGGTTACGAAGTGTGTCATACCTTTCGCATGCTGTCACGTAGGGGTGGGTTGGGTTGCTTTGTGCATTGATGGTGGTTCCCATGACTGTCTCTGCAAAGGAAGTAGAATATGTCTGGAGACACACAATCTTCAGATGTTAAAAACGCACCCGCATTGAGCGCTACACTGTACAGCATTAGGTTTCAATTACTCACCGCATAAGATATCCAACGCACACATGGTCACTACGTGAAGAACGTCGAACGGCTGCTTTGCTCGAGACAGCTCTCCCAGCTTTGCGGCAAGAATGAATGACTCGGCGTTGATAGTGCCCATAAATTCGTCCAAGATGCGAAAGTGAAACGCAGGCGTGAACAGGCGTCGCCGATACCGCCACTTTTCTCCAACGCTGACAAGAATGACAGAAAATAAACAGCAAGAAAAAGCGCATCAACAAGGGTGTATGTAAAACACGGGCAATCGCTGGTCCTCGTCAAAAGCTATTGACAGTTTCGCGCTGTCTTTTAGGGCGCACGTATAGCTGAGAAACCTACTAGTTACGGCTCAAGAGCATAGGGACGTCTACAATCTAGGTACTGTAGTGTCGCGAGGAGCTGATGTCTGATCTCTTCACAAGGGTTCATGTTCACGGGAGAGAAATCGAGAAAGATTCTTTTTACGTCGCAAGGAAAATTAATGCCCAACGTTAGTTTTCCGGTTTCGATTTCAGAATGTGGTTGTGTATTGGCAGCGTGCAGTTTTTCGCGGGGCATCGACGACACTGCACCTGCTTTCTCTCATACTTAAAAATTCGCAACCTCAGAGATGCCCCTATATCTGGCCAACAAGATGCTATGTTGTGTGCCAGATCAGTTCACCCCTATTTATGTCCCTAAAGCTTTTATCTTCCTTTTTGGTGCCTCGACCCTTCTAACATCACCTATATTACAATATGAAATGCCGCCTATGGGATGATACAAATATTGCAAAAACAATATTTCATCGCCCATCGCCTTGCTCTGCCCTTACCAAGGTAAAATATAGAAGTAGCTGTAAGGGGCCGCAGTTTGGGTGCTTGGGCCATACCAATACAATTTGAAATCCCGCATTAAAAGATGACACCTATTTTGTAGAACTAGATTTCAATACCCACAGTCTGGCACAATGTTTACCAGGGTAGAGTACAGAATAAGCTGCCAGGGTATAGAGTTTACTCCGGAAGATTTACGATGAGCACCTGTAGATTATTTTTTTTTAGGCTAGGTGGCCTCGTGATAAACTTTCGCGTTTCCAGCTGAGGGCCAATAACTTTACGCTATAGATATGGGAACTTGCAGTCAAATGTTTGCTGAAGAGCACTGGACATGCAAAAAAATTGTAATTTTGGCATTACTGGCCGTGCTGTCGTTGTACCTGGTGAGCAATCCATCTCCCAGCCAATCATGAAATAATTCGTAGTCGGAACCTTTAGCCAACATCTTGTTGCTTGAAAGGGCTTCCTGAAGACGGAAAAATTCTTAATCTCAACACAGGCACTGAAAAATTTCGCAAAGTAAAAAAAAAACTGACACGCAGTGCCCCCCAACCGGCATTTGCCATGAAAGTGCATAAAAAAGCACACTTACTTCAGCATATTCTGCCTTGAAGAGGATCACCAAGGGTTTGAAGCCTAGATATACCACGTATCTGCCAAACTTCTGGAAGACTGCATGGAAGCCTGCCAGAAACGCGAACACCACTATAACAGAAAAGGAGCATATAGGCTTTCCAATTACTCCATACCTTTCCTTTGTGTTTACATTCTACGCTGAAACGTTTGTTCTAAATTGGCAACGGATAACCAGTACCCTACATGGCAAACCTGTCCCGTCATTTTGTTTTCCTTTCACCGCTTAACAATGAGATGACGGCAGTACCTTGAACTTTATTGTTTCGTATAAAGCCATCCACCGTTTGTGATAAGTGATTTCGCGTGAACGCTACCACCACAAGGGACTTGACCTCTCTACAGCGCACTGCTGGCTTCCGTGCCTGAGCCCCTTGTTTAGTACCAGATAAATTATCAGGTTAACCTGATGAATGATCAGGAACCACAAATGCAACTCTAACAAATGCGCTTCAATGTGTCTTCAGACCGCAGCCAGTGATTTTAAAAAGTACGAGAAAGGTGAATTGACAGAACGAAGCAGCCTCTCTCGAAAATTGTGTCTACGAGAAGCATCGGCAAGCCGTAACCAAGGTAATATTGCTAGTAATTTGGACGCTCCGAGTATTCTTGTGTATGTAATCAACCAAGGCGCTTTATAAGATCAGACAAGGCGCCGCGGCACCAGCATTCAATGCAAAAGATCTCATCACCTTCTACCTTACAATGAGGACATAAAGGCGTTCTGCGAAGAACGTGTGATGACCACCGCCACAAGATGACGTTGAAGACATTCGACGTTGGCAGGGCGGTAGCCAACGGGCAAGATTATGTTCCGCCTTAATTGTGGTTCCTACGGGAATACATATAATACTTCGGTATGAAACAGAGGTTCCCATGCCGAAACTCCCACCGGTTCCGGAAATTATTCGTGGTACTTAGCTAAAGACGGTTTATAAAGGGCGAGGCAAAGCTGGCTTCGGAATTGTGAACCTGCTATCTTTATGGTTTAAAGAAAATCTCAACAGTCCTGACTTGTGCATTTCCTGCAAACGGTCCGCGTTTTAAATTTGTTTTGCAGCCTGTGTGTGGATGCTTCTCGCTGTATAAGAGGTATTGTAAAAATTCTGCAAAGAGCCCCACAAGCATCTGGGGTATGGCGCAACTCACTCGCATTGAATTTCACTGGCGCCATGGGATGAATGCAAGACCGCATGATTATCCACTCTTGCTGGAAGGGAAAATGCTGCCGAATACGGGGCACCTCTTCTAGCTGCTTCAGTGTTTTAGATTGAATGATCCTGGACACCCAAATGAGAGATCCTACAAGAACTGCAGAACTTGCCACTATGATGAGGAATGTTCTGACGGCACATAAGCACATCTCCAACAAGCTGTCCACGGACAGCAGAGAGAGCCAGTGCAGGGAGATACCACTCATTACGGCCCAAGGATTGACCTGCAGAAAAAAATAAAAACGCAAAAGTTTGGCAAACAATTCACTCAACTCTGTCCTGTTTTGCTGGCAGGAACACAAATTCAAGGGAGGAGTTATCTGTGCTCACGTGGTTCGAGTGACAAATTATTATAACTTCCGCCAGAATATCACCCTTCCCTCGCTTTGATGCTGTGGGTGTGCTCGCGTACTCCACCGCGCTTAGCTGACGCACGAACTGGGGGTGTCTTATACCTTAAGACACGAAACCAATCATTCCTACATCTTCGGTAAACACCAACAAAGCTGACAGCCTCTCCTGACGCGCTATTGAGAATCGAGCGATTCGAGCTAGTTGTGTGTTTTTTGTTTTATGTTTGTTCTTGAAAACTTTTTTCTCGAAGGCCGTGTTCCAAGCGCGCACGTGAAAGTTCGGTCCATTCGGCACTCGCAACGAGAGGTTTGAGGCGAAAGTGTTAGATATCTATGTTTCATGCAACGCGGGAGGTACTGAAAATCGCTGTCAAGTACACAGAATTGCACAGCAAATCAAAGTATGAGCCGGGATTCAACTCCAGGAAAGAGAAAGAGCATTGTCGGAAGAGGATTGCAGGAGGGCTCTCTGAAAAGGCGATGCAGTATTCGCTGGGTAAGGGAAACATCAGCGCCGAAGAAGGGTAGGCCGCTGCCGCCCGTGCGGTACCAGCCGGTACGAAGAGGTGGCTGTTGGCTGTGGCGAGCGAGCTGAACAACCTTTGAAAAAAAAAATTCATATCCAGGTAGCTGTCAACATCATGATGGGTGAGACGGCTTTGGCCTGCGCCTTCTTGGGAAGTTTTAAGCACCCCACCTAATTTGCGCTTCATTAAGCACATAAGAATTACGCCGTGAAATCCCATATGCCAGGGTGTTGTGTTTTGTTATACTGGCATTGATTGAACCTTTTATAGCGGGTACAGTATGTCAGAGATGTTCGAAGGTTAAAATCTTATATTCGCTTTAAACGTGAGTTTAATAAGAAAATTCCCCATCACAACACTGCCAGCCGGCTATAACGCTATTAATGTATAATTGTTCACACCTGCTCGACGTCATTAAGAGCGCGAAAATGCATGTTGGCGTTGGAACTTAAAAAATTCAAACTATGACTTACTTTCCACGTAACGTCCGATAAATGGACGCGTTCTACCTTTTATAAGCCGTGATTTATAAAATAACAAAGCCAAAATTTAAAACAAAAATGTAATCAAACCTAATAAGAGGTTGCCAGATAGGGCCGGTGATAGCCGAATGTGGTAGTTTTTGTACAAATTGCCAAATATGTCTTTTTATTGGCCGTAGAGAGTAACAAAAATTATAAAAGCAAAAAATTCTGCATCAGAATCCCAGCGGTCTAGATAATCCAGCGCCCTCGTAAAATTTGTACAAAACAAAAACACAAAAATAAACGTTTACTAACTAATAAACATAAAGTGACCCTAAGGGATTATAACTGACTGTATAAACTACTATCCCTACGCGATTTACTCCAAACCAAAGAACCACACTAAAATTAAAATCACCTCACGTAACCACCTTTGTCTTCCGCCCTCACCGGAGTAACTAAAGAAATATGAAAGCAAAAGTACGCTGGCTCGGTGGACGCGTCCTTGACTTCAAAGCCACGAAGGAAACGTAACGACGTTGAAACACAGAAACGGAGTAGGAAGTCTTTCGAATTTGCAGACATTTATACTTATTTCTACACTTTATGGAGTCCCTCTAGGTCGTTTCACCACAGTGCCCCAGGGCCCAGAATGAAGAACTGAAGTGACCAATTGTGCAAATTCAGCTAATGATGAAACCAACAAATGATTTGACTAAAAAATATGCACGTGCGTAGGGACAACACGCAAGGTTTGAATGGCGTTTTGCATTGCGCCATGTATGCATACCTAGTAAGACGCCCTTTCTCACTCAAATTGAGTTGTAGGCCACGTCATTCGCGAATATGTATACAAGGTCACTTCGATTGGTCATTCGCGGGCATTGCGGTGCAGACGCCTTCTTAGAGTGGATCGCTTTCTATTCATATACTTGCTCGCACTAACCCCTTCACTGTGCTATTTTTCGATTCCCCGTTATTCATATGAACCGTGTGGGTATTTCATATTGAAACTGGAGAAGTTGTATTTGTTTAGCAGTAGAGAACGCTGACATTGAATCTGTTGAGATAATTCGGTTGCTTTTTATTTGTTCTTTGCAGCTGAACATCAGAATAAGCGGTAGTCACGCTTCGTGCACAATACAGGCAGCATATATTGGGCGTAAGACGTCGTCCTGTTTGCTATAGCATAATATGATGCTCGAGTTGCTTTCAACTCCATGCAGAAGCAATACCGCCTAAACGGAAATATATTCTACAGTAAGCTGTCAAGGGCTTATCAGACCTTGACTGTAGGTGGGCGCTTGGTAATTGCATGCGTTCTTCCACGTGCGTGCATAGGCAGGGGTTCGGCGTTTGTTTTTCGCCGCTTTTACGGTGCAAACGCCCCCATGCCCAGATACATAAACTAAATGGTTTCGCCAGTTTAGAAAAAAAATACGGCGTGTACATTCAGGCATCGCCTGTTTGTGAAAGAGGAATCACCATAACCCGGCGGCCATCATTCGCTGATAGAAAGTGTAACACGGCTTTCTTGATTGAGGCTCAGGATGGAGGTAGAAAAGTATTATTGGCGAGTACATGCCACAAGAGTAGGAACAACAGCACCACAGAGTAACTAACGCAGGTAAAATTGGTTAAAAGAAAACAGAACGAACAATGACAGCCCACACGAGAACATATTCGTGTGTTGAATAGATGAAATTATAAGGCGAATGTATTACTAGAGAGGACGAATTGTCATCCGCAACGAGTAAGCAATTCGCTTCGTCCCGTCTTAGCGCCGTTTAACTTTATGAAATATATTCAGAAGTACAATCGCTGAATGTCATCAATGTAAAAAATAGCAAGACGTGTGGCGATTTCTAATCACGTAAACGGTGACAAATTCATTTGTGTTTACACTATCTTAGTTGTTCTGTCGTGTTGTGGCCGCGCGATTTGAGAGCGGTCACCTGTACATATTTGACTGAACGATCCTCTCATCCCTGTTACGTGCAACTAGCTTCAAAAGCCCCTTGTCTTTCCCGATTCCACAACTCTTCGTGCTAGTGCACGAAAAAATTGCGAGTGATGATTTGAACCTTCTCGGCATGTGAATGTGAAAGCCAGTTGGACTTTCGGTTGATATGCTGTTGAACTCTCTCTTGAACCTTGCCATGTACGTCACCACTTGACCAGCCCACTCGACCGCACCCCTCCATGGCTCAATCGGCTCGGTCCGCTATTGGAGCCTCCTATTCGCCCCCCTTTCGGTAGCCCTTCACATCTCACGGTGGCTCGTACTGCGCGTTCGGAAGGCAGCCTAACCTCTTCCTGCGCAGCTGTTACACCTTCCTGGTACACCCTCCCTTCCGTCGCCCTTTCTCAGAGCCCCCTCCGGATCTGCTGTCAACTTTCCCCCACTGGCTCGCGCTTTAATTTTTTGTACCTCAGCTTTCCTGCACCTCACAACGCTCGTGACTGAAACACAAAGACCTAATGCTTTTTAATTGCCCAAAAACTCAGCACTTACTGTTTAGAAACATACGTAGGGTTTGTGTTCCGTAAATATTCGGAGTCACTTCGGACCTTGATAGCGTGCAATATTTATGCGTGAAAGTAATAAAGGAATATATTCGCTTTTCTGAAGTGGGCGAAAAGTGGAAGCGCCTGAGTGTTCGAGATTTCGGCGAACGTTTAACATATCCAGGGGGTCAAAATTTAATTCGTGCGCCCTCCACAACGACGCGCCTCTTCGCCTTCATAGCGCGGCGTATTATATCCCCAAAATCAATCAATCAATCATCATCAATAATCAATCAATCAAGCAATCAATCAATCAATCAATCAATCAATCAATCAATCAATCAATCAATCAATCAATCAATCAATCAATCAATCAAGCAATCAATCAATCAATCAAACATCAATCAATCCAAATCAATCAATCAATGAATGAATGAATGATGAATGAATCAATCAATCAATATTTAAGGCCTGTTTATAGGCATACAGAATTGATTAGAATGGAGAATTTAATAAATAATATTTACTCTGCTCCTCAAGAATGCCCACACAATATTATTGTTCCGGGTGGGAGGGGTGTTCACGAGATCGGAACACCGCTGCACAGGGGCCAGTGTTTTGTCTGTTACAATGCCGTACATGGGCTTGTAACATGAAAAGTAAAATTCCTCGCCTGAATTTTTATCTCCGAATCAGCGATACCGGGGACGTACCGGCGGAATCAGGTGCATTCTAAAATACCTCGCGGAGAAATCCGCACTTTTAACAGCCTCGTCTGTCCTGGTAAAACCAAACGCGGCATAATATATTGGCATAATAAAGTTGTAGTCATAGGGATGTCCACAAGGCATGCAAGTAAAGGTCGAAACTTCTGGCCACCGCCCCTACATTATCCAAAAGTCTTTATTAGGATGTCTCCATACCAACTTGCCCACTTGTCAGTGCTCCCAAAATCTCCCATTTCGGCCGCGCAATGCTGCTACCTATAGACATTCTAACCAATGCCAAATCCTCAATATGTTGCCCCCCACACATTCCGAAATCAATAGAGCAGTTGAATTGCTTGATGCGGGCTAGCATTAGTTTTCTCAAAGAGCTTATCTGGTCCCGCCCATCCCCCCTCCAATATCGGAAAAGTGAGCTCACTCACTTGAAATCAAGAGTCACCGGAGCAGGTGAGCCGAGCAGGATCGAACTGGAAATGGAGGCTGGTTTCCATGCAAACTCTCATACTATCACGAGTCCCCAAACCGGTTCTAATATGCATGCCACAAATCGTCCACACATCTACGTCTGCGCCGGTATCAGTGCAAAACCCGTCGCTATGCTATGCTATGCTATAAGGTTTTAATGCGGGGAAAAGATGGTTGAAAAGGGCGCAAAACTGTCTGGCGTGGGTAACCCGCCATGGTGTTGTGATGAACACCTGTGGAATCACTAAGCGGGCGTTGCCCATGTCTGAGATAGCAGCAACTATTGAAGACGGCGAAAAAAGAAGGACGTTATCTTCCCATTGGAACGACGTACGTAGGCCTGTTAAACAAGATGGTGTTGTGTGTAGACGTGCCAACCAAGCTAGCGGGCGATCGTTGTTCGCCCCCTCTCTGCAAGGTTTCCGGGCGTCCGCTCAATGTTCGGGCCGCCTCAAGGTCGGATTGCGCCAGCACGTCACTTGATTAAGTAGGGAAATCGAGTGGCCGTGGGGCTGCCAACTGCTGAAAGCAATATGCCCGGGAGCGTGGCGCTGACCGTTTAAAAGAATCCAAATTAAATTTATTCTCTCTCTCTCTCTCTCTTTCATTCTCTCGTAGGAAAGCCGGTTATTCGCGAGTCCGATCAGGGTGTGGCAATGAAGCGAAAACAGAAACTGAAAAAAAAAAACGATATTTCTGGCCGGAACGAAACGTAACAGAAACGTTACTTATTATTTTGTTCCACGGCCAAAAACTAAACAAATGCTTCGGTTTTCGGTTCGAGTGGAAAGTTGAGGTATTTCAGCATTCATCCAAATTTCCATGCAGCGAAGACGGAGATGGGAGCCAGTTCTCATGCATGTAACATCGCCTTTCGTTTCGCTGGCGACATCTTTCCTTTGGCAGGCTTGCTGCGTCTTTCCCTCCTCTATCCGTCTGTCCACTATAATCTAGAACTCTCTATAACACTATAGGTCCCTCTCGATGGTCAGTGCTTATAGCTCACCGCGTTGACGCCGCTTGCAGTCGGCTGCGAAGCAGACCTCACGGCCGTGTTTATTTATTTGTAATTTATGTAAATATTCAATATTTATTTTTTTATGTATTCGCGTCCAGTCCTTATTTGTTCGTTTCTTTATTTATGAAACCTACTTTATCCTAAAGTATTGTTTGTAAGGGGGTGCTATGCATGCTTAAGCACCAAAGTTCAGAAGAACAACATAATTATAAAGCAGAAAAAGAAAATGCATTGTTTGCTGTGATTTCAGCAGCATACACTTATTACAGAGAAGAAAACAGATTACAGCGGAACATTCGACGATTGATTGATTGATTGTCGGTTTAACGCGCCGACGCAACCCAGGCGATGAAGCACGCCGTAGTGGGAGGCTCCGGATTAATTTTGACAACCTGGGGATCTTTAACGTGCGCGAAATCTCGTACACACGGCGTTCTTGCTTTTCGTCTCCATCAGAAAAGCGACGCCGCGACCGGGAATGGAACCCGCGATTTCGTGCTGAGCAGCGCAACGCCTTAGCCACTGAGCCACCGCGGCGGGTAGCACATTCAACGAAGGCAGCTATACATGTCGTGCCGCGCTTGTACATGAGTGGTGCCAGAGCACCACGGAAACTGAATTCCCAATTTTTCTTGTGGGCTACCAACGCACAGTTATGAACCTTTACGAACCATTAGTTTTTACGTTCCGAAGATTAACCAGAACGCAAACTTGTATTTTTGGAACAAAACAGATACCTGAACAAAAAACATTTCGTTCCGACAGTTGGTGTAGGTACACTTGGCATCATTTATAAGAAAATGTGACTATTAACATTTTTTTTCCTTTATATATACCTTCCTCATTGATATAAATAATTTCCTCTAGTAGTTTCAGTGCTTTGTAAGTTTCACAGATATTAGAATTGTTGTGTGATGATATGTTGTGTCATGCTCACACTGCTGCGCAAAGTGATGCTAGTGTTTCTGAATGTTTTGTTTGTGTGCTCGGTTACCAGTTGTAAGGAGTTTTTCTTCGGGCATCTTGTAACTTTGCGCTGCTGCTGATGTGTGTACAGAGAACGAAGACCGAGTCACGTCCTTACGTGTCCTTTGCCCCCCGTACCCTTAGTTCTTTGTGAAATCTAGAAACTCGATAAAAATATTTTGCAATATAACTTAGTGGCAAGTGACTAAGGAGCCGGTTTATCTACGTGTTCTATTATTACTATTTACTATGGTTTTTACATCAAACGAATGAGTAGCAACACAAGCCCTTGTTAGCCATTGTTCGTTACTCTTTATTTGGGGCTTTAACGCGCCGGAGCAGCATCTGTGCTTGGAAGCACCCCGTAGTGCATGGCTCCGGATTAATTTTGACCACCTGGGGATCTTCATCGTGCGCGGAAACCTCGACACACGGGCGTTCCTGCTTATTTGTCCTTAAGCACTGAAACGCGAGTAATTGCATAACATCGGGAGTATTGTGTTACCCATAAATATGGTAAAATAAATGTATTTATTGGAAGGCGTCTGAGAATAAACTGAGGTTACATATACGTGGCGGTCGTTTGAATCGTCGCGGTATAAACGGCGTGTGCGGGAATCTTGCAGAGTCTTACTACGTGCCTAGGTGGCACAGTTCTTCGGTCGCCTGCAGCGCGTGGTTCTCAGATCACGTAGACGACCCTGGTTTTAAAGTTAAAAAGTATGACCATTTTTTTAAGTGATCACTATACGGATTATTACATAACTGTGCGATTTCTTCTTCGGTTAATCTTGGCGCCAATGCTGTAAAATATTCCTCCCGTACAGAAAACCTAGAGCTGATGTCCAAACCCGCATACGCTGTGTGAGTACCCTTTAGTTTACATCAGTCAAGCGTTCGATCAATTTAAACCCTGGCTCCGCTTTGTGTGGCACCACCTAAAATCAGTAGGTGCTGTAGATGTCTGTATTGGTGCTGCAGCTGTTTGAGGCTGTAGCTTTTTGTCATATACATTGTCGGATACTTATCAATACATTGATGCTGTAGCTGTGTGGCTTATCCAAGCAGTGCTTACCGGCTTTTTGCGTTGTAGGATAATCGCCGTCGGCCAATGACACTGAAAACCAAGAACGTGTGATACACGATAGCGCAATATTTTATAAGCGGTTGAGGTCTGAAACAACCGGTATGTTAGCGTGCCATTAGTTTTGTGTCTCATAGACCGGCATCGCAAATCCCGCACGTGATGTGGAGCTTATTTTCCCTTTTGGACCTTGATGGTTCGTAACAAGGCCTATACGTGTTCACGCTCATGGCCATGGGGTAGCAACGCTCTTGCATAATCGAGCATGGCGCTTATATTTTGCGGCTCACTGCTTGCGCTTGCCAATGTCATACCTAGCCTACTGCCTCACCAGTTTTCTAGGCTCGTTACAACCTCAATTGCCCAAATGCCCTTGTAAGTGTGAAACCTGCAAGTTCTCTGACGTTCTACGCAAACGTTTGGCATGAACACGGGGAATGGCATCGGGGAATGACATTCTAAGAATAAACAAGGCCTTTGTTTTTATACCGCTTCGGTGCGTCGTTATGCGAGCGGTACAGAATATTCCTGGTTCGCAGTATCAGAGATTCTCAAAACAATCGGCAAATTGCACAGGAAGTTTGGAGACACCAACTTCCAGGAACATCGGACTGTAGCGAATGCCAAAGACACAGCATTGCCTTTCTCCATTTCAGTATTTCCCGTAGAAAATTTTAGTCGCAGTGAACCAACAGGCAGTGCCATTGAAGACGCAGTTTTCGGTGGTCGTACGTGGGGCAGCTGTCGTTCAAGTACAAAACGAAATGCGAGCGTGCAATATCTCCAGGTACATTCAGAAGCGTTTATTCTATGATTTCGCACTACGTTGCATTTCACAGCGACAGGTTTGCGTCCAGGCTATGGCGTGATATTTCTGCTGGATCCGACCGACGGGTCAGCCATGGAGATTTGATGGATTTAAAAAACAAAAATTTTTTGAAAAAAAAGCTCTTCATTTCTCATCCAGGATAACGTTATAAAAACAATAAGAACTTCTTCGGTGGAGTTTGTTGTGAAGCGACCAGTCTGCATGGAGGAAAACGTTTTCGGAAATCAATGCCTTGACGTGAAATCATGAGCAGATTTTGAGAACGGAAGCTCTGCCGGGACTTCTGTGAAGCAGCATGTAGCAATTTTATTCTTTTCAGTGTTAACGAAAAAAATCGCCGGGCGCTTAAGTCTCTTAAGTGATTCTAAGGCGAAAGCCAGCGATTATCGAAGACTTCTTGCCTGCTGCATGGTAATTGCGGTGCCGTCACCTTCACCTATCATGCGACAGGCATCCCGATAAGTATTGTTTCATCCTGGCACGGTAACGGGTCAGTGCTGTAGTTACAACACTTGACTGCGGCTCTGGCGACCGGAGTTCAAATCCTATTCGGAACCCAAATGACTTTTTATGTATACTTGATTTACTTTTTTTTCATTTTACAACGGCCGCAATTTGGTGTTATTTGTGTAGTCGCCTGCAAATACAGTCACTTATCGCCTTTGGTGATACATCTAAGGCTTTCGCCTTATGAGAGATGTTGAGTTTCGTTAGGTCTGTGCGAAATCGCCTTTTTTCGATTTGTCCTACTTTCCTGAAACAGAAAACACGAAATAAACTTGCGTTTTTACGCCCCTCCAAAGTTCATTGAATATTACATCTCTTTAGCCCGGCGTAGCTCCAGTTGAAACGGAGTGCATAACCGCTTCTGGCACTCATTTACTCATTTAAGTTAAGTAAAGAGAGGGCAGCGGAGAAGATTCCTAGCGCAGATAATTTTATTGTGTCAGTCAGAAACCTGCAGTTTAATTCCCTGCTCGCTATAGAAAACAACGGCAGCGTAATTCTTCTCCGCATTACTGACAATGAAGTGCTCAGCATCAAATACTCGGTTGTGATGAAAGCAGAGCTCAGAGACCACATACCATACACGGCAGTGTAACTGCTTGTCCTAGCGATTACGCGGCGGGCAGCGCAGTCCATGTTGCCCCGAAACAGCTGAAGTGCGATAGCTGAAGCGATGTGCGCTGACCATGAAAAAAAGCAGCACGGCTTAGTCAGTGTATTACTAGTAAAGCCTCTTAAAACATTCGCAGGGGCAAAGGCTATGACCTACAACTACATGTTGTTGTGCAGGAATTTCTGCGAGGCAGCACGTAAAAGTAAAGTGGTTTTGAAGCATGTGCTTCGTTGTAGCCTCAAATTTTGGGCTCAAAAATCACACTTGTACGTAACACGCTTCAACTATTAATTGCAATCGATAACCCTTTACTCTGGTTGTCTAGTGCTTGAATATGTTTTTTAGGAGTGACGACCTTTTTAATTAAATTAGGTTTCTTCCGTTATTGAGTACAAAATTGCATATTAAAAGATTTCTTAACTGAGAGGTCTTTTTATTACTCACAGAACCGGAGTTGTGCTTTGAAATCTGACATGGTAGCGCGCACGACTAAAACTTTGATGAAAATTTGAAGTACGCTAAAAAAACCGGGCCGATTTTCTAGATTAGATTAAGCGGCCACTTCGCTATTTATGCCCCTCTGTATGTGTATATACGCGCTACCTAAGTAAAAAAAACAATTTGTGAAAAGTAACGTGTGAGGAATTTGATTACTCTATAGTAATTTTTAGCTTGTTTTTCCTGGGTCTGTAATTGCAGTTGGTTTTTACGGTGAACACATTGTAATTGTATTCGGTTACTTTTTTTCAGTAATGTGTACAAGTCTGTCAAGAACCTCCGCCGACTTGTCTAAAAGAAAATGCGTGACAAAGAGAACCAGTCTCGAAAACGGGACTCCAGACGCGTCCAATAAATAAGCCAAACCTTGTTTCCAACTCAAAAAGAAATTCGTCTATGTGATCCGTCTTTGTTATTCTTGTACTATTTCGTAAAGACAGAAGCGGGCCGCCGCCGCGGAAGCCTTTGCAGTCGAATTGCTTCACCAGCATGCTCGCGCGCTGCCGAAGTCAGCCCAGTAGCGTCACGTCACTCAGCCAGCCTCCCGGCCTTGAAAACCTTCTCTAGGTGCGTTGGGCCAGGCCGGTCTCTTCAAGAAAGGCTTCCAGGAGGAGGATGCGGTGGCAGCGGGAAGAGCAGGCCTTCCTCTGTGTTGCACGGTATTCCCAAGTGCGTGTAGGCCTGCCGTAGCCACTCGCGCTCAGAGTTGTATGCAGCACAAGCCATCATGCAGTGCCCGACAGGCTCGTAGAGGCCGCAGTTTTGTCACGCGGAACTGCTGATTTTCTTGTAGAGTTGTATGTGCGAGTTGGTGAAAGAGCAGTAGGTGCGAAGATTGCAGAGTAGGCATGATTCTTGTCGCCCGAGTTTGCATGGTACGCGAGCGGGCACGTAGCGTGAAGCAACCCGCGCGTGACGGTCTGGGTGAAACTTGATTAATTCTTGCGCCATGATGTTGCGGGCCTCGTCGAATCGTGTCACGGAAGTGGAGATGCAGGTAATAATAATACTCTTGATTGAACAGGAGGTGAGTGGAAAAGGGTAAACAAGTAGGCGAAAGAGGCACCGTCATGGGTGGCGTTCTAGGCATGGCAGATGGGTGAAAACTCGTACGCAGAGCGCCTGCCAGCCATCCAACCAGGAAGGGACAAAGAAAGAGCAGTTAGCTATACGCATCACAGGCATCTTGCAATCGCTGTGCATAGCGCCCTAGACGCCTCACGGTCAGTGGGGAGGGGTGGGGCACACTCTTTCTACATCGCGCAGATAATTCAATCAACGCAACATGACCATAATCTTCGGCACCACAAACTCATTCAATTAATCTGCTCTTTCACGTGGAAGCGCTTGTGGAAGGATCTCCCTGATAATATCGCACAGCTGATTAACCCAGTCATCGCAATCACCTTCGCAATGACCTGCAAAAGCATTTTTCTATCTAAAACCACCAAACAGGAACGCTGTCGTTCCCGTCTGTGAGCACAATGGTGTTTTTTTTCTTTTTTATTCTCTTCTTTTTGTTCGCGGTTACGGGTATTACATTTGATGTTATTATTGCTTGTATTTATTCTCTTGCTAGGCTTGCTATTATCGTAGACATTTTTTCTTTTTGCACTGACTGGTTGCTGTATTACACTGCCACATGCACTGGCGCAATGCGAGTCGCACCAGCCCTTGCTCTCCTAGTCTCGAAGCGGGATCGCGAGCGCTCTGAGGTGGAGGAGGTCGCGTGAGCACGCGCTGAGATGTCTAGGAAAATAAAAAAAAATTGGCCGCGTATCTGCTCCTTTCGTTGCAAATGCCGTCAAAAGACGATAGTCTTTATCGGCTTTTGCGAAGTAAATGCCTCCCTTCGCTTTCCCGCTCACCTCTCATGTTGTTCCTCTTGCGTCGCTCTCCTCCCAAGCTAACGACGCCAAAGGTTTGCTTAAATCATTTTAAATTTCCCTCGTTCCACTGCTCCAAACCGGGTGTCTCGATGCGAATGCTGCCGTACGGCGAAGACGCGCGTTAATCGAGGCGCCCTACTTCAGCGTTTATAGAACCGCGTTTCCCTACTCCACCTGCGTTGCAAGCAGAACGTGAAACCTACCTAGTGGAACCTTGCGTAACTGTTGCCGGCTGATTTCTTAAAATGGCCCCAGAAGCTATAGTGGCGCGGGCGACAGCAGGCGACGGTGGAGTGAATTCTTTTTCTGCAGTTGATGACGGATTTAATTTCGCAAATTCAAGCATGTTTGATTTTTTTATAAAGGAACACTGCAAATATCACTTCTGTATTGATAGTTGTCTCATATTTGCGTAATGTCTTGTTCTCCTTCAACAATGTTGACAAGTATGAACATTCCACCGGACATAGACGGGTTGATTTAGCAGTGACTATATAAGACTATTGCGCAGGCATTGTTTTGCTTTGGCCGCGTGGCTGAATCGGGTCACAGACGGACAGACAGACATACTGTTGCAAAAAAGAAACCAGTGGCAAGCACACGCAGGACAAGAGAAGGAGGGACACAAACACAACGCTGGACTACCAATCTGTGGGGAGGGGCAAATCAAGACTACCAAACTGTGGGGAGGGGCAAATCAAGACGTGAGCGTGAGTTACTTGAGGCGTTTTTTATAAGAAAAAACAAGAAGACATGTGTCAGCGTTCCTTCGGTGGTTCTAACAGATAAAGAATTTCACTTCCTAGATGTATAAAGTTGTCTCTTCATGCTGTCAAGGTGTGCGCGTGCGCGTGGTTTTGCATATAAGTGTATCGTAGTTTCCCGATTAAATCAGTTGGTAGTCCAGCGTTGTGTTTGTGTCCCTCCTTCTCTTGTCCTGCGTGTGCTTGCCGCTGGTTTCTTTTTTGCAACAGTATGAACCAACAAGCCCAGCATTTCACTCTCTTGAGACAGACATACATACAGACAGACCAAAATTTCTGGGTTTAAGTAGCCCAAGAAAGACTATCGTCTTTAAAAGCGGAGGATCACGCGGGCGCAGTTGGGCAGTGCTTCGCAACGTGAACGCCACGCTGGTTCTTTTAAAGACGATAGTCTTTCTTGGGCTACTTAAACCCAGAAATTTTGGTCTGTCTGTCTGTCTGTGACTTGATTCAGCCACCCGGCCAAAGCGAAACAATGCCTGCGCAATAGTCTTATATAGTCACAGCTAAATCTACCCGTCTATGTCCGATGTAATGTTCATACTTGTCAACATTGTTGAAGAAGAACGAGACATTACGCAAATATGAGACAACAAATCAATACAGAAGTGATATTTGCAGTGTTCCTTTATAAAAAAAATTTACAGCATATCCACGGGGTGAATGATGATGAGTGGGCGAAGCTCCTGAGGGGAAATCATCGGTAAAACCGTGACTCTTCAGTGAAAGTTCGCCCACTACATCTGTGTCCGAACGTAACGTCTAGAAAGTCTCGCTTAAACCGTGCGTCGGCACCTTGGGGCTGAGCTCGCCTGATGCGTTTTGCAGACGCCTCACGAGCTCTCACTGCATCGGGGTCTGCCTGCCGATACGCGCGCTTTCTCGCCGCTGCCCGTTCTCTGACGTTTTGGAGATCCTCTTCGCGCCGCAGCCGTGCCGCTTCGCGTACGGCAGGGTCCTCGCGCCGTTGCCGTGACGCTTGGGCCTCTCGTTCTCGAACGCTGGGATCTTGGCGGCGTCATCGCGCAGCCAGACGACACGCTTCGGCCTCCCGCTCTCGTACGGCAGGATCTTGGCGGCGGCGTCGCGCAGCTTCACGGAGCGCTTCTGCCTCGCGGTCTCGCACATCTGCAGGCTTATCCATCGGGCGACTCCGAGCGCGCGCCAACAGCGAACGGATTTTATTACAACGCTCCCCGCCATCTAGTAAACAATCCAAGAACTAAACTAGAGGTAGCCACGCCATCTAGTAAACCAACGCCGCCTGTATTAACATTGCCTGACGCGTCGCGCGCTTTTCAATGGGAAGGGTAGGTACGCTTAGTTCAGGCACTGATCCACTATGTGGCGCGTTCCGGCGGACATCTCGCCTTACGTCACTGCTCGCGAGTCGCGAACGCTGCACCCACTTCTACGACGTGTGTCTGTCAGCTTGCCTGTTGGGCTTCAAGGGCCGTTTCGCTTACATCTTAGCCGCGACGGGGCGCTAGTTCTGTGGCGCACTGGGGATCTCGTTCAACGTGTCGCTCGCTTGATACTTGCTGCATTTTTCGAAAGATAAAGACGGAGACGAACTGAAATAGTGTAAGAACATACTGATTGTCGGGTAGACATATAGCTAACAGAAAAACGATATTTTCTGCTGGGGCAGCCATTATTTTACTGATATTTTTTTCTGGAGTATTTAGAGAAGAAAAACTTGCGTGCCCGTTTTTTGTTCAGGCGCTCACTTCTACGATTACTTTCCAATAATATCACGTGCTTGTAACTTCAGAATATTATAGGAAAACAAAAGGATAAGCAGCTGGGATCCCGCCCACGCTGTCCGGGCGCTTCTACAGTACAGTCCTCAATTTTAGAAGTGCGTACCGATGCGGAGTGCGAACAGCGGGGTCAAAACAATACCTAAATGCGGAGGGGATAGAGGTGGGATGCCCCACTCAAAAAATTTCAGGGCCTGTGATCCGAGTAGATAAGCGCGCAAAGCCGGCATCAGCCTGCTGCAGCGCAAGGGATTTTGCTTCGTGAAAAAGGAAGTTTTATCAGGGACAGACCAAGAGAGACAGGCATGGTGAAAAACAAGAAGGCGTAGGAGCGCCGCCTCGGGAACGCTAAACAAACTTTCCACTATTTTACATAGTTTCCGAGAAGCGGCGCAAGCTGGCGACACGATAGCACGCTGGAAGGCTACGGAGCGGGGAAGGGTAGGAGAGAGAGCAACAGGAGAGTGGCTTTTTGGCCATTTTTCGCTCACGCGTTAGGCACTGTTTATACAGGCGGCGTTGAGTAAACAATCCAAGCGCATCTTTTCATCATATACAAGTACCGCCATCTAGTAAACAATCCAAGAACTAAACTAGAGGTAGCCACGCCATCTAGTAAACAATCCAAGAACTAAACTAGAGGTGGCTACATACATAAGTCGAGGATGGACAGACCCACGCCCTAAGGAGCTTCGCCCCTAAAAATCCAACATACTTGACTTTTGTGAAATTAAATACTTCATCAACTGCAGAAAAAGAATTCACTCCGCCGTCGCCTGCTGTCGTCCGCGCCTCTGTAGCTTCTGGCGCCATTTTAAGAAATCAACCGGCAACAGTTATGCAAGGTTCCCCTAGATAGGTTCCACGTTCTGCTTGCGACGCACGTGGGGTAGGGAAACGCAGTTCTATGAACGTTGAAGTAGGGCGCCTCGATTAACGCGCGTCTTCGCCGTACGCCAGCGTTCGTATCGAGACACCCGGTTTGGAGCAGTGGAACGCGGGAAATTGAAAATGATTTAAGCAAACCTTTGGCGTCTTTACATTGGGAGGAGCGCGACGCAAGAGGAACAACATGAGAGGTGAGCGGGAAAACGAAAGGGAGGCATTTACTTCGCAAAAGCGGATAAAGACTATCGTCTTTTGACGGCATTTGCAACGAAAGGAGCAGATACGCGGCCAATTTTTTGTCTTGTTTTGGGCACAAGTTCGCCCCGAATAAACGTCTTTTGGTTAATTGCATTCGTTTGTCCGTGACAATATGTCTAGTTATTGTATACTTTCTTGGTTATTTCGTGATTATCTGCTCTTGTTGCCCCCTCACCCAAGGTACGGCCGGGCCTTTAAGGTACTTTGAATAAATAACTAAATAAATAAACAAATAAATAAATAAATAAATAAATAAATAATGCGCATTTTAATCTACCACCCGGAAAGGTCGCGGCGAAACAGCAAACAAACCACTGCACTTTCTTTTTCAAAATATTTTGACGCAAATTTAAGGTGCGTTCAATACGCGGGATAAATGTTTCGCGAAGAACTTTTGAACACAGAAAAGGCAAGCAAGTTGCGGGTCAAAATTTTTACGGCAGGTCTCATAAACATAGTAAAAATAATAAATAAAACATAATAAAAACTGCGCACATCGCCGCCAGCCGCTTTGCAAAGTTACGCAAAATGCAGTGTTTTCAAGAAATACGGAACGCGCCGCAACAAGGTTGCTGCGAGGTGACAACAGGACAACCAATAAGTGGCTGCCCCGGTCACAGTGAGGGACATCAAAACAGACATAGGGGCTGACGCAGCAAGCTGAGCGCATTTTGTGTCTTTGTATTGTGAGTACGCTATGTGAATTTAGTGCGAGTTTCTTCTTCATCAATATTGAACGCATGACTTGCCGATATCGCTAATATCGGCAAGTCTGCGGCAATGACGCAGCCCTGCCCGCTTTGAAAGGGAAGGAAACAGAGGTACGCACGACCATCATCAGCTAGACTTGGCACGCATACGACATTTTGCTGCGGCAAGTTCAGGGTGCGTTCATTACGCGGGAAATTTAAAAAAAAACGAATTCTGACGACAAACTTCAGGGGTGCGATCATTACGCGAGTGCCATCATTATGCGAGTAAATACGGTAATATGAGCAAGGGAGGCATACAAGAGAGGACACACACGAGTGTAATTCCGCTCTTTTTTGAGCGAAGTGTGAACTAACCACACAAAAAGAGAAGAAAAATCACACTAACGCGTAAGACGATGTTAGCGCAGCGGTTCAAAACCTTCACGACAATCACGAAAGTTTTAAATGTACGACTGCATGCGAGTTGCTCCTACTTTGCTGCCCCAACGTCCCTAACTTCATCACTGTTGCTACTAGTTCGAGCTTCCATCATTTGTTTGGAAGTGATAATTATTGGATATCACCTTCTAGGGGCGTACGCTATTACGTGTCTTTCTAGTTCCGTGCAAACGTTGGCACGGTGCGGCAAACGCTTGAGTCTTTCTTGTTCGGAGAAAGTCTTCTCACGAATATAGCGTACGGTGGAGTTTTCTTTTTGCCAATATTGGCGAATCTCCCTATGTGGATATGCTTGCCTTGACAAACATGCGCCGTGGACGCTGGACGGTTGTCCTGAGGCACGCACACAAGAGCGCACGACATTTTCTTGGTTTGGTTAACTGCCGAACGGTCGCCGCGCGGCCGCCGCTACGTGCGTGTTCGACGCGTTAAGAGGGAATTTTTTCGTAGTGCCCAAGTTGAAAAGACGATACTTAGAGCGGGTGTCTCGTTTTGATACTATTTGGTAAGCCAATGCGAAGGTAGAAAAACGTACTTATTTTCAGGCAGCAAAATTCGCAATTTGGAAGGCCTTGACTAACTGACTTGTTTGGCCGAGGACGCATTTTTTTCTTCATATTTTGTAAGGACAGAGACAAAGAAAAAGGTCAATTGCATAAAACGGCTCTATACACTGACGGCAGTCGGTAACTGATGTAAATGCCGTAGCACCCATAAAAATTTCCAACGTATATTAAAAAAACCACTGTCACCTGCTTTTGAAAATATTAAGGCCAATTCTTTCATGCCTGAGCCAGACATGTGGTTAGCCGGCAGAATTTTTCACCTTTGCTGAGTTGTCAGAGGGCGACACAGCGCTGGTGGAGAGGGGTGACATCAAGCCGACCGTCAAGCCCGCAACGTTATAGTTGCGGTGTGGCGCAGTGCGCGGAGTGCTACCTTAGCAATGTTGCTAAGGAGGCGCCAAGTCAAAGCGATGATGGTTAGCCAACTACCCCGCGCGACGTGCTCTTAGTCCTCTATAACGTCTGCACTTGTACTTGTTTTAATACGGAGTGTGTAGATAATGCAAGGCCAAGTAGGCTGTGACGGCGACCGACTGCCGACACTGGTAGGCAGGAACACAATCCACAGGAATTGAACGACACTGCTGAAGCCATCAAACGTAACACCTGCGACACTTTCACAACAAAGGGAATGGTTGGAACGACCTGAGAGGGGCGTGGACGAAACTTCATAGTGCAGGTTTTTAG
The DNA here is from genome assembly GCA_013339765.2 of Haemaphysalis longicornis. Taxonomy (NCBI): domain Eukaryota; kingdom Metazoa; phylum Arthropoda; class Arachnida; order Ixodida; family Ixodidae; genus Haemaphysalis; species Haemaphysalis longicornis. Next base: position 47,385,861 of record CM023456.1, read on the forward strand.
GTCTAATTAAGGTCCGAGCATCCGGACGAACTTCAAATTCGTGAGGGAAAAACATGCGAGGTTATGCAATGTTAACAACCCCCAATAAATATTTTTATTAAAATATTCTGTTTTTTTTTGTTTCCAAAGAATAATTGAGGCTGTATTGATGGGTCTCTGGTACAGCGCTTTGCAACAAAGATTTCAATTTGTGTTTCAGAAAGAATTCCCTCATTTCGGTTGGTGTAAAAAAACATAACCCGGAATTCTCCTAAAGTAAGCTCTGCTTTCAGGGGCATCACAAACTGGGAACAGAAAAACTGCAGGGGTCCGTGGTGACGTCATTTAAAAGGCGGCCCTAATTCCTAACCACTCTGGCTAAGTCAATATTCTCATACTTTCACAAAGACATAGATATACAGAATACTCGCGGTAATTAAAACCAGACGGTACCACTGGAATTTTGTTTGAATTATCGGAATTTTGAATTGTTAAAAGTTCTCATAATTGTGACACGGGTAAACATACCAACTTGTGTTGTAATGAAGCATTCGCATTTATTTAGTAACACCAAATTCACATCCAATACTGAAGAGCTGTTCACATTAAAGAAAAAAGTCACGTAATGGATGACTGCTTTGTCTTTGCATGAGAGTTCTAAACAATGTTCTTGATGACAGCGAGGGAAGCCAGTTAATTGCGAGAGTTTTCTGCACTACTCAAAATTTCGCGAATCTCAGCAATGAGCTTAAAGGCCTGTGCCGCTTCTTCCTCTTTTGACTGTGTGGGTCTTCTCTGTCACTGCTGCACTGTGCTGGGGACACCTCCTCCCCAATATGCTCACCCTGCCCTCTTGCGCATTTTTAAGTGCGAATGCACTTTATAAGCGACCCTGAATTCCGTTGACCGCCGTCCGTCCACATAGCAACAGCTGCGGGTGCGCGCGCTCCTCGTCTTCCTGGCAACGGGGGGAGATGGCACATACCCACGTGGGGGATTGGCCAGGAATCTTCCTCGTCTTCCTTGGCAACGGGGGGAGATGGGCGCGCGCTGCCCTGGCCGCTGACATGGCACATACCCAGTGGGGGATTGGCCAGGAATCGGGTGTGAGAAGGCTAATGCACCCGCTTAAGGAGTACTGACACGAAATTTCAAAGCTGAAGATCCGCTCTAGCAATCAAGTACAACGACAACACAAATAGGTGTCTGTGAATAAATGCATCTTTCTTTCTTTGTAGTTGTGTGTGTGTGTGTGATCTCTCTTTCGCGAACATTACCGAACCGCGCAAATTCAACTCCTGCATTCGCACTTTCACATTCTTCCCCTCGGGGAAATGCGGGGAAATTTTTTTAAACACGATAGTCTTTCTTGGGTTCCTTAAACGCAGACATTTTGGTCTGTCTGTCTCTCTGTCTGTCTGTGACTCAATTCAGTCATCCGGCCAACCACACTCTGCGCAATAGTCTTATATAGGTACAGCCAAATATAAACGTCTAAGTCCAGCGTTAATGTTCCCACTTGTCAACACTGTTTAACAAGAACAAGGAATTACGCAAACATAAGGCAGAAAATCAATACATGAATGATATTTACAGTGTTTCTGTGTGAAAAAGTTCGTGGATGCTTGGTTTTTGCAATAGCAAATAAAATACTACATCAACTACAGAAAACGGTCGCCTGCTGTTGCTCGCGCCACCTGGTGGCATTTAAAAATTAAACGGCCACAGCAGCGAAAGGTTTCACTAGATAGGATCCGCGTTCCGCTTGTAACGCTCGTGGAGTAGGACAACGTGGTTCTATAAACGTTGTAATAGGATGCCTCGACTCGCGCGCGTCTCCGCCGTACGGCAGCGCTGGCATCGAGGCACCCGGCCTGGAGCAGTGGAACGCGGTAAATTTAAATTTACTTGAGCAAACCTCCAGCGTGTTATCTTGGAAGGAAAGAAAACGGGAGAGGAACTGGATGAGAGGTGAGCGGGATAGACAAGGGAAGCATTTACTTGCCAGGGGCGCCAGTCGACTATCGTCTTCCCTCGAAATTTGCAACGAAAGTTGCAGATACGCGGCCAATTTTTTATTTTCCTTTTCCTCAATCCAACGCGGTTGTTTGTGCGCGCGATGTTGCTTATGCACGTGTACACAGGTAATCTTCTTTATTGGTGATGTAAGAATGCAAATATGCAGCTAGAAGCGGTATATGCAGGAGATCGTTTTTCTGGCAAGGACGAGCAGAAAGTACGAATTCCCGAATGTATAAAGTGAAGTAGTTTGAATTATGCGGCCTTAAAATACACTGAAGTCATAGCGGGCCAACGAAATTTTTGAAATATGTTTTACTTGTCAGAAAGTTTGAATTACCCGAGTTTGAATTTTAGCGAGCCTACTGTATATTATAAACGCTGAGTAATACAATGTGGAACATCTCATTCAGACAAGGGAAAAGATGAGAGCCGTAGGCTGTGGAGGGAGTTTTGTAGTGGTTAGGCCAAAGAAATCTGCGGCACAACTCTCAGTTATAACGCTACAAATTTATGTTGGTGAAGCGTTACCGATATATGTGACTGAAATTGTGTAATTTAAGACACTTCCGGGGTGTAGAAACAAAAGGCAGCATCATTACCCCGTGGAAGATGGTGAGGGGGCGGAGTACGGGGACTCGAAATGACATCCAAGTTAGGCCCCGAGTGACGTCCGATTTGCGCCCGACCGTCATTCGATTTGAGGCGTGAGTGACTCCTTGATTATTCTCTAAATCGCTTGATGGTAGTGTGCGCACGGATGCACGCGGGCGACATTTGGAGGTCCTAAGGTACTCCGCACCGTTACAGGCGAGGCAGTACGCCTTTGGACTCTCGGGTACTAATTGATTGATTGATTGATTGTGGGGTTTAACGCGCCGACGCAACGCAGGCGATGAGGCGCGCCGTAGTGGAGGGCTCCGGATTAATTTTGACCACCTGGGGATACTCTCGGGTACTAACTCACGGTCGTAGCCCAATGGGTAAGACGACTGACACTAACTTTGTCTGGTCTGCCAGACATAGGCTCCAATCCTGCCGGTGCCTGTGTGATTCTTGCGAAAATAAATGCTACGCACACGGACGTTGACGGACATTGTGAGGTTCTAAGGGGCTCCGCACCTAAAAAAATCAAAACATCCCCCTCGCGAGGGGCCCGATCAAATGCAGAGCATTTCCGCGGGGGGCGTGCCTGCAAGTCTTATGGATTACGTATTGGTTGTTGTTGTTGTAATTGTTGTCTTCCAGCGTAGGACATTGTCCGATGAAGTCGATGGTGAAACGTGAAACGTGCCGTGAACCCCCTGCCGCGGCTATTACGCAACGTGGAGAGGCTACGACGCAACGTGGCGCGGCTATGACGCAACACAATCCAACACAATCCACTTTAATCCAACCCAATCCAAATCAAATCCAAGCCAAGCCAAGCCAATTCAATCCAATCCAATCCATCCAATCCAATCCAATCGAATCCAATCCAATGCCCTTCGCGAGAGAGTGTTATAGCGCCGAAATCGCGCCACCACATGAACGCGAACCGAACGCGGCGAGAGAGGGTGTTGCGAGCGGAGAGAAGGCGAGGAGGACGCGGGGGAGAGGGCGCACCTGTGGCCGACGGTTGAATGAGTCAAGTATATAAGGCGCGTGCATAACCTTCCATTCTGTATCGGCTCCGTGGAGCAGTCGGTAAAGTGCCGTGTACCTTGCGTTCCGCCCGCAGAGTCGTGGGATCGAAACCTGGCGCCGGAAGGCATTATTTCTTTATATAGTGTAGGGTGCGGAGTACGTAGTGATGCGGACTACGGACGCCAACGCGGGTGACATCGTGAGTTACTAAAATGCTCTGCATTTAAAATCGGACCACCTCTACTAACGTGAAAGCTGGGCAGGGGCGAAGCATGCAGTGTATCAATTTATTCTTGACGCCTTGCCCTTTTACCCATGGGGATGAAACCGGTTTGTATTTAGAGGTTTACAGTTTTCCTGTGAAAGTCTCGCGTCTTTGAAGCACGAAGCGTTCTAGCGCGATGCGTTGAAAAACGACTGTACCGGGGTTTGTTTCAGTATCGGGACTACATGAAACGACGACGACGACGACAGTAGAGGGTGACAGCCTGAGCCCCTAAGGGGCTTCACCCCTAAAATGGAGTCCTCATGCACAGGTGTCAAGCCTATACCTGGACTCTCAGGTAACGTATTGTAGAGGGCTGTGGTTTATTGAGGCCACGTAGATATGTTCGAGGTACGTCTAAACCTTGTAAGTGCACGCGTCTTTTTTTTTGTACTTTTATCCAAAAAACAGCTGCTTCGGCATGGAATAAAAGCCAAGGCTGGCCTGTCTACGTCACATTGCTGTAGCAACCGACGTGTTAGATAATACTTTGGGGAAGACGTAATGAGAAAAGGCCCTTTACACGGGAAGCTAGAGAAGTGACCCCACTAGTTTCCTTGATTCCGGAAATTCCTTATGGTCATCAGCATTGACGTAAATAATATTGTTGCAACCGAAGCAAGCTCAGACCCTTCTCTTTCGAGGGAATGGGTTTCACTAATGTGGTCGTGGCGGGTTATAAAGCGTGAAATGTTAGGGCACTTCTGTCACAAATGTGACGAGCTTCTCAGTCCGGGAGGAACAGTCTGCAGTGAAGAACGTGATTTTTCTGGGGTTGCTACGCTATTGCGGAGCGTCCGGAAGCAATAATTCGTGTTGAGAGGATTATAAATGGCGAGGAGCAGAATGGCGCTCTGTTACGACTTTTCCATCACGTTATCAGCAAAGAGGATCACCGTTATGTCTTTAGCCTACCTTTGAGGTACATATTTAGAATTACTACAATGAAAATCCACGTAAGTCTCGAGTCTGGTATGGGAACAGCCATAGTCACCATATTGGATCAAGATCAGTGGGTGAAACGCGAGACGGGATTGTGGATATATCCACCGAAAATGCTCGGCGAAGCAGTGAACTTTTACAGCTGAGCTGTACATGGCGAGTTTCTAAATCGTTCTGTACGGGGAAAAATTGGCGAATCTTACACTAGTGGAGCAAGGCTGGACAAACAGCAGAACTGGCGGCCTGTCTTCCTTGGTCGGAAACCGGGCTGTTGCCCTTCAAATGGATTTCCGAATTTGCCGCTGAAAGTCGCCCATAACTGCAGGCACGGATTGTTTTGTCCGCAGGCTTTCTCATCTCTCACAAAGTAAACCGTGCTAACCCGCGCTAGAAACCGCGGAAACTGACTTCGCGAGTTCGGCGGCTGTGTATACTCCACTTCAGGCGCGAACGCATGTGAACAGGCGAGAAGAAGAGAACGCGAGAAATCACGCCACGAACGCTAGGAAGTGTGTGCTCCAAGGCCGACCTGGCCGACGCGCCGGGCGACCCTCACGAGGCGCACAATTTTATGCGAGCTCCTCTCGTAGCGCAGGCCTGCGCGACCGCCTGGCGGACGTCGACGCCGTGACCTCTCTATTTTTTCTGGGTATTTTTTTTCTGGTAAGGCTCGACGGTGGGACTAAAAGCGTGAAGAGGTTTGCTGATAAAATTCAAACAAAACTACCGACGTTCCCTTTGCTCCTGAAGCGCGAGGCTTTTCACTCCATCAGGCATTTCGCAGGGCGCGCAATAACTTAACGCTACCGAGAAGTGGATAACAGCGTCAGTACGCCAAAGACGAGCAAGGGAGCGGAAGAACGCAGCCATGCCAGCGAACAAACAGGCAGCGAAGTTTACTGTTGTCGCTAGTTCTAATACATTGCAGCAGGAAGCTCAGCACCGCACGCACCATAAATAGATCAAAGCCAGTCGAAAGCCTAAGTCAAAAGAAGGTGGTGAGAAAATCATCCTCCAGGGGCAAAACGGTGAAGCTCTTCGAGAAGGCAGGGCACAAACAAAGAGACTGAGGCGTTCAATTCGACTGTATTAATGTCAAGGCATTGCATTAGATCTGAGCTAAATACGCTCGTCAGGTATTATTGTATAAAAAATTGCCTCAACGCACAAAAGAAAATTAGGTATTTGCAATAGACTTTTAATGCGAATGAAACCCTAGTCCCAAATGCTTAGGTACCATCGACTGCACTCGGAGCGTCGGTTAGTTGCGTGACACCACCTGTGTTTTCGTCGGTGATTTCACTGTGAATGCGTCGAAGTCGAAACGGAAGGGCCTGCGCGTTTCCTGTGGCCGTCATTCGGCTTGTGATACCGTTTCGGCCCAAACGACCCCCCTGCGGCGTTCGTGCATCGATGTGACATTATATAGCAACGTGTACGCATCTGCGATTATGCCGATGAGTGTATCTTATAGAGGCAACAAAGCCATTGTCACCGTCGTTAGTAGTGAAAATGAGTGATGCAATTAAGCGTTGACAACTTTTAACTGTGGCGTTTACAGCTCAACAGCTTAGTCATCTTCGCAGGGTGGAATAACCTTGAAGTTTTCTCCGAGTTTCTGTCAATTCTGTGTCTTCACAATTAGCAGGTTCCTTGGTAGAGCGAAACACTGTTTTACTCACCCGGCTGTATTACTGACACACGTTTCGGTTATATAATCTCGTAAAACTGGCTATTGCGGGTTTGACGAAAATAGGTCGCCTATATCTGATGTCTTTTTTAAATGCCGTTCAGGTCAAGAGCACCTACCTCTGCACAATCAAAACAATTGTCAAATGTAGGGTGTCACACTGTGGTGACAGCGTGGTGCCAATGCAAAGAACCTTCGTTTGTGAAATGAAAATTATCATGGCTGGTTGGGACTAAAATACACGTCGTTCAATAAATAATTTTTAATTTCTCGTTAGAAAAGCTGAACAAATTTTTTCTTCCACTGCGCCGCTGCTTTATTTAATGAAAGCTTACCCACGTATTCCCTGAATTCGCGAATTCCTTTTCGGGCATTTTAAGACAAACATGCAGCTCAAACTCCCATGTCTGCTCTAAATGAAGACAAATTGAAGGTTAAAGTTGCCCTCGAACTACATTTTTAAAACATCGGGTCCCTAGCAACTGTATGAATCGGATCACGATTTGGGAGAACGTTCTCACTGCATCTACAACGTCTATTCTAGGTGAAGCGGCTGAATTTAATTTCGGTCCAATGTTTTCTCTATAGGCGGAAGGCTTGAGTAATCAAAAGTAGGCTTAATTCGTGCGTGTTTCCCTTAAACTGATAACAGCCCTTGATCACGTCTGGTTATTGCTTCCTACTGAAAGTTATATCTGACCTCGTAAATTTCTGAACAAATATTGCACGGTGCTTCAGAACATCTTAACATTTACCGCGTTCTCTAGGGTGTTAGTTGCATCCTCTGGGGGGAGATATTTACTCAAGAAGCGAATGCAAATCACTCCCGACATACTCATAATTTGCTGACGGGCAATGCCAAAGAAAAATTAATTTGAAGAGAGCGCACAGATTGTTTTTCTCAGTGAAAGCACACTTCTTCTGCACAACAACCAAGCTTACGTCCCCCCACTGCAGTTCAAGCTATCAGATGTGCCCAACTGCCTGCTGTGAGGAAGTTTATTATGGTCCACATTTGTTGCTTGCACCTTAGTCTTTTTTTTTTGTTTGGTACAATCTTCGTTTTATATGAGGGCAAAAAGCGCAGCAATAAATTCGCACATTTATGTGATCTGGTTAGACGTGAAGCACCCAGCAGAGGCGGAATGTTCAAGAAGGTGGAGGGGGTGCGCTGCTGATGCCGCGGGCTCTTGACCATGCACACTGCGAAGTGGTAACCACGTCTTATTTTCGGTTGCTTTGCTCCTTGTCAGCGCGGTTAATTCATCCACGAGGTTGCATTGGCTTGCAAGACACTTCAGAGACCCATCGGCCGCATTGACCACAACTACCCTCTTCAGAGAGACTAGAAGGTGGTGAAGTTGTGGTTGCCTACTACCCAAATGAATTTCGAGTCAGGGCGCGTTGAAATCTGGTAACTTGATTTTGTAATCTCTTCCGCGCAAGAGGCCTGTACTTCAATCGCAGTCAATCGTGATGTCCGACGACCGCCTGCCTACCTAAGTTGCGTTTTTCTCGCCATTTTTCGATTTAACTCACAAATAGAAGCTTTAGTGCATGACATCCTTGTAGCATACACCACGTGATTCTGCAAAAGACTCAGTTTCTTTGAGCGTTTTTTAGGCCAGGCCACTTATGATTGTGACATCTTGGAAGAGTAAAGTACATACGCAACCCTGGTCAGCCGTATTTTCCGTATTGCATTTACATTATTGTGTGCAATTGAAAAAGTGCTCCCCGCACTGTGCGACTTGTACGTTGGCAGCAATATTATGTCTGAAATGGCTCTTCTGCGTTCTGATTATCAAAGGAACATGCTCCCGGAGCTATGTGATCCCCTGTTTGTCCTTGCAGTAAATACTCATCGACATAGAAACTTCGCTCAACTTCCGACAATGAGTATATTCTTAACACAGTACTAGTAACTATGCATCCCGAGATATAAATATATAAATTATTTTTAGTAGCAAAGGTTATTCGCATAAGGTAGCACTAGTTTCTCTGCTTTAGGGTATACGTGTTAAACTAAGATAATTGCAAAGAGGACGGAAAAGAATATTCATGAAACATAATGCTGACATCAAGGAGCCGAACTCGAAACAACATCAGACATGCCTGTCATCATCTAATACACATTTAATTTGCAACAATTGAGGGGGTCACGAGAAAGGCTAAATAATTTATTCGTTAAACCCTGCATACCCCCGAAAAAAACATTTTAATGGTTGCTCCTCAAAAGAAGCAACATTTGTAATATCGGTCAAGAAAATCTTTAACAAATATAAAACGTTCATTCTCCCCACAAAAGCAATCATCGTGGTGTGAACTGGATCCTAAGATCACCACGAGGTCTCAACACCATCTCTGCTACAAGCTGCACTTGGTCTCGCTGGTCGAGAGCCTTCACCTTGAAACGGCGCAGAATGTTGGCAAGCACTATCTTCTCCACGGCGAGGGCAAATTTCTGTCCTGTGGGTCGAAAGAGCAAAAAAAAAAAAATGAACAAAGATGTCAGTTATACGATATTGTTATATGTATACGCTATGATCATACAGCGCTCTTGCATGAAAACGATAAACATCAGTGTTGCTAGTACCGAAATTCTTGTTACAACGAGCATTCGTTAGCATATGCAATAATACAGTGATAGTGCCGCACCGTCATAACGACAGGCAAGACTGTTACACGTTTTTTTTTAATTCACCGCTTTTATACATATACATATATTTATAATATATATTATATTATATATATAATTTTTATATATATATATATATATATATATTTTATATATAAATAAGGGTTGGCAGTCAAGAAAACTTCGGAAAGCAAAGGGTAGAATGTAATGGGTCACGCGTCTGTTGCGATGACCACTATGCTACCGGCGGGGCTGTTTCCCCTCCACTTTCTCGGGTATTTATGTTAAGGTATTTCGTTTTCCTGCACTTAGGGGTGGTAGCCAGTGCCACTCGGACTACTCGGGGTGAAGGGGACCTTCTTTTCAACCCCAGGGCCGTGACTCGAGTGTTTACGACATGTTGAGTGTGGTCGACCAGCGTTGAACCCTCTGAAGCTCCCTATGGCACCAAGACTCCCAGAAGAGAGGCCCTCGCTATGTATGTAGCGAACCAAAATGGGAAATGACGGGCTCGCTGAATTAAGACAGAAATAAGGGTTGGCACTCAACAAAACCTCGGAAAGCAAAGGGGAGAATGTGGTAAGTCATTGAAACAGATAAAGAATTTTGGAAAGACAGAAAGAAAGTAGAGAAAAAATGCCCGCCAAGTGGGATCCGAACCCACGACCTCCAGAATACGTGCCTGGTGTGATGACTACTGCGTACCGGCGGGGGTGTTTCTCCTTCACTTTCTCGAGTATTCCGAGTGGCGCTCGCTACCACCCCCCAAGCGCAGGAAAACAAAATACCTTAACATAAATACCCGGAAAGTGGAGGGGAGACATTCCCGCCCGTAGCGTAGTGGTCATCGCACCAGACGCGTGTTCTGGAGGTCGTGGGTTCCAATCCCACCCGTCGGGCATTTTTTCTCCAGTTTCTTCCCGTCTCTCCAAATTCTTTATCTGTTTCAATGACCCACCACATTCTACCATTTGCTTTCCGAGGTTTTCTTGACTGCCAACACTTATATATATATATATATATATATATATCTATATGTGTGTGTGTGTGTGTGTGTGTGTGTGTGTAAACACGCTGAAATTATATTGTTAGTTTCAGACTGTCACATTTGAACATATATTTGACTGATAGCCGCATTGTTCTTGAACAATGTCTATCAATGTCTATCATGAGGTTGTTTGGCACAGCCTGGCTGCAGAGGATACGTTTACTTGATTGAGAGCGGCCGGAAATCTGGTATCTTTGCTCGAGGCTCATGATCTTGTGCGACAGGTGTGGGGTTAACGTTGAACTGAGCTTGCTAAGCCCCTGTCTGTCGTTTTGGGGCACCCCGTTTGTAAAAAGGGTATCATTAAATAGCGTTGGAATATTTTTGGGATCGTTGTACACCGGCGTGGATTATATTGGTATTACTTTCGATGAAGAAAACAAAATCGTTTGTGGAGCAGGAGACGTGAAAGCCATTTAACGTCTCCACAAGAAGAACAGGATGTCCACCTCTGGATTCGTACTGCCGCTTGCAGTAAAGGCTCCCCGGTGGTATATACATTGTTAAACGTAAATTTGTCTGCAAACCTTAGCAGTAACAATAGAACACCTCAGTGTGTACCTTACTGAATGCAAGGTTCTCATCAACCTCGTTCGCACGTAACGTGTTGATACTGTAGGTATACACATCTCCCTTGTTAACTGTTTTGTGTCCTGTAAGTTTCGCCTTATTTGGTGACGGATGAGTAATACATGTAGCTTCGCTGTCCAACCACCCTTACAGCATGAAATACAGCTACCTTGGTATCCACAATATGTCCACAAGATGTCCGCAATATTCAAGAGTTAAAAAGGTTTTCCCAATAGTTATCTTTCCCGCACAGTGCTTCTGATGTGAGGAAAAACGCGAAGACTTTCCGGCATCCGAGTCATCACAATTTCGCTGTAAAACAAAGTCAGGACAACAAAAAATAGGCCTTGTATTTTATCTCACTGTCCCTACACATACCGGTTTAGTTTCGTTTAGCGTTATGTGCTTATTTTCCCGATAAGTTAGTGCTCTACAGATACCGAACTCTCAGAGCGAGGTTTACATAGTGGAGGTAAATGCAGCACAATAGCTGTCGTTTCTTGCCAGCGTGGCCACGTTACCAGTTGACTAAAACCGTAAGGCTAGGCTTCCACTAGTCCGCTGAAAAATACAGCGCCATGGGATACGTACTCCGCGAACTACCAAGTCGAAACAAGGCCGCGTGGAGAAGACGGCGCCGGCAGCGATTTCTCTAATGGTGCGTTGCGGATAACCCAACCACCCGTAATGGAGGAAGCCTCTGCGATCAGGCAATGCTGGTGAGCGCCGAAACTCATAGCTATATATCTACCCTGTGGTGACTTCTAAACGATGTGCTTTCAACTTAAACGTATATTTTTTCAATGTTGGATTTCATGTGCTGCACGAATCTAAGTGTGTAATAGCTGGTTCGACAAAGTTACAAGTGGGGAAGCCTATCAACTACAGGTTCAGCGGCACACTGTACTGAAAAGCTTCTTATAAAGGTAACTCTTCCGGCTCGTGAAAATTTGTCTGAGGCTTAGGCGTCACCAGGCAGTGGTATAATAAAGTTGCCTTGACATTTGTCATTAGCACTCATCCTTACTGTATAGTCCTATTTAAAGTATTCTGATGTACTGAAAGCTGGCTTTGACCAGCCGCGGTGACTCAGTGGCTAAGACACTGTGCTGCTGCTCTCACGCACGCGTGTTCGACTCGGGACGGCCTTTCCGCTTTTCTGATGGAGGCAAAAAGCGAGAACATTTGTGTGTTTGAGATTTCGGTGCATGTTAAATATCCCCAGGTGGTAAAACTTTATCCTGAGCTCTCCACTACGGCGCCCCTCATAACCTGTTTTTTTCAGCGCGTTAACAGCACCCCCCCCCCCCCCCGCCAAAAAAAAACGACAAGCGTGCCTTTGATAAACAACTTTGCGATTCTCTCATTTCGTGTGGCCACGGCTGGGATTATGCTCCCATTGCTGATTTTGGTCCATCTGTTTACACCTGAAAAAAAGCCATGGCCAAAGAGTAGTTTCACTGGGACTGCGCCGAGTGACAAGTCTTTCATAAATTCTCAAAGGTCCAACTATCAGCTCGTCGGCTGGTGTGGCTCTAACTCCTGCCACGCGATCGACCTCCACTCAGTCTTTATCTTGAGTACAGGCCTCTTAAGGTTCATTATGTAATACAAGTGGCCCCTGTGTTGTTGTGCTGCACTCACTCACCTCAAAGCCTCCTACAAAGGGCAGCACTAGGACCCTAGCAGTACATGCTCTACGTGCAGCGCAGGGTTAGCATTATGATAGGCATGAAGGTTTCCCGAAATATTTTCCACAGTTTTGCTGCACAAAACTCCCAAATCTAAAACTCTTCTTGTTGCACTTTATGCCAAAATCCTTGCGATCATGCAGTGTATTTTAAATTAACAAAGTTGCACATCTCGTTACAGCTTTCACTGAAATATACCTTAAGTGTTGCTAACACAGACACACTAGAGCGCCACTAACCAATGCAGCTTCGGGGTCCGCCTGAGAAGGGCAGGTAAGCATACGGATGCCGTCCCTTTGCATTCTCCGGCAGGAATCTTTCGGGATGAAACTCTTCAGGCTTCGGGAATGCGTTCGGGTCACGGTGGAGGAAGTAGGGGACGACTTGGACGATCGCTCCTTCCGGCAGTGTGAATCCACCTTCAGATGTACAGCCAGAGGGATTTTCATGTTTATTCATGTTTACGTGCGTGCTTGAGGGATCTTGTTAAATGGCACGCCGCCAACACAAGTGGATCAGAGGAGGAGGAATAAACATTTAATTGAGCAGTCAATGTTGGTGGGTTGACCGCCATGTGGGGGACCTCCGTAGTTCAGGAAGCCCTGGACCTTGGCAGCCTGCCTCACCTGGTCTACCAGATGTTGTTGGTGATCCGGGTTGGAGCTGGTTAACCGACCCTCCAACTGCTCAGAAACACGACTTTTATTGCCATAGGGCGTGGCTATATACGAATACAAAATTCTGGCTTTGCGATACTTGCATTCTTGCCCCCTCTATTTAAAATATACTGTTGTAGAATGCAGAAGTTTCCTAAGCACTTTCTGTCCTGTCGACGAACGGGGCGCTGGAGTCTCCTACAGGCTTTTTGGTCACACTCAACACTGCCATTGTTAATTTTCCTGTGTTTCTTTAAAGATACAAAAAATAACTTGAAGAAAAAAGCCATGAATTTAACTTGCTGCGTCGTTGTTGTCATAGCTATTGATATGATGAACGGTTTGACATTTTCGAGGGTTTCATATTGAGGGAATAAATTTATTTTCCTATATTCCTATTATGCAACCCACTTTTTTTTGCCCGGTGAACACGTATGAACGCCTAAATGATATGACAGTTTAACAACTCCGGCAGTAAACCATTGTCACTTATTGCGAATACTCAGATCTTCCAGAGAACGGTGCTCTAACTGATTATGATGTACCATCTTTAACGCACGTAAAGAACATGCACCTTCCTGACTTTAACCAGCAATCGATAGCGCCTCTCACGCATACCGCAAATTTATTAAAAACACCTTGTACTCAATAGCGCGCTAGCGCTTGGGCGTTGCGCACGAACAGCTGTGGCCTATTCGAAGGTTACGAAGGCTCTCTAATGTTCACATGTGTCTAAAGGCAAGAAATTGTAGTTACTGCTTAGTGCTCACCAATCGGTAAATGGCTCTGTGCATGTCCTACCGATCACGGGCACAGAAGGATATATCCGCTGGCTCTCCTGAAAAGATAACGAAAACAGCTAAAACAACAGAAATGTGTCTAGCAAAAACGTTTTGAACACAGATCCAAACTTCGAGGTTACTTTTCCAAACTTAGAGCCCAATTTATTCAATTCTACTGTGAAGAAACTTGTTAGTCAAAATATCGACATGGATAGAAACTTTGAAGTTATTTTACGAAGCGAATGTCCTCATTTTTATTTACTGGTTTATGGGGCAACTCAAAGTTAATGGAACGTTTTGGAGGGGGACATTTGACAAACTTTCAGCCGTGCCGCTGAATCACGGGTGCATGTCGAATTCTTATTTCGCTGTTCTTATTTTTACAATCACAGGACATATACAAGAGCTGACAGTGTCACAGGAAAATTCAGTCTATATGGAAATTTTTATGATCGTTAAAAATACATACACAGTATTTCCGCGTTATAATGAAATCGCTTTACTCGAAATAAAGCTTTCTTCGAAATTTCTCCTGGTCCCAACCCAAACATGCATTTTGGACCGCATAACTCGAAGCGCAGGAAGACTGTGACCCGCTTAGAGCGAAGAGGCGAGCGGGGGTGTCTCCGAGTGGCGGCGACCCAGCGGCGAGTCAGGCTGCCAACATGTCGGCTCAATGCAAGCCGGTGTTTCCCCGGTGATTTTCTCGAACCGGTCATGCTCAATTCGCGTCATCCGACTTTAGGCAAACGGTCCAATTGCGTCTTAGCTTCATTGAATATTGTTCCCAGACATTGGTCAATGATGTGGACGCGACGGTGCGCCTACAACGGCACTCCAACCGTAGAATTAGCAGCGTCGTCGACAACGGGGCGCCGAAAAACTCTTGTTTTCCAAGATCACGGCTGCACACCTCGGAAAAATTTTTTTTCCAGTGATCCCACAGTCCCTAGTGCAAAACCGGTCTCTTCTTATGATTCCGCTCTGACCCAGAATGAGCGGGTAGTCATTTTTTGAGCTCACAAACACAACCTCAGACTCAAGCCAGGGCATTTGCGGCCTTTCCCAGAATGAAAATCTCGTCGCGTTGCGTGACGCCCGCGCTCCCCTATAAATGTTGCCACAGCCTTACCTCCTCATTCGCTCTCCAATCTGCGAGGCGTTCGGACGCCAGTCACAGCTCTGCATGGCGCCCAATCACGGCCACCACAGCCTCATGCAAAGCGTCGTCAAATTGGAGCAGGAGTTGCTCGCGCCCGGCAAGAACTTGAAACAGTCAAAACTCACTGCCTTTTTCGCACTCGAATTAGAGTTTTCCTTTTTTGAATACATAATGTTTTCATTCGTCACAGTTGTGGCGCAATTAAAGCTCAACTGCTTTAGTTTTTATTGTCCCGACACTTATATCAAAATATCGCTTATAACAAAATTTTTCGCCGTCCCGCTGACTTCGTTATAAAGCGGGATTACTGTATATTCGTTTAAAACATTCCCATATTGTGCTTGGGAAGCAGCCAACGTGAGCAAATTGGTTGGCTGATAACGCAGCTGTGTGGTCACGGCACCAATCGTGCCACCTCTGGGACTCGACTGGAAAGAGCTTTATTGAAAACAAACCCTAGCGGGAAGGAGATTTATCGTAAGCTGAAGCAGAGTCCTTCAGTGCTTTACATTGAAGGACTCTGGCTGAAGTAATTAGGCATTGGAAATACTGGTTCACTGGAGTTATTTTCTTTGGGTTAACATCGTGAATTCCCAATTCACAAAAGGATTGACAGTCGAATAAACACGTTTCAATCTCCTAATGCTTGTCGGGATGGAATGACATATCCTACTATCACATTTATGTTTCAATTCCACAGATATTTAGGGTGGCGGAAAAACACACCCACACAAAAACAACAAACAAACCGGATTGCTCATTGGGACGACATCAATAGTTGGTGGCAAGTTGGGTTCTTAACTTTAGCATAGAGAAGTCTGATTTTGAGGTTCATTGTCTAATGGATGCTCGTACTTGTAAACTATGTAAACTATTTGGGGCACTGACAGACGCCACACTATAGGTTACACGTATATAGCCCGACTACGGCTGATGTCGGACTGCATTCAATGGTATGCATGCAGTTTGATGAATGCCTGCTTTTAGTTACAAGGAGTGGTAATATTGCAAGGTGGACTGAAAGAGATGGCAAGTTTGAAGAGGAGAGATGAGAACAAAGGGGAACATACGACGAAAGGAAAGGGAGCATTAAGGGCTCATAAAAGAGGGGTGGTGGGGTGGGACACTTAGAAAGGTACGGTGAGGAGGAAGACGAAAGTGCGGGGTGGGAGGCGTGGGATTGAGGAAGCTTGACTTTGTAGGTGTTGCAAAGTCTTGTCTTTCCCCGTCAGTGACACTAACCGAAGAAGATATGCGGTCAATTTTGAAAGTGCGAAATCTGCCATACTTAGGCATTTTCAAAAGGACTGCTCTATCGGTGTTCTAGAAAATGTCTTACTTTGTAACTGAAAGTTTTGGGGTATAGTTCTTATAGTTCGTATTGTTGTGAATTATGTTCTAGCTAATACAAATGGTCACTAAAGATGATACGCTTAAAACCCGGAGTTATGGCGCTTGCCTTAGTATCTGGAAATGCAACACTTCCCATTTTAATATGTGTCCATGCAGGTTGGGTGAGGTGCTCTGCTGGTACGCGTTGCGTGTTCCTGTTCAAAATTTCGGAAATAAACACTGTGGGGAACCTAGCGCCCGAGCCATTGCGCGATCGCTAGGTTTGTGCCGTTGCGCGGCACTTTTCCCCTCTCTCCCCGAAATGCTGGCTCGTCTCGGCGCCACCGTGTAGAGCCGAGCCGTCTTCTCAAACTCCTGCCTGAGGTGAAGGCTGCAGCGACCGTTGCGGTTATAAAACACTGCCACGCAGCGGGCGCTCCGCCCTGGTAGCGGAGCTAACCTCACCTCATTGGTCCGGTTGAACGATGCCCGACCCCACTCTCGCCGGGACGCGAACGCGCGCCCTGCGCGGGGTCCGTTCGGGGAGACGCTTCCAGGACGCCGAAGGCGTTGGCCGAAGGTATGTGACACTTTGTTTACAAGCCGGCTGCAACTCAGTTGCGCCGGCGAAAGCCCACCAGCCTTTCCGGCTGCGGCCCGTGCCTAAGGCTGCTCCTGTTGCCCCTACGCTTGCATATAGTAAGGCCGTACCTACCACTCGACGATCACGGCGTGCGGTACGCGCCTGTGAGCGAATGGGCCCCGTCTCCCTTGCTGCTGCGAGCCGATCTGGCCAGCACAGCGATGCGCGCGCGCACACCGTGCGCGCACCTCGGAATTTGCCCTGACCGAAGAGCCTACTGGCTTTGCGCCGACGACGGCACACTTGTGTGTGGCGCCCCATCGCCTCTTTCACCTCATGGGAAGTGCGTACTTGTACTGTAAGTTATGTAACCGGGACGTTTATGTAGAATAAACGTCTTCCCTCCATACCCTTGGCATATTCCTTTGTCGCCCCTACTCCACCTGCCCAATAAAGGCGGTGTTGTGTTGGCGCGATGGCGTTTCAGTATCGTGAGCGTGCTCAACTAGCTCGAACCCACGGTGGTTCCTCGCAGCGTGCATGAGTGCCTGCATTGCGCCATGCTAGGGTTTATCATATTGCAAGGTTAGAGAGACACAAACACTTCCGTTCATTGTATTCGTGTCCTTTCTGACTCATTCGAAACTAACTGACTTCAGATATTTGCCAAACATCACAGGCAATTGTATCAATGCACACAGTTCGCCCACCGCAGTGCGCGATCTTCCGCTGTCTGACTGCGCATGTATCTACCATTCTCATTCCAAATGGTCATAATCAGGGTATTGCCGTTCTTCTCTACCCTGCTTGGACGCCCATGCATACGAATACGTTGATAACGCGTCATCATATTAAGTGCAATGCACTTCTTAAGCGACCCTGAACCTGCGTCCACCGGCGATGTCCGCGCACGTGGAGATGGGCGCGCGCAGCCTGGCCGCTGACATAGCACATACCCACGTGGGGGATTGGCCAGGAATCTCCTCGTCCTTCCTTGGCAACGGGGGGAGATGGGCGCGCGCTGCCTGGCCGCTGACATGGCACATACCCACGTGGGGGATTGGCCAAGAATCGGGCGGTGAGAAGGGCTAATGCACCTGCTTAAAGTGAGTACTGACACGAAATTTCAAAGCTGAGATCCGCTCTAGCAATCAAGTACAACGACAACACAAATAGGTTGTCTGTGAATAAATGCATCTTTCTTTCTTTGTAGTTGTGTGTGTGTGTGTGTGATCTCTCTTTTCGCGAACATTACCGAATCCGCGCAAATTCAACTCGTGCATTCGCACTTTCACATTCTTCCCCTCGGGGAACTGCGGGGAATTTTTTTTCTGCACGAAATCTCCGTTATCTTTCATTTCCATGGAAACAGATAAATCTGCTTTGGGTCAGCTGTGCAGTCATCGTTATAACGCTTTTCAGCGCTTGTATCGGCGAGAATCATGCAACTTCTGCATCAAAGTGCGTTAGGCCGAGAAGTATGATGCTATCGTATCATTAAATAACACGTCTTATAGGCAAATGCGGCGAATCGCGATTTTATTCCCATTTTGTGCCATGAGTTAATATTTTTGAAGTCTTATTGCTCCTCCAAAGTCACTTCGAAAACGCACCTGTGAAGTTTCAAGTGAGCAATGAAAGCTACGTATTCCTTGTTTCTAATTGACTGGTATACCTTGATGGCGCACTCCAGATACATCATCTGCTTCAAGTCTTCGGAGGTTACGCAGCGATCAATGTCGTCTCCGAATATAGAGTCCGCTCGTCATGAATGAGCTTCTGCTGCTCAGAATGGTGGCCAATGAGGAAGAGCGCCCAGATGATTCCAGTGGCTGTGGTGTCGTGGCCCTGAAAAAAGAACAAGAAATGCATACCTTCTCAATTTCTACTGGTGAAATGTTCTTTTCCATGATAATGCCGGCACTTCCTGAGTGGCGCAAACGTAATAAAACATGTTGATGTGCCGCGGCCCACCTCTAAACCAAAAATATAAATGATACTGTAAGGGTTCCAGGCGCCAGCGACGCTGCATAGTCGAACGCGTGGGAAGCGGCGGTTTCCTGAAGGGAATGAATGACTTTATGGCAGCCAGCTCGTTAAGAGCAAGCGGTCTCTGGGTCACGCCGCTCGCGGGAGGACACATTGTCTGGGGTTCGCAGCTGCGCTGTCGCGTTGTTTTGGCCGGAGTGCGTGGTGTAGCCGTGGGAAAACATTGGTAGCCTGGCGACTCAAATGGCAACCCGGGGACATGGCTGGCCGCTGGCTCGGGGCCCACCGCGGTTTCCATTAACAGGTTGTAAAGCCATTTGGTCCGTCGAGCGGCTGGAGACGGGGAGCGTGGAGCTGTCAACTGTGGTTAAACAGTGGCCGATTTATGGCGATAGCTTTCCTTTTGTTGGCCAGTGCGCGTTCGGAGTGGAGGCGTGCGAGGGTGCGCGCGTTCCGTCCCGGTATGGGCGCGGCAGAGGCGACGCCTGAGCCGGCCGCCGTGTCCTTTTGTCCCCAGGCGCTGTTTCTGGCCCACGGTCCAATTAACGGGGCATCGCCTGTCAACGGCGGAGAATCTTGGGGACGCGCCGGGTCGTTAAGACGGATTGTTTATGGGTTTCAGCTGGCTTGAGTAGCTGTCCTGTCTCGGACGAGATGCGTTGGAAACAGGCGATGCAGACCGCGTTCATGGATGCGTGTCCCTGGCGCTTGCACGTGTTTTCGCGGGTTTTTGAGTGTTTATCGTGTTTGTTTGGTTTGCTTTTGGATAATTTCCTTTTTTCTGGGAGAGAGAGAGAGTGACCAGTGTTTGAGGGTTACGGGGGGCGTTGCCCACCGTGGTTGAGGCCCGGATTTACTAATCCATCCTATCAGGTGCGCAGGAGATACCGATTGGCCTGTGTATCGGGGGTGGGGCCAAAGTAACCCATTAAAACCACGAGACACGAGGTCTCGGGGTTGAATCCTCAGGGTTTTAGTGTGCTATGCACGGCCGGCGTATTGCCGGGCTAGCCAGGTCAGGCTGTGGAGGATCTCACCACTTGGGTAGTTTTAGGTCAGGGTCCGTCACGGACGGGGTTGCCGCGGGCACAAAGTCTTAGCTGACCTAGAACCCCATTTTATTTCTCACTCTGTCTACGTCAGTCTGCAAATATCCTGTATATGTCTCTCGCTTAAATATACAGTTTTTGAAAACCCTCCATCAACCATCGTCGTCGTGTCCATCAGTGCCGCAACCAACAGGCACCAACGCAGATAATCATTATCTTGAACAGCAACGAAAGAACCACGAACCTTTACTGATACCAAACTACTCTTATTTTCCAAAATAAGGCGCAAAATTGAACTAAGCAAATATTTTACACTAAGAAAATCACGGGTATTTGAAAGGTATCGGCATTGTTGGGGCCAGAACTCGGGTTGTTCATTCCAAAACCCATAGTCCTATCCCTGCGGTTCTGAGGCAGAACAGCGGAGTCCTTGTAGGAGTTTCATGCAAGATTAGAAAGAGCTCGTAAAGCCAAAGAAGTAAATGGCGCCGTGTGCGGACTGGAAATGCCGGGCTTGCCCCCACCAGTCAACGGCATCTCGCTCGTCTGATTATCTCGCGCGTCCCCAGTAGGCATCAGCTGGCAATTATTTCTTTGAAGTGCATTCTCTCACCCGACTGCACAAAGAGGAAACCTGCACTTTTATTTTTATAAGAGTAAACTTGAAACTAAATACATGAGATAACCCATTCCTAGGCCCTTGCAGCAGCGCTGCTAGAGAAAAGTAGCACTCAAACTCCAGATTCTCCCCCAATACGTAAAACCCACAAAGGTGATGTGAAATTATGCGGACTGCATGGAGTGCAATGAGCGCGAGAGGTGACTCGAAAAGATCGGCAAAGGGGCTAATCCCGGCATTCGGCAACATTGGTGTGACCTGAGAAGCACAACATGAGAAGTAACGCGGCTGGTCATGTATCATGCTACATGCAGAAAGTATGCAAATGTAGGCATCAACGTTGTCGCTTTAGGGAAACCTTTTAAAGAGCTGAACGAGCAAATCAACAGCTCCTCAAGGTCTAGCAAAATGTTTCCAAAGTGAAAAATAGAAAAATATATTGTCTGAAACACCACCCTTAGCACTTTGTGGCCGCCAAAGAAGCCCTGTTTCGTCCATGTGGTGTAGCCGTGTACAATATGAAAGTATTTTATTAGATGCGAAGCATCTCATGCTCGGGGCTGTGTCCCTCCTTCCCTCGCTGTCGTAGTCCGCATTCTACTGCGCATGCGCGTCTCTTCAGCCCCGTCAGCGTTTGGGCTGACGTCAGCGCAGTCCACTATAAAAATAAATAGTTAGGCAGCGCCCGGGCTCGATCCCACGACTCTCTGGCCGCAACGGGAGGTACGTGGCGCGCTTGCCACTGCGCTACAAACCAAGACGGGAGCATGTGCTACGAACGCGCCTTATGTCCTTCACTCAGTCAAACTACGTCAAGAAGCTACTGATACAACGAAGGCACGCGAAGCTGAACGTCAACGGAAACGTCGAACTGAAAACTAATGTGAACTTCAGTCGACCGCATGGCTGCTTCGCATACTACTCAGGGTTCCCCTACGGAAAAGTGGTCTAAGTTTTTTTGCAACATTATTCGTGACTAAGCGCCTTTGTTACTTTTATTTACCATGTTAGTTCATTTCAGCATGATTTCAAGGTTTTAGTGGTATGTTAAGCGGGGCGCTGGCATGACAGATGTTTTAAACAGAAACTTGCAATATATGTAAGAGCAACTTCAATGTGGCTATGGCTAAGCTGCCTCCTCTACTCAACGCAATTCTGGAGCTTCGCCACGTGCTATACGCGAACGATGTGACCATGTGGGCAACACGCGGATCGGACGGCCATATACAGAACGGCTTGCAAGAAGCAGCAGATGTAGTTCTGAACTATGACTCTCTAGGGGGCCTGTCTTGCGCAGCGGAGAAGTCCGGGCTTCTTGTGTTGCCTCCCCACATGCGACCAGTAACCAAGCCAGAAATCTCCATTTATTTGATCCCATGCGTCACCCCAGTCCGAGTCCTAGGTCTCCATCTACAGTCTAACGGCCGCGATACGCACACAGTTCACCTCCTGAAAACCCAAATCACGCAAACCACGCACATGATCCGTCGCATCTCCAACAGACGCGCCGGCCTCAAGGAAGCAGACACCCTCCGCATAGTTCAGTCCCTACTCATCAGCCGCCTTGCCTACCACGTCCCCTTCCACAATTTGCTGCGCTCCGAACTCCAGCGCCTCAACACTGCCTTACGGACGGGAATCAAAGCTGCCCTGGGACTTCCCCCCTACACTTCTACACAACGTCTCCTTCAATTGGGTGTCCACAACACGATAGAGGAAATTATTGATGCAAAACGAGCTGGTCAGCTCATCCGCCTTAGCACCACCCGCACCGGTCGTCACGTGCTCGCCCGCCTGGGATACCCCGAGCCGTCGTCACCTCTCCCACCAAACCCTCTGGCTCTTGCCCCTGTCGTTTGTGCACGTTTACAAGTTGCCCCGCTCCCCAAGAACATGCACGCGGAAACCAACCAGGGCCGACGCCGTGCCCGAGCGGAAACGCTAGCCTGCCAGTACGGCCATGACCCACATGTGATTTACACCGACGCAGCCAGTTATCCAGCAAAGCCCAGCGCTAAAGTGGCAGTGGCCTCTACAGTTGCTGGCAATGCGCGAACAACTTGCTCTGTACGCACCGATTCCATCAGGGTGGCCGATGAAACAGCCATACAATTGGCTGTGTCCCACATAACCACCGCCCGACCCGCGGAAGCTGACGACGACGATAAGTGGGCAATTATAACAGACTCGCAAGCCACCTTCCGGGCATATTCTCTGGAATCCTCTCCATCCAATCTTCGAAACTCCGATCCATCCAAGCTTCCCTTCATTCGTATCGTCTGGACCCCTGGCCATGCCTCCCTTCCTGGAAATGAGCACGCACACGCGCTTGCCGAAGAAATGACCCACCGGGGGTCAGAGGAAGTGGACAGACAGATCCAGGGTGGCTCCAAGGCATCAGCTTCCATCCCCCATCCCATGAACCTCTCAACTCTACACTCACACTCGCCTACTACCGCACACAAAGAAAAACACTACCTCCACCCCACCACTCCCTATCCCGCGCCGATGCCACGTCATGGCGGCAGCTCCAGACACACACGTCTCCAAACTTACACCGCACAAACACCTCTTCTTCTCCAACCCATTACGCTAGCAACTGCCCCGGCTTGCCAAAGCCCCACTCCCACCCTCTACTACTCTGTATGGGAGTGTCCGCGTCCACCAGAGGGGCTTACCCCTATATGAATCCCCCCCTCTCCTTTTGAGAGGCTGCTCTGTCCGCACTGCCCCGCAAGACCAGCAACGGCTAATCGAGCGGTCCCGCCGTATAGCGTCCGCCATTGGAGTCCGGACTGACGACCCCAGCGCAATAGAGGCTGCTCTTCGGCTAACAAATGTTCAATAAATGTTTTCACACCACACCCTCCATGACGTTTCACCGAACACGATACTCACAAGTTAGAAGTGGTTAAAACCTAAAGCAAAGTCAATTATGAAGCCTGTCAGCGGGTCTCTCCAGAAAATTATTTCGCTCACCACAATGAATAACACCCCCAATAGTTAACTACCAATCCTCATCTTTGCTCTTTGTACAGCGAGTCTGGGTAATTCGAAGTCCGCTTGATTGGAATGTTTTGATGAATTGGAAGTGATTTGCTCATCCGGAAGTTTACATTACATCGAGTATAAAAACCCCCTCGGTAATTCGAAGCCAGAACCCCTTACATCGGTTAATTGAAAGTTATTTCGAATAAGAAGCATCGAGGTGGCTGCCCTTCCTCGATATTATGGGAATTTGAAATGAAAAAAAAAAAAAAACAGCGCTGTGTTCTGTACAGACGTCGACGCCATCGCAACTGAGGCAGCGCGCCGTTCATAAAGCGGCAGGCCAGTTTCGCCTAGCACCAGCGTATGCATGCCTCTGTTTTGAAGTTCTCAACCTTTTTTTTTTGTTGATGTTTGGGCACAGACTTGTGTGAGCAGTCTGTGTTGTGAACGCTTCACGCTTTGTTTTTAGGGATGCGTACTAGCTGTGATGGAAACCCGTATCCTACGCTCGAAGTTCCGCTGACAGTTGATATTCTGAAACAAGTCAATGAAGGAGACCGGTTGCGGACTGCAGGCAATAGTGGGTTGTGCTTTCCGTTTATTCGGAAATTTGGCTAGTTCGAAGTTTTGTGCGGTCCCGTGGATTCTCTATTAACGGGAATCTATTATACTCTATTTTTTTTTTGTTGCGTGTGAGGCACGTTATTCAGTTACAGACTTAACATGGCGGCGGCGGTTGCGCACTATCCAGAAGCATCGAACTGCGGAAGTTGCTTCCTGGCTCATTGGTTCCACAAGCATGGGGGACAGCATACCGCAAACATGAACGTGTCCACCTCTTCCCGAATGCCGTCCTCGGTGATGTTGCCCTTGAAATGCTCCAGAAGGAGGAGGTCCATGAAAGGACGCCGTATTTTGCGGGTGACATTGGCAGACGATGCATCTTCTTGGCGCGGGATCAGGCCACCGTCAACATCCCTGCGTAGCGACTTTTTGCGCTCAGCTATCACCTGTGTCGGTGGTACCAAAACGATAAACGTAACATGTGTCAGCTTAAGTTGAAACAACTTGGCAGTAAATCACATATACTACTGCATATCGTCATCTCCGCCATTTTTATGCCCGCGCGAGGTACTATAGCGCTCAGAATGACTTACAACGAGCAATGATCCCAATGGTTCGAAACTAGCCGAGTGTTTGGACTACAAGCTACAAGTCACGTTCAGCTCTTTGAAACTGCACTTAATTTTAGGGCGTACACGACACAACCGTAAATATTTGTAGCATGAACAATTTTTAAGAATTGACGGGAGAAATTAGAGAAAGTGTGCTCCCACGAAGCGCTGTTCTCACCGAGAAACGACACTCTATTTTGTTGTTTCAAGAAGTAAGCTTAATTTACAAGTATGGGGCAAAATCTGTAATGTGTATTGATTGATTCCAGGGAGTAATGCACCGACGCAACGCAGGCGATGAGGTGCGCGGTAGTGGAGGGTTCTGAATTAATTTTTACCACTCCGGGTCTTCAGAGTGCGCCGAAATCTCGTACACATGGGTGTTTTTGCTTTTCGCCTCTATCTGAAAAGTGGCAGCCGCGGCTTGGAATCGAACCCGGGTCGTCGTTCTCAGCACCACAACACCTTAGCCACTGAATAACCACGGTGGGTAGAGCCCGCAATATCACTACAACGTTCTAACTGCAATCATTTTACTAGAGAGCGAAACTGATGCCGGGGGTTCTTGACGGGCTCTGGTAAGCGGGAAATAACTTTTTTTTTCTCTAATGAAACATAGGCATTCCGGACCTTTTAAAATACCGGCGTCATTTAGCGCCACGGCTGTGAGAATTTATGCGAATTCTTTTTATGGCTTTTGGTTTATTCGCCGTAAGATTTGGCGCCTCTATATTATTCATTTTCTGCAAGCAAGTTCTGCATTCTTTATGGTTTTCCCTCCCGAAAATCCCTAAAATCAGCCTAAACAGAATGTTCAACTTCATTGTGTAGTATCTGGTTATGTGAAATTCATACCTTTCGGGTGAAAGAGTGCAGGGAATCAAGGCAGTTGTTATATTCTCGGCCAACTGGCGAGAGTTTGAATATCAAATCCGCTTGCAGGAGAGGTTTGAAGATTCGTTCAATAAGGATCCGGCCCATCCTGGGCATAAATACAAATACAATGAGATGGCTTTGAAATGGATTGATTAATTGAGCTTTTATTTCTACAAGTGCTCTTCAGCCGGTACTACCTACCGGGAAATCTTCGCTATCTCCCGTTGAGCGGTGTGGGCGAGATGACCTAGGTTATTTAGGGGGCCACCATAGAAATATTCACGAAGATTGTTAGTTTATAATTTTAAAATTGTGGCTTTCTCAACAGTCCTGAGGCCCAAAGAGCACTCACATTATACAGTGTAGTCACCCCGCGAGCTCTGCTGTGGCGAACTATATCCGTACCTGTAGACTGCGACCACATAGGGGCTGTTTTTCGTCACTTTGCGCTGAAATGGTAGTCCCCATGACTGTTTCTGAAAAGCAACAGACATGCATTGGTAGGACAGTTCAACGCGGGCTTGCCAAGAAAGTAGACTGCTTCGCCAATTTATTTGACAGACTCAACCACATACGATGTCTAAGGTGCACGCGGTAACAAGACGGCACCACGTTACAGTTTCTCTTTGTTACTCGAGGGCTTTGCAAGCTTCGTGGCAAGAATTAATGACTGAGCGTTGATGGTGTCTATAAAGTCCTCCAGAATCCGAAAGTGGAAGCAGGCGCGAAGAGACGTCGCCTCCCGTGCCACTTTCTCCATTGCTGATGGAGAAACAAAACATTGGACCTTCCTTCTCTCCACAAAGTTTGTAGGGGCCTGATTACTGCCAGGCCACAGTATGTTTCTCCTCATAAATTTGGTCTCAGAGGTGCGTCGTGGGTGGCGCGCAACGCTTGTTTCTTTTGACGAAAAAGTCACTACTGTGCAACTCAGTTTGCTGAACTACACATTACGGTTGATCGTTAGAAATGTGATCGGATATATTCCCTTAAAACCATGGTGCTCGTGAAACTTTACCTATTATTGATTCATCCGCTCCTGTTCATTTGCGCATAAGATTGGGCTAGTTGTGGATACGACTTCGACATTGTAAAAAGCGCACTAGGTGGGTACAGAAGAAGAGGCAGTGACACGGCACGAGCGCTAGTTCACCGTGTGCTCGTCCCGTGTCACTGTCTCTTCGTCTGTCCCCGTCTAGTGCGCTTTTTACCATGTCGGTGTTTCATTTTGCTGGCCCGAGTTTTTCCTATTGCTGCTTATTGCGTTCCTAACTAATTTGTAAGAGGCCGTGACGAGTCCGTCCTCTTGGGAGGAAACGCCTCTAGGATGTTCTCTTCAGCGATGAGCGCCACAAACTTCAGTGTTGCCACCGATGTTTCTGTGGTGCTCACTGAACTTGACCCCCTGCACGGAAACCACTGGCTAGCATCAGCAACAGTAACGAACCATAACTTAGCTTCCCTCGTCGGCCTTTATTATTGGGTTTCTTCTCATAATTTTAAATCCACGACGCCATCGCACATGTTTGAAAGCAAAATTTTCTCGCAAAAATTTCGAAAACAGAAGAGGTAGTTTTTTGTTTCCCAACATTTTGTGTCGCAATTACTTGCATTTGCGGTGACCACACTACCCTCGTGTCGGAACATTGGTTAACACAACCAGGACGAAAAGTATTGTCACCCCGCACTTTCACCAAAACATGTTCTATGGCAGCAGGGCAAAGGATACGGAGCATGAGCCATGTGAGCGATGTATTTACACTATGTTCACGCTGCCCGCCGTGAGACAGAACCCCTCGCAGGCTTTCGGCCGGGACACAGCTTCTTCGTCAACAGCTCTTCTTCAACACCACAGAGGTATTCTCTAAACGACCTCTTCGTCGTTACCTCGTGACAGTCTGTAGCCAGAAAGGGGTATTTTTCTGCATCAAAAATAATTTTTTAATTATGGTCTCTTTTGAAGGCGATTTCGCTATCTTTGGATTCAAATTATTTAAAACTAAAAACTTATCTACTAATTATAGCAATATAGCAGGCATTCTTCGGATAGGAAGTTGAAACGAGTAACACAAAGGTTTCCGTGACAACTGGTTTATTGCGTAGTATTTTAGGGCTTTCAAACCTAGAGCGCTAAAATAAAAGGAGTGGGCAGGGGGGGCGTAGAAACAATTTTCGAGTATCGTGGTTAGGCGTGCTTCCGCATCAGACATTTATGCCTGGCCTCCCATGTTAACAGGCCCAAAGCATGTCTGCAGCCTATTCGGCATCCGAATCTGCACTCGTTCATCACAGCACAACACGCCATGCCCTGTTGTGCAAGCGCTGATTCTATAGGTTGTATTCACTGGCCTGTCACGCATGCGGGCAGCCGTGCGCGTGTGGTGCCATGCGTTTTCCCAAGCGTCCGGTCTTGCTAACGCGACGCCGCATTGGTTACGTGGGGCTCCACGATATAGGCAGTATTTGTTCCGTTCTGGCGCCCGAAAAAGCGCAGAACATGACTGCAGTGAACTGTTTCATGTGCCAAACTATGCCCCCACCTAACACCAAATCACACATCGACGCCAAATGCAGTTACGTGCAGCACCATACTATCTACTCATCGCCAGACACGGATGAAATCGTCAGCACTACTATGTAGAATGGTAAAACATTTGAAGTCCGCGTATGCGCGAAACTGTGTGGCAGCGTCATGATGAAGCGAGTCAAGTGCGTATGCCAGTGAAAGTTGTTTCGCACTCAAGGTCTGTCCACCTGTTCAAGGAAACAACAAAAATATTGTCCCCGAAAATTTTGCGGTGCGGAAGCCAAACTTGGATGATTTGTAGAAAGATCGCCTGCGCTTCGCAGCGATTGTGTCGGCTGGGGAGACGGCCTCAGATAGCACTAGCTGCTTACGCTAACATCGTAAATAAGTGAAACATTTATTCCAACCGTTATTTGGTTTTTAGTACTGAGCCACGCATTACACGGCACTTGTGGCGACGCCCGTGGGCGAAGGCAGCTGCAGCTGTCGGCCTCTTGCGCAATCGTGTCGGTTTCGTTCACAGCCCGTGGTTTCATTCTCCGGGGGATGCGAAGTGCTCGGGAGCAAGTAGAGTGCCACCAGATAATGTCACGTGGGATTAGTAATATATCTGTTGACGCCACAGCCACGAATCGGGTTTGAAACGCGGGAGAGACGATGCACGCTGGTGGTTTTTCTTCCCTACGAGATGCGGGCGCAAAGCGCATGCGAAGGCGCAGCAGGGCACGGTAATGGCGGTTGTCAATGTTGCCAAGCGAAGAGATTGCCCGCTAAACTTTTCAGTGAATAAAATCTATATTTTGCTCTAATAGCATGCTCGGCATTATCATTTTCCACTTCCCGTATTGGTAATGTTTATTGGTGTTTGCAAGGCGTCTTGGTGAAGCCCACCCACGGCGATGCTTAGAAGTGCATTGTTACCTTAATATGTGAACACGGCGTAACAATGATTCCGTTGTTTTAAAAACGAAATATTCACGATTGCATCTCCGTGAGTACGCTCTTATAGCAAATCCCTAAATAAGGTTGCCTGACTTTTCTTTTTCCGCTTCGCCGTTAGACTGCGTTTCTTGCCTTTCTTTTGTAGTACATTGCCACGAAATTTGCTTAGGGTCTCTTTTTTACCAGAGTGCCAGAACGCCCATGTATCTTGTTTCTGTGTTCGAAGTGCGTCCCATTCGCCTATTTTGGGGTTATGCCGAGCTGTGCACTCTTGCTTAAAAGGAAATGGATTTTGTAGTCACTAACATAGATCGTCCGACTTGAATTGACAGCGTCGTATGTCCTCGTTTTAACTCGGTGGTTACGAAGGACACCGCTTCGAGGTATATGCGTGCAAAGAAAACACCGCGACAGTTCATACGGTGACGCTAGACTGCGCACGATTCCGTCTCAGATTGCTTTTTCGATGCTGTATCTTAGTTCAGTTTTTTTTAGTTCCATAGTTGGCTTTCGATACAGTTTAATACACCTTGCTTATTTCTTTGTTACGCGACCATGATGTTTTCTCCTCCCGCGGTTTTCCACGAATATGTGATGTACAACTACCTGCTCCATTTCCAGTTTCACTGCTATCCGGTATTAGCTCGGACAAAGCGCAACTATTGTGTGCCTGTGGTACCGCTAAATAAAGGTTTTATGCTTAATTCAAGGTGCAATCTGTCAGAAGCTCATGGGATTAGGGATGAGAATTCCAGGGAGGCTAAATGTGAAGTGAATTGAATTTCTCAACCCACTGTTAGGCTACCTTGTGAGTAATCCAGTGCCTAGCCAACTGTGAAGCATTGCGTACTGGGGTGCTTTAGTCAACATCTTGTGGCTTGAAAGAATTTCCTGAAACAGAAAAAAAGGCCATTTTTGCATGAGAGAGTAAAATTATGTCTAGTTAGTAAATATTATTTTTTGTTACAGAAGTCCCCCTAGCAATGAAAAACAGCGCATCCAGTTTTACAATGTAGGGCACTCGAAAACTGCTTGTAAAGATCGCACCAAGGGAAAACCACTTGAAGGTCGCGTTCGCCACGTTGTGCTTGCACATCTTCCCGTACTTTTCATAAACGTTAAGTAAACAATTTATACCATATTCTCGGAGCATTCACAGCAGAAAATATAACGAAGCTTTAAATGTACGCCATGTTTCAGTGTAAATAAATCCACTCGGAATGAAGTAATGCTGCAACAGCTTGATCAGAACTGCCTACGATAACCAAAGCGCGTACTTTAAAACCAATTCAATGAGCAAGAACGAATTCAAAGACGATTCGATCACGTGAATACGACTGGTGACGCTCAGGTGGGGGGAGCACCTCTTTGTTATTCACAGTTCTCGTCTTGCCCATAAGGAACGTCAGCCAAGATTTGGCCGTAGATCTGCCAACAAAGCGAGGGGGCACCACTGTAAAGACAAGAAGAGCGCGCGGTTGTTGTGGCGCTCACTTTCACATTACTGCTGACGTTGCAAAGGGCACGTCAAGGCGAGTGCGGACCGCCATATTCCCCTTCCAGGCTCCTGCAGAAGGGCCTCGACTGACGCACCTGTCGACAATGACTCATCCCCCTCATCCGCTAACCGGCAAACATCCGCCGCCCTATCTGTTAACGACATCCCAACGTACCCATCCCAAGTACGGAGCGCGGCTGCTGAGAAGTGATTAGCGAGTTTGAGTCAGGCAATAGGGCCCGTCTAACGATGTCGGAGAAGGTGGCTTACAGAGCACGCACGGGCCTGATTTTAAGGCCTGGGCCCGGCCCGAGTCCGCTTTATGAAGCCCGAGCCCGGCTCCGGGTTTGTAACACCTAGCCGGGGTCTGACCCGGGCCAAGGTCATTTATTATAAGGCTTTAGGGAGGGTCTCCATGTGTGTGACCAGGCTTAGACGCTTAGAGGCTTAGACGATGAAGAAAATGTCTTCATTTTATTGGGTTGAGTGTCTTCGTAGCGAGGAATTTAGACGGAGCATCTAGTCTGTACAAGCACGTTATGAATTCAAACGCAAAAAATGGAGGTTTAAACGTGCACGTAGTTTAGATTACACCGTCTTCAGTTCAGGCCACATCGGTCGTAATAATAGCTTGCATTCTTACACGATAACACCATTACCTTCGATGACCACACTCTTGGCAATTCGACGTGCTTGTCTCGGACACAAGTTGGTGTTGCTGAAATTTTCGCTCCTGCTTCTGAATGCACGAGTATGTACATGTGTTGATATATTTTTTTATTTGATTTGATTGGATTGAGTTTTAAAGCGCCGGATTGCAACGCAAGCGATGAGGCGCGCCGTAGTGAAGGGCTCCGGAATAATTTTGGCCACCTGGGGATCTTTAACGTGAGCCGAAATCTCTTACACACAAGCGTTTTTGCTTTTCGCCTTCATCAGAAAAGCGGCCGCCGCGGCCGGGGATCGAACCCGCGATATCGTGCTCAGCAGCACAACGCCTTAAGCCACTGAGCCACGGCGGCGGGTCATTGAATATTTTTACCTGCAGTGGTTGGTAAGCGGTGGTGTTTCTCTAGCACGTGAGTTTGATTCCCGACCACGGCAGCCACAGTTCTATTGGTGCAGCATCTAAAGCACATGTGTACATAGACATAGGTGCAGAGCTCCAGGTTGTCGGTATTATTTCCTTCCCCGCCAGGGCCCTTTTTCTTATTGTATCATTGGTATGTTATACCTCAAAATATAAATCTTGACGCTGTACATGAAATGTCATTAAACTTAGTGTAGCGACTATCAGACTGAGCAGAAGCCGTTTTTCAAGCAACGCGTACAACTAACATCAAGGAGAGCGTAAAAATAAACTGAGGATATTCCTTTTAATGCTTAGTTTTACACTTCACGCCAGAACTATTCATGGCTGGGCCTATGAATTCAAGCCCAAGCCCAGCCGGGCCCATGGCGTCGAGCCGAAGCCGCCCGGGCCCATGGCATTGAGCCCGAACCCGGCCCGGGCCCGCCGATAATCGACTTCTGGCCGGGCCAGGTCTTGCGGGTCGGCCCGGGCCCGTACACTGCTCTAACCTGGCAGCCTATGGAATCAAGGGCAGTACGCTAAGGGGTTCTGCCTGGCAAACAATGTGCCGTTTCTGTGCCCCAGTATTTTTAAAGAGTACGGGTTCTGTCAATAAAGCGCGGAAGGGAACGGATGTTTATGCGAGAAGAAAAAAAAAACGTTGCTAGGCAACATCGGGAAGCAGTCACTAACAGGCGCAGCAAGTGGTTGCGCCGAAAGCGCTTCTTCTGCGACCCTGATTCGCTCCCGAGCCGCCTTTAATGTGTCCCCATTTGGGAGATTTTACGAACAGCGGTTGCTGTATGTGCGAATGACGATCAGGGTCGCTCCTTAAGATGCAAACTTACGACACCGCAGAGAGGAAGTAAGCGCATAAATAGCCTGGCGGAGCTTACATGGCTAATCTCGTGTTTCAGGCGAATATTCCCTCCGATCACGCAATAGTTGCAGGGAATAAACGGCTGAAGGATGTTGTTACAAGTATTCTTGCTCACGGTTTTAGCTCGTTAAGTTGAACAGTGGCATAAAGGGGGTGAAGTTCAACGGGTGGCCGTTAGCCCCGAATGATTGGCTATACTCAATTTAAAACAAAGTTGGAGATTCACTGCTGTATACTGACAAATACGCGACCATTTTGTATTTCTCGCTGGTGTGCTGGAGGATACGCGATACGCCCGTCCGATCACCGCCTTGCCTCGTTTTCGGACGTCAGGAACACGGCACTGCTTACATGCCGCTTATGCACGTGTCTACCGCGCGTTGCGCTCTAACTGTACCAGTGCTCACGTTTAATGCTTTTACGAAGGGCATTTGCTGCCTGTACACGTTTTTTTGTCCACTAGCAGCTGCATTTAGTCGTCGTATTCCAATTGATTCGTCTTTTACCGCCCTCTATCTGCTCCATTTACACGCTTAGAAGCTTCGACAGAGGTCACATGGAACGATGGCGAGCCTCGCTTCGACTTGACGTCTTCCTTGTAACGTCGGCAGCGGCAGTAATACGGTGCCATCGCTCCCTTGTGCTCTTTCTTTTCCTGCTCTTCTGTCACCTGCTATTTTGATGGATAGGCACGAAAACATCGGTCAGCCTTGCCTCATCTCTACGCTCACAGGAATAATATAGGCCCGTACTTGGCTATGGGAGTTGATGTCTAATTAAAAGCCCCCCAAAAGGTTTGCCAGTTAGTAAGGCAATACTGGAAAATAGTTTTGCCACCCTTAGAGAAGCTGCGTTTAATAAATTGCCCTTTAATTTAGTTCAATACTGTTCTCCGCAAGGCTGAAAATATTCGACCGCAAGTTATCGTTCAAGGTTACCTTACTCATTGTTCAGGATAGTTTCCTTGATCTGAATTTCAGGCAGCTGATTTTAAGCATTGAGTATTTAGGCAATATTCTTTAAAGTAGCAATAGTGCAATGAAATATTCCGTGTTGAAAGGGCTGCGCTTCAAAAAATATGTAATACTGGTGGTAAACACTGAAATATTTTTGTCCCCCATAAATACAATTACGTTCTTCGAAAGGGGAGTAGATAC
Organism: Haemaphysalis longicornis; assembly: GCA_013339765.2. Taxonomy (NCBI): domain Eukaryota; kingdom Metazoa; phylum Arthropoda; class Arachnida; order Ixodida; family Ixodidae; genus Haemaphysalis; species Haemaphysalis longicornis. Next base: position 47,419,619 of record CM023456.1, read on the forward strand.
GTTATATTATTAAAAAAAATAGCACAGTGTACCATGTGAAACTCCGTGTCAAAGTTCCACGAGTGCCACGGAAGCTGGTTCGTCATGCTAGTTGAAGCACCTCAGCGAAGATTTGCGCATACAAGACATCGTTATGTTTGAAGCGGAATAAATGTAAAACAAAAAATGTCAAGAAGCGGCATTTTTTTTCACTGTGGACAAATTGCAAAAAATTTTCAACCCATACCGACTTACCTCAACGTACTCTGGCTTGAAGACCGTCAGCATAGGCATAAAACCGCTGAACCATAGATACAAGCCGAACCTCTGGAATGTCGCATGGTGGCCCCTTACTGCATCAAAAATCACTGGGAGCAAAAAAGAAAAAAAAACTTTCATTTACAGCATGGAACCCGTTTTTTTTTTACTGTTTTAGGAGACTTAACAATTTTCCTTTGAACGGATAGCACGAACATTAGCCGCGTACAATCGAAAATCACTTACACTTGTTCTTCTGATCCGCCGGGAATGCGTTACCGTTACCTGCCATATCATCAATTAAACACATATATGTTAAACGACCACGTTCCTGTCACAGGCCATGAAGCTGGAAAGGGGATGTGGTTTCAAATCTATGGCCACTGGCCCGAAATTTTGGTTTACATAGGTCTAGAGGGTCACCCTCAACGTAGTGGCACTGTATTACTGAGAGGCGGGGGGTGGAGAGGTTGTTCAGCGGATTTCGTCTAAACAAGAACTTGAAGAGTTTCGAATGAACGGAGCTAGTACTTATCGTCACAAGTGCTATGAACGTCGACGCATGAGATGAGCTGAGGTGGATCCGGGTAATCAATAAACATTTGTTCTAAAAAACTGCATGCTCTGTCAGGCCAATTATTTCCGCCATTGCGAAACCTGCGACTGAAAAAATTCTTAGCGCGAGCAATACAAAGTTAGGGGAGCCAATTTCAGCTCAACAAAATTCGAGCTCCTAATGATGCGTGCTCCATGCATTCGTAGCCAAGACGGGCAAATGCAATCTTTGTTCAGCTGATACGCAACTTCGCTGATGTTTTCTGACACATGTCTGAGTCTTTGTGACTTCAATGTCAATATTGGTGAAATAATTTATTTTGTTGTGCAGCTGAGCTTCAGCGAATAATTCGGGCATTATGTGTTCGTGTACTTACTCTATCTTAGCATTACATGAAAGATACTTTGCCGGAATCATGAAGTTTTCTATTTCTTTATCAGGAACCGTGAATGTAGAATCTCGTTGATTACGTCTTATTCGTGGGAAACTTTCAATGCAACCATATTTCTAAACGTAAATTACAGCCTTTTTTGGGCATCTAGAAACCACTTCAAAAACTCCACGTTTACGTAAGCAAAATGTCCGGATAAACTTGTAGGTTGAGCGGTGCCTTCGTTGGCGGTAGGGCTTTCAACATGATCCATGCTTGGTCAATCGAGCTAGCTCAACAACTCTGTGTGCTGCTGCTCTATTCAGCCTACGACTGCTGCGTCTTGCACTCTTCGCGGGCCTTGACCAAGTCTACGCAGTTCGCTGTGACTCCATAGAGCTACTGGTTGTTGCACACAGCATCAGCATACCGAAGCTGCTTGATGTTGCTTTGGCGGTAAGCCGGGATACGCATGGCATCTGTGCACTGTAGTATCGTTAGCTTACGTTCGTAGTGGGTTCTGTTTTGTATAGGCGTTGTAAGATATGCCGTTTGTTCTCCACGTTGAACTCATCACAAAGCATTCGCGAAGGGGACGCCACACCACCAGAAGACTAGTAACTTGGAGACCCTTAAATAGAGTAACCTACTGTTGCAACGCACCAACTCTAATGATGCCAGCAGCATGCCTTTCGTTTGAGAAAACCGAAAAAAGGGGAAAAACGCAAATTCAGCAAACGGACGGTTCACTTGGTCCCCTTCTCGAATCGTACCAATGACTTCTGTTATACAGTATAATCTCGATAAACGGAAGTTGCTTAAACGGAATTTCCGCTTAAACGGAACAGTAGCTTGTACGTTGATTTGTTTTGTATTCAGATAACGTAAAAAAAACTTTTGTTAATCGAAACTAAACTTTCCGCGTCTCCGTGTAAACGGAACCGAAAATGGGTCATATTGTCAGACCTATTGCCATGAGCATGTACCTTTTCCATTTCCGGTTGTTTCGTTTTTTTTGGCCTCGTTGATGTCGTAAACCTCGTACCGTTAGTAGTCAGCCGTGGTAAGGCGACGAATGCGACGTTGCAGTTCTTGTTCTCGTCGTTCGGCCTCAAATGAACTCGCCGAGGTTACAGGGCTTATCTCCTGCTGCCTCGTTCGTGCCATAATGGTGCTACTCGGGCTCTATTACCACGTTGCTGTCTTCTAAATTTGGTGCCCTCGTCATCACTCGCGAAGTTAAGGCCGCTACCCTCCGTTGTTTCAATGGCAGCTCAGAAGTGTGCACACCATGCTGTTACGTTAGAAAAAAAGATGGACATCATTTGTGACTTTGAAAGCGGCTTTAACCCAAAGACGGCGCTCGCGACGAAGCATGGTGTCCCGAAAAGCAGCTCATCCTGCACGTGAATGGAAGCTACAGGATGCCTTCGAAACTTCACGATTCCGGCCCCAAAGGAAGCGTTTGCAATGAAGAGGTTGGCGATGAGGATAAGCCATTATATTAATTTGAAGATATAGCTACCGTAGAACATACCCCACTTCAAGGATGGGAGTCACCTGTGCAGTATTTTAGAGAGTTTTTCCTGAAGGAACGAGGACCTGAAAGTTAGTCCAAAGCTTAAGTACCACGAAAAAATGATGCTGAAGATGCAGTTTCAAGGACTCAAGCAAAAAAATGATGCATTTGTAGTGCACAGTGACTAATTGTTGCCGAAAAATTTTTGTCAATGCTGCGTCTTAACCTCTTATTTTTTGCTTTCTGTAAAACTATCAGCTACGTTCACCTTCTAGTGCTTAGAGTTCTATGAAATGGTACTAAGAATATGTATGCACATAAATTTTCATTTTCGCACATCTCTCACTAAACGAAACTCCTGTTAAATGGAACTAATTTTTTCGGTCCCTTGAAGTTTCGTTAATCAAAAGTTGTTTTTAACTTTGTGTTAAGTTTCTCTTTCATTTGAACCTAGCCTTTGGTATGCAGTATTTTTTTATTGAAACGCAAGTATAAATGCAGCCTGCCATATATCTGCTTTCCCAAACGGCCAAAACTGGACCTTAAGGCGAATACAGTAAGACCTATCATGATGCAACTTACGGGCACTAAATCCGGCGGGCGACATTGGCTGATTGCAGGCTCTCATGAGTATCCACAGTGTCTGGAACGGGAAGTACTCGCGAATCTGTGGCAGCCCTTTTAGCTGCTCCACCATTTTAGAGTGCAGGATCTTGGCCACAAATAGAAGTGCTCCAACGGCAGCTGAAAAGCTGAGCACTGCGAGTAACGCTACACTGGCGGCAGACGACGCAGCTTCCACCAAGCTGTCCGCCCGCAACAGGGCCGTGATTCCATGCGCAGGAGACACGGACATCACTGGACGTGGGTCGACTTTGCAGAGAAAAATAAAAAAAAGTTGTACAGTCTCCAGGGTTTGTTTCGGCAGATTATTTATTATTCCTTGCTTCGTTTTAAAGCATCCTTACTCTAAAAGACCTGCACTAAATGCGAGGACTATCGTACGGACACCCAATGTAAATTCGATACCGTGAAAGGTACCCAAATATACAGCGATATACGTGCTATGGCGATATTAAGCGATAATTTTAAAATATTCTCCGGTTTATGAAACATTTCTGTAGATAAAAGGCTTTAAAAATGGGTAATGCCCAAAATATTACGAACTTAGGTAGTTCCAAGTTCATTTTTATATAGACAATGTTATTGTAGAACGTTTCACATGCACACAAACGTGTGTAACACATATGAAAAGACTGGGGTTTTAAATACATAAATATATGCATAAAAAACAAAATCACGCACCCCTCCGTCAAATGATGACGATGCTTGAACAAGAGGTTTCATCGTGACAGATTCATTGGTTCTCGTCTCAGTTTTTCAAAGCCCTTCGCCCATGTCGAATTAGAGCAAACGCATAGACGCTGGAGTCATGACGCGAGGCACCAAGGGTCGCTTCCGCCCGCCGGAAGCGTTGTTTCTTTCACTTTCGGCGTTTTCGCGTACAGACGCCATCAGTGAGAGCACTAATGCTTCGCTTTAAAAATTGAGCAAATAACTGGATGCTATAAATAATTTATCCTTTCTACAAAGATATCATCGCATGCAGATATTTTACTATATGAAAAGACCCGGGAGCATGTTGAGAGCTTAGCTGCCGAATTTTTTCTAAGCATGTAGATATTTATTGTAGACGTGAAAAGAATAAAATGTTATTCGTCTGTTCAGAGAAAGCTTGGCAATAGTAAAAACCACTAGTGGCCTGCTGTACACCCCAACACTGTACGCCAAAAACAGCAATGACCTAAAGTAACATCCGTGCGAACACCCGTAGCACGGGGCTATGCACAGCTTAAATTAAGAATAGCACCAGCACACCAATCACAGAACACATTTCCTCTATTCATCGGTGTCGCTTCACATTGTTGGTGCAAATGTTACCTGCGTATCTTCGTTCGGAATTACTGTACATGGGGCAAGCGAAAGAATTGGTTGCCGATATTACCGCGACAGCACGGGTCGCTCTCACACCCAAGCAGCATGTAGCACCATTCATTACCTAGGCGCCGCGATAGCGACATATAATGGGCGACGCGAACGTTTTTAGGTGGGTGTGAGCAGACTGTCCAACTTCCTGTAAATAATATTCCGCTACTTCTCTGTTCCAAATTTATACACAGGGGACACGTCAGGACAGTTAAGTGGGTTAGACAGTTCTGTCGCCGGGCATAGCACAAAAGGCACAAAGTGATGTTGGATTCAGAAACACAAACAACTTTTTAGGAGGCGGGAGTCGCCATAGTATGGTTTTATACGCCTTCTGTCTTATGACACCACTCCAGATGTCTCATGAACTAGCTTACTCACGTGGCAAAGCGTCAGCTCAGAAATGCCCTGGTCACCTTTGGTCACTTCCTGCCGTGTATCCGAACTTCTTTTGCCAATGACACGCACATAAACAGTAGACGCACGAAGCTTCTCGAGAGTCCGGTCCGGTGATCGCAAGTGAATGCATGGGACCAAAATGCTTGGAAAAAGCGATAGCAAACCGCTCAGGCAAGCAAGTAAGCTATTGCACGCGTAATCTTTGCCGACCTTGCGAAACTGACGGCGCCAGCAATCTGTCCTTGACTCAGCAGCGGCAGAAGCACAGCGATCTTGCCAGGAAACCCTGTTTTGAGATTTGTCTCCCCGATAAATGTGAAACAAAGACCACATTATGCACTTACAGCGCTGCACCCCACCTCATATCTTAGGCTTTAATCTCACTAGTTGCATAAACATGTAGCTGGCGCGTGTGGGAGCGAGGGCTTCCATATTGAGTAGAAGCAAGGAGTGGCGACACACGGAATATTTATGGGTGGGTTTTGCTGAACTTGGACAGACAGAAAAAGCCTGTGCGATTATCCTAACATTGGCCTCATGCCAAGAAAATTCTGCCCATAAATATTGTTTTGAAATAAAGCTTGTCGTTGTACCAGCAATTTCAGTGATCCAGCGTTCTTGTTTGCGTAGTCATTGACAGTAATTTTTTATAAGTGGATAAAATTTTTGTTCCCCTACTTAACGGAGGAGCATACCACAGATACGTTTGGCACGTTTGTATCAGCCGTACTCGTGTGTGCAACGCAAAAGTTGGAATATTTTGAATACATATTTACAGCAGACAACATCGCGAAATAGCACGATTTGAATCTAAAATGGGAGTCAGTTTTTTTACATTATAACATAAGCTTTCCATTGGGCTTACCGTATTTTGGGCTGCTTTCTTTAAATCTTGTTAGATAGGTGATCAATTGCTGCCCTCTGTACATAACACAGATACGTTTTCACATTTGCATTAGCCGTACTCGTGTGGCGGAACGCAAAAATTGGAATATTTCTGAATAAATATTTACCAGCAGACAACATCGCGAAAATAGCCACAATTGATCTAAAAAGGGAGTAGTTCTTTACATTAAACATAAAGCTTTCCACTGGGCTTACCGTATTTTGGGCCGCTTTCTTAAATCTTTTTAGATAGGTGATCAATTGTTGCGCCTCCGTACAACCGCGCTTTATCTGGATTTTCTGTCCAATTCTTAAAGGAGATAGGTCTCCGCAGAACCAACTCTATTTCCTTCCTTTTTATGATATCCGCAGCAGCTTCAAGTTTTCCTATTGAGGTTTGGTTAGCTGCAAATGTGAGTCGACATGTTTTTCCTACTTGACATCCTTGACATCCTTGTGACTTGACAAGTGCCTTCACAAGTGACAAGTAGAAATGTGGCTTGACAGCCTTGGCATCCTTTTTGACAGAAACCAGCAGAACTTCAATCTGTAAGTGTCAGCTCTTGAATTTACCTCACCGGCAAAACAAAACCCTCCCTACGCTTTTTCTACTACCTTACTTTCATGTATATTTAGACCGTGCAGGGTGCCAGTCCTGATCGATAGTTTAAAATGCAAAAATTATAGATAAAAATTATTTGCAGAATTTGAGGTTTCCTAACATGTAATTTTAGGCTGCTATTAAGTTCTTTTGCGTGAAGGACCTGTCAGTTCGAAAGCCCAGTTTTAAACACTGCTACGAAAGCTGCTGCAGGCGATTGAAGAAAAGAAAAGAACAATTCCGCAGATGTCGAAAGCATAAATGGCCAATATAAAAAGTGCCTACTAATCGATCTAAAATGTTTAAAAAATTTTCACCGAAGGTCTAGGGTTCAACTGTGTTGCTGGGTTCACGCGGACACATAATAATTGCCGTAGGGCGCTTGTTGCATGGAAAACAGTGTGGATATGGCACATCCCGACGAAGCTTGCAGTCCTATAGCCTTTAGACACTGATTCCTCGAAAGAACTGCTGCCTGTGCAAGCCTGAGAAACGTTGGGTGGTTATAAGTCTCGGTAACAACGCAGGTACCGTAACAACTAGGAGATTTAAAACCTGGACGGACGGCAAGCACTCTGCAATACAACTTACCCTTGCCAATCGACACAAAAACTACGCCCGCAGAATGATTAGCCGTGCATAAAAGCTCATTCGCGAGTTGTATGATGTCGTTACCCGGTATTCTGAGATTATCTAAAACAGCAAGTAAAGACGTGTAATCCTACGCAACGTTTGTGTCTCTTTTTCGGTTTGGTATGTCAGCCTTCTCGCGCAAATTACCGTTGCAGGAACACTGGCTGCCGTAGATTGAGGCGTCTCGACGGCTCGCGCGCACATTTTCTATTCACGAGCTATCGCGTTAGCCTGTCACGCTGCGCACACCACGCTAACATTAGTTCCCCCTTTTGCAGGGTGGCAGTTTATCGCATGGGCAACGCACTCGCATCCAGCTCGGCACACGCGCATTTTAAACCCGCACAATTTGTCGTGTGCTTGTATTTATTTTCACTGCAGTGCCGGAAGGCTTAATTGGGCTTCGCATGATGGTGCTACGAAATTTTTTGCTTGGAGTAAATGCCGTCGACGACGCCGACACCCACACAGGGCCCTTAACGCGGTGCGTTAAAAAACTGCTCCTTCTTCCAACAACTGAGGTAAGTATAACGACATTTTCAAAGAGGAACACCACATCACCACGTGGACACTTCACCTATCTTCTTAAGCACCGTTTGCCACATAAGAAGGTTTCCCCTCTAACACAGGCGCAAAGAAAGCGGAGAGTTGATTGGTTGATTGTAGGATTTAACGCACCGACGAAGCGCTGGCCGTGAGGCACGCCGTAGTGGAGGGCTGCGGATTAATTTTGATCACCTGGGGATCTTTAACGTGCGCCGAAATCTCGTACACACGGGCGTTTTTGCTTTTCCCCCTAATCAGAAAAGCGGCTGCCGTGGCCGGGAATCCAACCCGCGACCTCATGCTCAGCAGCGCAACGAATGAAAGCGGGGAGTTAAGGGGTTGTTTTGCTTGCTCGAGGTGCGCTTCCGCTTCCGCACAGCAACGCGGTTTCCCCTGTGGAAACCAGGCATCCGTCTTGGGCACGACTACGTAATCGGCGATCCTTATGGGCAAGGGTGGCGTTGGATCCAGTTGCTATGCAAGTTAGTGGTCACAGGCGAACGGAAAGCAAAATGGCCTTTTCTCCACGGGCTACGCGAAGACACAAGCGTATGAAGCGATGATGTTTTCTTTCTCTGCTGTCCTCTTGCACGCCGCCATGACTTTCTTTGCAGAACTCGTTCCACTTGCTAATCCGCTCTGCCCTGCTCTTTACTCGGCTTCCGTTCTGTGATGACAACAGCACCGTCACACATCTCCAAGATCAAGTTTAGGTCCGAATTACGCTTCCCCAGGAAAATATATTCTTGTGAAGTTAATTTGTAACGTTTAAAGCTAGAGTGCACAAATTTACCACCTTCCTAAGGGCAGTTCAGAGAAGCGTAAAAGCTTAAAGTGTGGGTAACTTTCGTAAAAAGTACGCCCAACCGATCGTGAAACCTTCAAAGTCGCAAATCGCAAACGAACAAAGCCATGCGACAATTCTTCACGCACCACGTAAACGCGGCTACGGACGATCTCAATGTGTACTAATGCGCGGTTTGTGAGATAAGGATATCCCATTGGGCTCCTTCATGATCGATGCGCGTATTGTCATATCTAGAAGCGTTCCTTTTTCGCCATTTTCAAGTAAGCGCTTTGACACCAATGGAAGCCCGGTCTCACGCACGCGCCGTGTTTCCAAAAATCTTGTCAAAGCTTTTCGGTCGACCAACCAGGGTATGGGAGAAATGCATTAGTTTTTCTTTTTTTAAAGAACGCCATCGGTCCCACTAGTAACGCTTGAGCTGCAAAACCTTTCGGTATAAGTAAAGAACGGGACGAATAAGGATGGGAGTAGTTGCCTCTCCCAATAAAGGTAGACGATGGCTTGACAGCTTGCTACCTTGCGTTGTTCAGTGCGTAGGCGCTTTCTCTCCGCACGTCCCGCTTTCCCTTTTACTCAGAACACAGATTCTATTTTCACGTGCCGATAGCGCGCGTGCCAGTGCAGTGCGCTTTTCTCTGCAGGCACCAAAAAATTGCCGGATCTTCCCCTAGTGGTGGAAGGCTGGAGAAACGGTGACGCTGCAGGTCGACCTCTTGCTGTGCCATGCGGTGTTCTTGCTATGCCGGGCAAAGTGTTGAGGGGTGAGGCCAAGACTATCCGGATTTTGCAAGGCCGTTGCTGCCGGTCCCCCACACTGACAGCGGATTCCAAAAAGGAAACAAAAACTAGGTCTACCCACAGCTCTCTATTTCCGTTCTCTATTTCCGTTCTTTATTCCATTTTTCCATTCTCTTACGAGCCCTGGCCAGGTCGTCGACGGGGTGAAGTGAAGCCGTGGATGTACTCAGTTGTCGCGAAAGGCATCAGCGCACGGTAGCTGCCGTTAGTTGGTACGGCAGTTAGCCGAGATTTCAACAGCATATGTGCGCTGTGGTAGCGTTAGCTCACGCTCCTCGTTTTTGGTGCTTTCTATGGACGCCGCAATATTCGCCATTCGTTCCCCGCGCTGGATTTACAGCAACGCTCAAAAGCATAAAATGCGGCTCAATCATCGCCATAAGACAAATACCTCGGAGAACTTTCAATAACGTCACCTTTGTCAACACTCGAACCCTGCTGAGGCCCGCAGCATGTCTTGTATTGAAGAAGACAGCAACAAAACCAAAAAAAAAAGAAACTAAGCAAAATATATTATGACTTCGTCACTGCTCCAAACCGACCGCAGGGGTTTGTTATATTGACGTTTTCTTAAGTTTGTGTTGCCTTTCTTTTTCATTACAACTTGTAAATTGATCTGCCGATTATGTGATTGCAACGCATGTCTAAACGCAGCCTGTGAGATGTCTTGGCTAGCACGATCCGCCATACCTAGACCATAAAGCGGTTCTAGTAACATTTATGGCAGGATGCAACTCATGGGCACTGAATCCGGCGGGCGACATTGGTTGATCGCAGGCTCTCATGAATGTCCACATAGTTTTTAACGGGATATACTCCCGAACCTGTGGCAGCCCTTGTAATTGCTTCACTACTTTAGAGTGCCTAATCCTGGCCACCCATATAAGAGTTCTGACAACTACAGCTGTGCAGCTCACCACTGTGAGTGACCCTACTCTAGTGGCAGAAACCTCGTTCTCCGTCAAGCTGCCGCCCGGCAGCTGGTCCGCGACTTAATGCGGAGGTGGCACAGAGATCGCTGAACGTGGATCAACTTGGTTGAGAAGAACACAAAATATTAGAACCTCTGCATTTTTTCTTTGCACATTCGTTATTTCTTCCCACCTACATTTCACATACGCTACACATGTTCCGTTACTTCATATAGTTTGTTTTCTATAAGAGTATTTTTCTAAGAAAGACTACTGTACATAAGAGGGCTACCTCACTGACAACCGGTGTAACGCGAAAACATGGAAAGTACTAAGCTATAAAGCAACCTATCTTTTATTTGGCTGTTTTGTTATATCTTCATAATATTCGCTGGGGCACGAAATTGTTCTGAGGATAAAAGGTATTGAAGAAATTTTCAAAGCTGCTAATTTAAGTTAACGTAAATAGCAAGAGATTGGTTTTTACATAGGCCACAGGGTCATTTTAAAGTAACCAGTTCAGTTAAACAATTTAATAAACTGACAATTTAAAAGTACAATATTCTGCTAAAATAAAATGCTATAAATAGGTAATTTATGGTTCCTAGGGAGGTATTACACTGTTGAGAAAAATGCGCTCCGCTTACAGCAAGTTTTTCAAATATATATTGATAGTTTAGGATGTGGAAGGTGCCCGGGAAGGTGCTGGGAATTGGACAGCTTTGTATTTATTCTAAGCATGCAGAAATTTACTACAAACGTGAAAGAAATTATCCTCGTTTGGAGAAACTGCCAATATTAAACATCGAAAGTGGCCGGCCGAACGTCCTAATCCACGCATATCCAGTTGCTCCCTGTCGGAGATTAAGAGAACAGATCTAAAGTCGTATCCCAAAGAAGACCCGTTGCACGCCCCGTGCACCAAATCAAATCAGAAAAAAAATCTGGAGCCTAGTTACGAAGCTTTTCCGGTTTTTAACGGTGTGTCGTCATGTTACGGGTGCAACTGTACCCTCTGAATTTATTGCTGGGCTAATTTACGGGGTCGACTAGAAGATGGGTGCAATGTCTGTGGAAGCGCGGGTCGCCTTCGAACTCTAGCAACATGCCATGCAACAGGAGAATGAATTCTTGTTTGTAAGTGAAGCGACGTTATTAAAATGGATATCTTCTTCCTGTCCAAACTCCTCTGAACGGAGATCTCCTGTTATAGTGTTCCAAAAGTAAAGCATCAAAGCTGGCTCCCACAGCTAATCATTAACGCAGCTCCCATGCCTGAGATAATACGCAGAGCACAGAGAGGCATCTGGCTTCAAAAATGCAGACTCCGGGTTTTTTTAGAGGAATAATTATTTTTGGGAGAGTCGCCACACTTCGCGAATTCTTTTCACACGCCTTTCGTGTCGCCCACACAAAAATGCCCCGAAAACAGTCTCACTCACCTCGCAATGCTTCGGCTCATAAAGGCCCTTTTCCGCTATGGCGCATTGGAAATGACACGCATTTAAAAATTAAAAGCAAAAACCTACTCAAGAGGCAAATGGCTACAAATGAATGGTGCAGAAAAAAAGGCTTCGGCGGAAGCCACACCATACCGTCCACACAGACAAGGAAACCGCTATACGCGCGATCGCTGTCGACGTTGCGGCAGGGAGCGGTGCTGGAATATGTCCTTGACGCGGCCGCCGTCGATGCACTGGGCTATTTCTGGCCCTAAAAGCTTGTTTTGAACAGCCGTACGGTCATGGCCGTACAGTCAAAACAAGGAGGACAGATACAACCGAACACTCTTCAACCCGCGTCTCACCTTAGGCTTTCATTTAACAAGTTGGGAAAAGACGTCGCTGGTACGCGTGAGACAGAGAGCTTTCATTTACTGTAGCTACTTTGTATACGAGAGAGCAGGCGTTGCACCTGGACTAGACAAAAGCAACGTGGCATCCGGGAAAGAGCAGCACTGAGGAATGTAAAAGCGGGGTTCTACTGTATGTGCTATTCGTTATTGTTCTTTTGAATGAAACGTTGACGTTTTACCAACTATTCTAATGTACCAACGTTCTCGTTTACGTATAAATTGCTAAATATGTTTTGATGGGGCAAAGAATTTTTATTTCGTGCATTATACATTCAAATTGGTTCCTTTTGCGGATATTGCAGTTAGAAAAGTGTGAAATATGGTAACACCACAGGTATGTTTGTATCTTTACTCCAACCTTGCTTGTGTATGGCAGGCAAAGGTTTCAATGTCATTGAATAAATGTTGCCGACCCGATGAGTGTGCAAGAAATGTGGTTGATCCATATTTCATAGGAATCGGTAAAACATGAAAGGGAGATGTGCCTTCACGGGATCAGTTGAATGTTTATTCTGCATCGATATGAACTTACACATGGCTATTTATATTTCGTCAGTATGGCGCCGTCAGATTTATCAACATTAGAAACTGGATTGCACGCGCCCTAGCACTGCGTAAACCCGAATGAAACCACACGCGCTCACAAACTATGCGAATGGGTTGCCAGCGGATCGTTTGTTCAACTCACCGTCCGCTGCAGTGAAAGATCATGATTTACATGGCTGTCTGACGGGTGTGCTTGGCGAGCGACAACCTGCTGGCGCGCCGCTTCCGCTAATGTGCGATCACCGCGCCCCTGCTGCGTGGAGTGTACGGAAGACAGTTGCGTTGCGACGAGCTCAGCTGGCGCCAACTGTCGGCGCTCATTAGCATCGTGATGCACTACATTGCTGCACCTCTCAGACAGCAGCACCAGGGAAATAGAGGAGGTTATGGGAAAGATATTTGGCGCGTCTATGCGGTTGTGTGCGCTTCAGCTCGTAGCGGAGTCGGTCAAGAGCCTGGTTCCTCCCGTTGTGGCGATGGAGAACCCGGCTCGAATCCTGGCGCAGCCGCGTTTTTCAGGCAATTTTATTTCCGTGACGGATATGACGTAACTCTGACATTGGTAGATCCCGACATCATACAATTTCGTGTTAAAATACTCATGATTTGGCCTACGAGCCAAAACAGGCTAATTACGTTAACAAATCCAGTTTTCTCTCGTTCTTTCCGTACTTTTGGACCCTTTGTGTTGCTCCTATTAGATGGGTAAACCATCAGCTCCGTCTGCGAAATAGCGCCTAACCTTGATTTCCTGTTAAAGAACTTAGACCTCCGTATAACAAATATTACTTTGTAACTCATATTGTAACGTTATTTTGTAACTTTTCTCTCCCTCTTTTTTCTTTTTTTCAGTGTCGCACTTTCTGCCCAATTATGAATGTTGTACACTGAAATGTTTCCTGCGTATGGACGTAGGTTCCGCGTTTTTGCTAGTGCTTTTTCTTTTGTGCCTTCTGCAAATTATAGCAACTCATTGGTGTGCGTCACGTCGGTAAAGTCGGCTATCTGTGGTTGATGTCTCCTTCATATACTATTCTGATTGTATTGGGTTCACTTTGTCATACTTGTACGTAGAGTTTCTGTGTGCACTACGCAATCGCCCTTTCTTTTATAGGTGCGGAGTACGTTAGGACCGCACAATGTCCGTCCGCATCCGTGCGCATAGCATTTACAACCGAAAAAAATCACAGTGGCACTGGCAGGATTTGAGCCTGTGTCTGGTAGACCAGACAGAGTTAGTGTCAGTCGTCTTACCCATTCGGCTACGACCGTTAGTTAGTACCTGAGAGTCAAACGGCTTACTTCCTCGCCTGTAACGGTGCGGAGTACCTTAGGACCTCCCAATGTCCATCCGCGTCCATCCGTGCGCAAACCACCATTAAGCGAAAATCAAGCGAAATTCGATTTGAGCCGTGAATTGCTGTTTCATTGGGGAACGATCAATGTGCAACTCACGGCTCAAATCGAATGACGGTCACGGCGCAAATCGGATCTCCCTTGGGGCGCAACTTGGATGTCATTTCAGGTCCCTGTACTCAGCACCCTCGCCATCATCCACGGAGTGGAGATACTGCCATTTTTCTTGTTATCATCTTTTAACTTAAACTTATTTTGCAAGCCTCGTCGCAATTAGTTGTGCTGCTAGGCTTTGTAACGCGTGAATTAGTTTTGTATGATCTTTAGCACTTCACCATTTACTCCCCTTACTGAATGCCCTGTAAAGGGGCCTGTACGAAATTTAACTAAATAAATAAATAAATAAATAAATAAATAAATAAATAAATAAATAAATAAATAAATAAATAAATAAATAAATAAATAAATAAATAAATAAATAAATAAATAAATAAATAAATAAATAAATAAATATTCTCAGCGCCTCAGGCCTTCCTATTCAGATTTGCTTAGCTGCGAAGGGTTACTCTGCATCCCTTTTGTGCAAGAACATATTTTAATAAACCAGAAGGACCTCTGCCTCAAAGCGTCAGCCCTTGAGTTGACTACACCGGGAATAACAGAGACCTTTGCTTTCTTTTACCTAGGCTTCGATAGTCGTTCGTGCGGTGAGCTCAATCCTGAGCGGCTGCTTTAGGAAGCAACCACCAGGAAAGAAAAAACCACAGAACTTCGGACCATGTGACGTTCTTTTTTTTGTACTGTTCGCGTCGATTTCAGTTTTGCGGTAAAGCTTTTGATAATTAAAGAAATTTATGCTTTAAACCACAGTTGTGAAAACGGCTAAGAAAGGTGCCGCTGGGGATAGGATAAAAGAAAGCGGACCAACAATTCCACAGAAGTCGCAGTCGTAAGCCGGCAATTTAAAGGTGCCCTAACAACCGATGCAGCAATCTTAGAAAAACATTCCACCCTAGAAGGGCTCAATGTTATATTCGGGCTCACGCACGGCATAAAAAAAGCCTTCGGCAGATCAGAGCATGGTGAGCACTCTGGATACCGCGCATAACGACGGCGACAAGCCACGACGTATGCTATACTGAGAACACGTCCTACCGGGTAAGCGCCGAAGGATCCGGCTTGTTATAACATAAAGGTTATTCCCTAACTCACTCACTCACTCACTCATCCAATCAAATCAAATCCAACCCAAGTGGCGCTGTTGTTCGAGGCGTACCCCCGAGGCTTCGAAAGCCAAGCGGTTTATATAGTCACAAGCGTTCGAAACTCGTGAAACGCTGGCGCTTGTAATACAACTTCCCGTTGTTTGGCGCAAAGAAATCTATAGGTACATTTGAGGGACAATATACGCAATTAACCGGCACCGCCCACGTTCCTTTAGTTAAGGACGCCCGTTGGGATGGTTTTTTACGATTGTAAACGCAAAATGTGGCACTGCAACACCGGCACGTGCGGGGAGAAAAGCAGAAAGAGAACAGAACTACAGCTGGCGCAGTTTCAGGCAGGGGCGGGCGAGCACTGCGAAGGCGTGAAGTTCGATTGCATGGGGTGGTAGCAATTAGCGGATAACGGCGGTACAGCCCATTATGGCGAATCACTGCCCTGCACTTCCCACAGCTTTCACATTGAGTAGGACGTTTAATTGTTTTATTACTTCCTAATGAAAGGTATATCTAATCTCGTAACCTTTTGAACAAATATAGGTAATATTCCGAACAACTGAACATTTACCGGGTTCTCTGCGGTGTCAGTTGCATCCTCCGGGAGAGCAGTTTATTAATCTGGAAGCGAACACAAACCACGCACGAGATGCTGGCAGGAAATGCCAAAGGAAGCTTGATTTGAAGAAAACACTTATTGTTTTTCTCACTGAAAATACATTTCGCGTGCACAAAAACTAAGCTTACGTCACCGCACTGCAATTCAAGCTATCAGATGTGCCCAAGTGCACACTTTTGCTGTGAAGAAGTTTAATATGGTCCACATTTGTCTCTTGCACCTTTGTTTTTTCTTTATTTGGAACAATCTTCGTTTTATATCAGTGTAAAAAGCACAGCGACAAATTCGCGGATTTACGCGATCTGGCCAGATTCGAAGCACCCAACAGAGACGGAATCTTCGAGTGGGCGGAGGGGGTGCGCTGCTGAGGCCGCAGGCTCTTGCCCATGCACACTGGCCGGTGGTAACCACGCAAAACAGCAGCTTTTCTGCATCTTAGGGTCTCACAGATGTCTTGTCCGTCCACAACTTCCTGTTTTCGGTTGCTTTGCTCCTTGTCAGCGCGGTTAATTTATCCACGAAGTTGCATTGGCTTGCAAGACACTTCAAAGAGCCATCGGCCGCATTGACCACAACTACACTCTTTAGAGAGATTAGAAGGCGGTGAAGTTGTGGTTGCCTACTACCCAAATAAATTTCGAGTCAGGGCGCGTTGAAATCAGGCAACTTGTATTTGCAATCTCTTCCGGGCAAAGGGCCTGTAATTCAATCGTGGTTCACTCGTGGTGTCCGACGACCACCTGCCTTTTTAAGTTGCGTCTTTCGTAATTTTTTTAGTTATCTTACGAATAGCAGCTTCGGTGCATCACGTCTGTGTACCATAAACCACCTGTTTATGCAAAAGTCTCACTCACTGCGAGCGCTTTGTTGTTGGCCTGGCCACTTAAGTTTGTGACATCTTGGAAATGTAAATTTGTTACTCAACCCGGTCAGTTGTATTTTCCGTATTGCATTTACATCGTTGTGTGCAAGTGACAAAGTGCTGCACCGCACTGTGCGGATTGTACGTTCGCAGCAATATTATGAATGAAATTGCTGCCCTGCGTTGTAATTCATAATGTACTCCAGCTCATGAACACACTTCCGGAGCTATGGTAAGGCCTGCTACTAATCGCTATAAACACTGATTGAAATAAAAATGTCCCAAAAGTTCCGACCATGAGTTAATCATAACACAGTGCCTGTAACTACATATACACCCCCAAATATATAGCAATAATTTTTCAGTAACAAGAGGTTATGCGCGCAAGGCACCACTAGTTTCCTGCTTTAGTGTATACGTGGTAAACTAAGATAATTGCAAACGGAATCGAAAAGAAAATTCATGAAGCATAATGCTGACATCGTGAAGCCGAAACCGAAACAACATCAAACATGCTCCGAGCATCTAATAATCATTTTCAGCGATTGTTTGGGTCACAAGAAAGGCTAAATATTTCATTGATTTGCTTGATTATAGGGTTTAAAGCACCGACGCAACGCAGGCGATGAGCCGCGCCGTAGTGGAGGGCTCCGGATCCATTTGGCCACCTTGGGATCTTTAACGTGCGCCGAAATCTCGTACACACGGGCGTTTTGCTTTTCGCCTCCATCAGAAAAGCGGCCGCCGTGGCCGGCAATTGAGCCCGCAACCTCGTGCTCAGCAGCGCAACGCCTTAGCCACTGAGCCACCGCGGTGGGTTAAATAATTTATTGGTTAAATGCTGCATCCCCCCGAAAAAAAAAAACACTTTAATGGTTGCTCCGGAAAGCAAGCAACACTTGCAATATCGGTCTATAAAATCTTTAGGAATTATAAAACGTTCATTGTCCCTACAACAGAGATCATCGGGGTGTGAACTGCATCCTAAGGCCACCATGAGGTCTCAATACCATCTCCGCCACAAGCTCCACTTGATCTCGCTGGTCGAGGGACTTCACCTTGAAACGGCGGAGAATGTTGGCAAGAATTATCTTCTCCACGGCGAGGGCAAATTTCTGTCCTGTGGTGTGACGGAGCAAGAAAAACAAACGAACACCAATTTCAGTTATACCCCCTAGTGTTATACGTTATACGTATATGGTATGATAAACGTGATAAACATCAGTGTTGCATATATATATATATATATATATATATATATATATATATATATATATATATATATATATATATATATATATATATATATATATAAATATAGAATTTGGCGAAAAAGAAGTGGAGAAAAAATGCCCACTCGGCGGGCATTTTTTCTCCACTTTATCTCCAAATACTTTTTCTGTTTCAATTACCACCCACATCCTCCCCTTTGCTTTCCGAGGTTTTCTTGACTCCCAACCCTTATTTCTGTCTTATTTGAACGAGCCCCTCATTTCCTACTCTGACGCGCATATATATATATATATATATATCGCCTAGCCACAAACGTTGTTTCATACTCATGGGAAAGCTGGCCGCTCCTCCGCCTTATCTTCGCCCAATTCTTCGGCCTCGCCTCGTCCGGCCACATTGCCCACGTGCGAGGCCCTGACACCTGCGGAATTCCCGCCTGAACGCAGTCCAGGCCCACCAGAACGCCATTTTCGGCAGCCCGGACATGGGCCGCTTTGAATAAAGTTTGATCTCTCTGTCTTGAACAATATCTATAGTATGGTTGTTTGGCACAGCATGGCGAGGACACATTTACTTGATTGAGAGGGGACGCAAATCTGTGGTTTCTTTGCACGGGGCTCATGGTGTTGGCCGAAATGTGTGCAGTGAACGTGGAACTGAAAGTGCTAAGCTTCCGCCTATCGTTTCTGCCGCCCTGTTTGCGAAAAGGGCCACCATTAAATAGCTTTTGAAGAATAATAGGATTGTTGTATAGCTGTGTGTATTAGATTGGTAGCATTTCCGATAAAAAAATAAAATCACTTACGGAGCAGAAAACGCGAAGGATATTTAACCTCTCCAAATGTACAACACGATGTTCAGCTCTGGATTTGCACTACCGTTTGCTGTAAGGCTTCGCAGTGGCACATATATTTTAATTTAAACGTACATTTGTCTCCGAACTTTACTGAAGTAACAAGGGAACACCGCTCTGTGTACCTTACTGAATGCAGGGTTCTCATCAACCTTGTTCATACGTAAAACTTTGATACATAAGGTATACACACATCCCTTGCCAACTATTTTGTGTCATGTAATTTTACGCCTTATTTGGTGACGAATGACTAACCTATGTAGCTTCGCTGTCCAACCACCCTTTCATCATGAAATAAACCACACTGGTTTCCAAGATGTCCAGAATATTTAAGAGTTAAAGATCTTATGCCAATAGTTGTCTTTCCGGCGCAGCGCTTCTTACGTGAGGACAAATGCGATGACTTTCCGCTATCGGAGTAATCACAACCTTCGCTGTAAAACGAAATAAGGGCAACAAAGAATGTCATGTTACTTTATGTCACTGTCGCCACACGTAGCCACACGTCCCCATATGTGCCCGCATGTACTCGGTGGGGTTGACATGGTGGAGCTAAATGCAACACAATAGCTGTAGTTTCTTGCCAGCGCGGCCGCGTCATCAGGGGAATAAAACGGTAACGCTAACCTTGCCATGGTCCGGGGAAAAGGTAGCGCCCTGGGCGACCTACTCCGTGCCGTACGTGGTGCGACAAAGCAGCATCGAATGGAGGGCGCAGGAGCGGTCTCTCCAATGGTGCGTTGAGGATAACCCTACCGCCCGTATTGAAGGAAGCCTCTGCGACTTGGTCACGCTCGTGAGCGCCGACATAGCGATACATCTTGCGTGTGGTTTATGTTAATTGATCTTATTATGTGAACCATATACATTCCTCAATGATGGATTTTCCGTGCTGCACGTACCTGAGTTTGTAATAGCCATTTCAACAATATTACTAGTCGTGAAGCCCATTAAAGGGACACTGAAGTGATTTGTAAACATTGCGGGATTACTAGCGCAAATTGTAGTTCGGAGTCCGTAGGCATTGTTTCGACCACTCTGGCCGCGTTTACGCGAATTTATTTAGTAGAAAAATCAATTCGAAAATGCTGTCCCTCCTCTCTTTACGCTCTCCCATTTTCTGTGGCGTTTTCGTGGTGACGTCAGCAGGAGATGAGCTGGAAAATGGCTGCGCTACTGCACGGTTCGCCGACCAGCCGACCTACCGATCGAGTCAGTCAGCCCAGCGTTTCGTCCGCCGGCCGCCGACGGGTCGTCGCTATTCGCTCGCTGAATTGAAACTAAGCCACAACACCTTTGTGAATGAAACAATGTGCCTTTCCTTACTTTGTTAGTTTGTACACTGTGTCAAACTCAGAGTCCGGGTCGCTCCACACAAGCGCTGCACAAGTGCACATGCGACGCTTTGCTGACTTTACGCTAGTAGGAAATCTAAGGCCAATTGAAGGCGGGAGAAGAGTCAGCGAAGTCAATATAGGTACTAAGAAAATAAAATCACCTGAAACTTTTACCGTACAGCGCAAAACTAGGGAGCAGGAAGCACTTTTTGCGCTGGGTAAACAAGCACAGCGGTCAGCAGCACGACCGCACATCTGCGAACGCTTTTCCGTCAAAGAAATGCAATTGCTAGACGTGAGATATTGTGGAGTTTGGGGGACACTTACTGCAGGAGTGATATAACAACAAATAGTCACATAAAGTACTTAAAATGCTTAAATAAATAAAAGTGTAAACTGGTCATACATTATAAACTGCCGGCTAGCGCCGGCTCCCATCTGCGCTGGAATTTATTTCTTCGATCCTATGCGGCCGATGTTGAACTGAGTTCACGGCTTTCACTGCTCCACGTGAGATCTACTGACAATGACGCGCTAGCGCTCGTTGGCGTGCTGTTGCCACATGCTTGCGGGCAGTAGGCCTGAATCAGCACACCCTTGTGGTGCGAACTAGCTTACGAAGACACAGCTCCGAATATGCGGGAAAAGCGCATGGCATCTGATTCTCCACTGGTGGCCTCGTTAGTGATGATTCCAAGCCGCCCTTTTATCTGACGGAGGCAGAAGCGCGGTACGGCGATAATTGCGAGAAAAGCCATCAGCAAGCCCCGACAAAGCGAAACTTTTGATTGCGGGCATCGTAATCACGGTGACGTCTTTATTGGTTAAACCGTAGTAGTTTTTCTCAAAATAATTTCCCGGATAAACGATGAGTGTTGTAATAGCCAGTTTCAAGCGGGAGCTACAAATTCACTAGTGTCCCTTTAATTAAATATAAAGCGGCACACTGTACCGAAATGCTTCTTATGAAGATGGCTCTTGACCTGTTCGGGAAAATTGGCATGAAGTTTAGGTGTTACCAGGCCGTGGTATAATAAAGTTGCCTTGACATTTGCCCTAAGCACTCATCTTTAATGTACGGTCCCATTGCACTATCCTACTGCAGTTGAAAGCTGGCTTTGACCTGCTGCGGTGGCTCAGTGTCTAAGACGCTGTGCTGCTGAAAGCCCGCATGTTCGATTCCCGGCTCCGTTGCCGCTTTTGTGACGGAGGCAAAAAAACAAAAACGCCCGTTTAATCGATAAATATTCTCTGGTGGTCAAAATTATTCCGGCAGCCCTCGCAACGGCGCGCCCCATAGCCTGCGTAGTTTCGGAGCAGTAACCACGCCTCGCTCCCCCCCCCCCCCCCCCCCCCCCCCCCCAAAAAAAAAAAAAAATGAACGCTCGCTTTGATATATCTCTTTGCGATTCTCCCAATCCGTGGGGTTCGATTCTCCTCGTATATCTGATTATGGCCCATCAATTTACTCTTGAAAAAAGCCAGAGACAGAGCAGTTGTACTGGGACTGCCCCGACTGACAAATTTTTCATAATCATACAGTGTTCGTAAACTTCATGCGACAAATTGTAATAAACATTCAATCAATCAATCAATCAAAGTTCAAAATGTCAGCGCATCGGCTTGTTTTGCTCTAACTTTTATCACGCGATCGACCGCCACTCAGTTTTTATCCTGAGCACAGGGCTCTTAAGGTTCATTCCGTAATACAAGGGGCTCCTGAGTTCTGCGGCGCTCACACCGAAGCCTTTTAAAAAGGCTTAGCACTATCCGCTCAGCAGCACAAGTTCTATGTGCAGCGCAGGATTAGCATTATGACAGGCATGAAGTTTCCCAATATATCTGCCATAGTTTTGCTGTTCAAATCTTCCAATCTAAAACAATTTTTAAGTTCGAATGCACTTCTTAAGCGACCCTGAATCCGCGTCCACCGCCGTCCGTCCATCCGCACCACATACCCACTTAGGGCGATTGGCCAAGAAGAGTTCCTAATTTCTTTAGCACATACCCACTTAGGGCGATTGGCCAAGAAGAATTCTTTCGCATCACCCGTGCATTCCCACTTCCCCATCGACGACTGCTGCTTCGCCAGGAGCGGAAGTCGGGGCGAGTACTGCGGCGTCTACCTCGTCGGTCACATCTACGTGAACCTCGTGTCGCACGCCGTGTCCACCTCGCCGGTCAGGGACGAGTCGCCGTACAGTGCCGTCTACACCGACGCGTACTCGGGCGACGGAATCGTGGTCGTCACCCTCTACCTCGCGCCAAACATCTCGCGCGACGACGTCGTCGAATACGTGGACGCGGCGATGGAGAGTGTGGCCAGGCGCGTAAAGCCCTCGGACCCGGTCGTGGTTGTTGGGGACTTTAACGTGGACGTGCGAAAGGGCGGCGAGTGGTTGATGGAATACATGCTCGCCAACCACTCCATGACGTGCCTACCGCTAGAGGCTCCCACCACCATCAACGGCAGCTACATCGACCTGGCCTTTGCGAGGAACTGTCTGATACGCGCGGTCTTGCAACAACTCTTGACCGTACATTTCAGTGACCACAAGGCGGTCATAATGACCGTCAACTACAACGACAACACCAACAAGTGCTGAATAAAGAATACTGTCGTTTCACTTTACTTGCGTGTGTGTGTTATCTCCTCGAACATACACTTTAATTCACCAAGATTTCCCGAGAACGACTAACGGGGAGTGTGAATCCCCACTTGATCACGCGGGGGTGTTAAATGCAACTAACGGGCGAATGCCAACACAGTTCAACATAACTCCCCCTCATAGCATCACCCGTGCATTCGCACTTCCCCATGCTCCCCTTCGGGGAAATGCGGGTGAATTTTTTTGTTACACTTCATGCCGGCATACATCCTTACGAGCACGCGAGATATGTTAAATCAACAAAGTCAGGCATGTCGTTACAGCTTTTGCCGAAAAACGCCTCAAGTATTGCTGACAGAGACACACTAGAGCCGCACTAACCAATACAGTTTCGGGGTCCGGCTGAGAAGGGCAGGTAAGCATACGGATGACGTCCCTTTGCATTCTCCGGCAGGAATCTTTCGGGATGAAACTCTTCAGGCTTCGGGAATGCGATCGGGTCGCGGTGGAGAAAGTAGGGCACGACCTGGACGATGGCTCCTTCCGGCAGTGTGAATCCACCTTCAAATATACAGCCAGAGCCTTTAGCAAATTTTAAACCTCATCGCAATACGCTATCTTATCTTATGTTTACGTTCATGCCATGGGGATCTTGCTTAATGGCACGCAGTCAATACAGTGCATCAGAACCACAACGCATATTGTTATAGGGTGTGGTTATATGCGAACAGAAAATTCTGACTTCGCAATACTTCTATTCTTGCCCTCTGTTGAAAATATATTGTTAACGGATGCAAACGTTTTTAAAGAACTATCTTTCCTGTCGGCGAGCTGTCACTGAGTCTCTGACCGGCTGATTGGTCGCCCTGAAATTGTCATTCTTGATTTTCGCTGTGTGTCTATGGATGGAGAAAACAACTTGAAGAAAAAAAGCCATGAATTATTATGTTGTGCATGCTGCGTCGTTGTTTTTATAGTTGTTCATATGATTAACGGTTTGACATTTGCGAGGGTTTTATATTGAGAGAATAAGTTTATTTCCCTATTTTCCGATTACACAACCAATGTTCTTTTGCCCGCTGAACGAGTATACACTCCCAAATGACATCACTGTTTATAAATCCTGGCTGTAAGCCTTTGTCACTGATTGCGAATACTCAGATCTTCCAGAGAACAGTCCTCCAACCGATAATCATGTACCATCTTTATACACACCTAAACCGGATGCATCTTTCCTGACTGTAGCCAGCAATCTCTAGGGTCTATCAGACATTCGCAAATTTAGTAAGAACACTTGCCACTCAATATAGAACTAGCGCATGGGCGTTTCGAGGAACAATTGTGTGCTTTTCGAAAGTTTCGAGGTTCTCTAAAAGTCCACATGGGTTTAAAGGCAAGCAATTGTTGTCACTGCTTAGTGCTTACCAATCGTAAATGCCTCCGTGCACGTCCTAGCTATCACAGGCACAGAAGGATATATCCGCTGGCTCTCCTGAAAACAGAACGAAAACCGCTAAAATAACTGAAATGTATTGCGAAAAGGTTGTTACACAGATCCTAACTTCAAGGTTAATATGCAAGCCCAATGTATTCAGTTCTACTGGAAAGAAACTTGTTAGCAAAAATACCGACACAGATCGATACATTGAAGTTGTTAATGGAAGCGGATGTCTTGATTTTTCTTAACCGGTTTAGGGGGCCACTCAAACTGAATGGAGTGTTATGGAGGGGAAAAATTTTGCAACCTTTACAGCCGTGCCGCGGCATTGCGGGAGCAATCGAATTCTACCTTCGCCATCCGAATTTTTAGTGACAGAACGTTTTCAAGAGTAGACGATCTCACATGGTAATTGGGCTATTTTCGTGGTTTTATAAAAGTTTAAAAATACACATATATTCGTTCAAAAAATTTTCATTTTCTGGTTGGGAAAGCAGCCAACGTGAGCAAATTGGTAGGGTGATCACACAGCTGCGTGGTCGTGCCACCAATCATGCCACCTCTAGGGACAGAAGACATTTATGGTAAGCTCAAGTCCTTCGGAATTAAAAACACTGGTTGAATAGAGTTTATTCCTGTTGGGTTAACACGTTGAATTATCATTTTACACAACGAGTGACACTCGAACAATTTTCAATCTTCAATTTTCAATTTTCAATTTTCGAACGCGGAGATGGCCAGGCGGCACTCCAGCCAGCAGCAGGCCAGCCGCCAGCTGCAGCAGCCTCGTCCGAGCCTCCCTCCAGCGACTTAGTGCACCAAGCCACAAGCTGGAAGACTTCCTGCTCCCCACGGGATCGGACACCTTACGACGGGAGGTCTTCGAGCACCTCCTCAAGTTCCTTGTTGGGACAGGAGTGGTGCAGCGTTTGTAGTCATGGAGCTTCGGACGAGACGAACGCGACATAGACTGTGTCCCACTCTCTTCCTTCTTTCTCTTTCTCTCTTCCTGTCCTTTGAAACCACCCCTTCCCTTACCTGGACTGGGTTGTATGGGGGCGAACTCCCCGACCGAGTTCAACAATATCCCGAGTTCTGTTCTCTTCCCTGCTTTCTTAATAAATCACCACCACCAAGTGTAGGCAAGACTTTGAAGGTGTAGGCAAAATCTCGCCTTTCGCCGACATTCACACTAACCTAAGAAGTTATGTGGTGAATATTTAAAGTGGGAAATCTGCCACACTTAAGTATTTTCGCAAGAACTGTTCTGCCGGTGTTCTGGAAAATGTCTTTCTTTGAAACTGAAA
The DNA here is from genome assembly GCA_013339765.2 of Haemaphysalis longicornis. NCBI lineage: Eukaryota > Metazoa > Arthropoda > Arachnida > Ixodida > Ixodidae > Haemaphysalis > Haemaphysalis longicornis. The sequence continues at coordinate 47,445,103 of CM023456.1, forward strand.
GTTTTAGGGTGTAGTTCTTTTTGCTCTCAATTATTTTCTAGCTAATACAAATGGCCAATAAAGATGATAGGCTCAACACCCAGAGTTATTCCTCTTGCTGCAGTATCTGGAAATGTGACACTTCAAATTTTTTAATGTGTCCTTGCAGACTGGGTGAAGTCCTGTGATGGTACGCCTTGCGTGTTCCTGTTAGAAATTGCCAGAACAAACACTTCCTTTTATTGCATTCACGCTCTTTCTCATTCAGTCGAAAAGAAATAACTAAGATAATTGCCAAATATCACGGGCAATCGTCTCAATGCACGCATTTTCACCCTACCCAAGTACGCAAACTCCCGCTTTCTGACTATGTGTCCGCATGTACCGTAGCATCTTTTTCCAATCGTCTACTTGGGGTAATGCCATCTCCTCACTACCCTGCCTCGACGCCCATACTTATGAATACTTCAATCACGTGTGTTCATATTCTACATTCGTATATACGTCATTTTATCACTTACACGGAAACAGATAAATCGGATTTGGGTTAGTTGGGTCCCCGTCTTTGTTACGACATTCTTCAGGCGCTTGTATCGCGAGAAGCACACAGCCTCTGCATCAAGTGTTTAGGACGGCGAGTATGCAACTATCGTGTCATTAAATTACAAGGGATTATATCCAACTGCAGCTAAGCGCAATAGCCTACTATTTTGTACGATGTACTTATCTGTTTAAAGCCCTGTTACTCCTCAAGCTTACTTCCAAAACGCACCTTTGACATTGCAAGTGAGTAATGAAAACTAAGTATTCCGTGTTTCTACTTGGCTGGTTTACCTTAATGGCGCACTCCAAATACATCATCTGCTTCAAGTCTTCGGAGGTGACGTAGCGATCTATGTCATCTCCGAAGATAGAGTCCAGCTCATCATGAATGAGCTTCTGATGATCAGGATGGTGGCCAATGAGAAAGAGCGCCCAGATGATCCCAGTAGCCGTTGTGTCGTGGCCCTGAAAAAAAGTATAAAAATGCATGCTTTCGAACTTTCTGCTAGTGAAATGTCCGTTCCATGATAAGTGCAAGCCCGGCACTTTTTGGGCATCGCAAAACGTTAATAAACGCGTTGATGGGCCGGCCCCACCTCTGAATCAACCTAAAGGATACCAAACCACTCTTAGTTTCAAACATAAGGCGTATAATTGAGCTAAGCAAACATTTTACAATATAGAAAATCACGGGTCTCGAAAAAAATATCGGCATTGTTGGGACTCGAGCCTGGGCGCTCATTACGGTACCCGTGGTCCTACCCCTGGGTTACTGAATCAGAACAGCGGAGCTCTTTTTTGAGTTTTATGCACGAATAGAAGAAGTGTTCTAAGCCAAGGAGTAGATTTCGCGGGATAAGCACAGGAAATAGCGGGCTTGTACCCACTATGGAGCAGAATCTCTCTGTTATTATGTCGCGCGTTCATAGTAGGCACCAGCAGGCAATTAGCCCTTCTAAGTGTATTCTTCCACCCTACTGCACAAAGCCTAACCCTGCACTTTAAGTTTTATGGCAGTAAACTTCAAACCAAATAAATCACGTGACCCATTCCACTGCACTTGCAGCGGCGCTACTAGAGAAAAGTAGCACTCGAACTCCAAATTTCCCGCCAAGTGGTAAAACCCAGAAAGGTGCAGGGAAATAAGGGCTACTGCGTGGAGTGCAATAAGCGCGAGAGAGGACTCCAAAACATCATTAAAGAGTCTAATCCCGGCCTTTGGTCACCTTGGTGTCACCTGAATAGCACTACATCAAAATGCACTCGGCAGGTCAAGTATCGTCTGAAATGCAGAAGGGATGCAAATGTACCCATCAACGAAGTGACTTTAAGAAAGCGTTTTAATGATCCGAAGGAGCAAAGTAACCTCTTCTGAAGGCCTAGCAAAATGTTTCCAAAGTGACAAATATAAAAATATATTATATGAAACATCAACCTTAGCACTTTGTGATCGAAAAGAAAGACTGATTTGTCCTTTTGGTGTAGCTGTCTGTCTACAAGGCGAAACTTCTATATTACACCATTAGTCGTGATTAAGAGTCTTTGTTACTTGTATTTTACCATGTTTGCTCTAACCCATGTATGATTTCAAGGTTTTAGTGGTATGCTGAAGTAGGGCACTTGCACGGGAGATCGTTTTAAAGAGGAAGTTGTATTAAATACAAGAGTACTGCAATGATGTTTCGCCACAGCACAATACCCGTCATTAGAAGTGGTTGAATCTAATCGAAAGTCAACTTATAAAAGGACGTCAGCGGTCTCTCTGAAAATCGTTCTGCTCGGAAAATGAATAGTACCGCAATGGTTACAACCATTTTCAATCTTTGTTCTTAGTACCGCCGGCTCTGAGTAATTCGAAGTCCATTAATTGAAATTTTGGATTAATTGGAAGTGATTTTGCTGGTCCCAGAAAGCTTACATTGCATCCAGTGGGAAGAGCCCCTGATAATTTGAAGCCAGAACCCAATACTTCGGTTAACTGGAAGTTGTTTCAAATAAGAAGCATCGAGGTGACCGTCCTTTCTCGATAAAAATCAAAATTTTCAAGGACAAAAAACCGAGCTGTGTTCCCTACTGACGTCGACGCCATCGTAACTGAGGTAACGCGCAGTTCATAATGAGGCAGGCCAGTTGCGCCTTGCACCAACGTATGCATTGTTCTATTTTGAAGTTCTCAACCTTTGTGTTTAGAGGCGAAGCCCCAAAGGGGCTGGGGCTCTTGGCGTCACCTGTCGTCGTCGTTGTAATCGTCGTCTCATGTAGCCACGGTACTAAAACACCGGAAACCTCGCTTGCGCCTCTTTCTAGAACGTAACGCTTTCTAAAAATTGGGCGCATATCTGCTCCTTTTGTTGCAAATGTCGTCAAAAGACGATAGTCTTTGTAGGCAATTGCCAAGAAAATGCCCCCCTTCGCTTTCCCGCTCACCTCTCATGCTGTTCCTGTTCCGTCGCGCTCATCCCAAAGTAAACACACTAAAGGTTTGCTCAAGGCGATTTGAATTTACTGCGTTCCACTGCTACAGGCGGGGTTCCGCGATGCCAGCGCTGCAGTACGGCAGAGACGCGCGGGAATGGAAGCGGCCGACTACAAGGTTTATAGAACCACGTGGCCGTGGTCCACGTGCGTTCAAAGCAGAACGTCGAACCTAGCTAGTAGAACCTTTCGTTGCTGTTGCCGCGTTATTTTTCATATGCCGCCAGGAGGCGGTGGTTTTATGCAGTCGATGTAGAATATCATTTGTTATCGAAAAACCAAGCACCCAGGAATTTTTTAATAAAGGAGCAATGTAAATTTCCCTTGTGTACTAATTTCGTGTCTTATATTTGCATAATTCCTTGTTCTTGTTCAAGAAAGTTGTCAAGTATGAACATATAAACCAGGCTGAGACGTTCACATTTGGCTGTGAGTATATAAGACTATTTCGCAGTAAGCAATTCACTTTGGCCGAGTGGCTGAATCGAGTTACAGACAGACATACAGACAGACCAAAATTTCTGTGTTTAAGTAGCCCAAGAAAGACTATCCTATTTAAAAAACACCACCGGAACACTCGTTTCCACCTCGCGTTGGAGCGCTTCCCAAGGCGTACTAAAAAACACCCGGACACTCCTTTACGCCTCACGCTAGAGAGCTTCGTGCTTCAAAGACAGGAAACTTTTACAGCAAAGCTGTATACCTCTACCTCCCAACGGTTCCATCTCCGTTGGCAAAAACGCCAAGGCGCCAAGGGGCGGAACTTATACAATGCCTGCTTCGCACGTCCCCAGGTTTCGCTTTATTGGAGATGGCCCGTGATTTTGTGGTCGTCGGGTGCTACGCCTAAGAGAATAGTTTGAAATAGTGCTGGTGACTGCATTTCCTTTTTCACCTTTACGTAGACGCACAATAGCTTCAAATGACATAAGCCATCAGCTCAAAGCATAGCAGCGCTCAAAGAACGCAACCGTTCGCAGATTGACAAGGCGACCATGGTAATAGCAGTATACGCGAAGGAGCCGTTTTTTTGTTTTTGTTATTTAAGCAAAGCCTTGTGGGAGCAGCCTTTGTAGGGGTAGCTTCACACCTCGATTTAAGGGATAAGTCTTACCTATCATTGCAACCCGTGTCGTACGCTCGAACTGCCGACAAAAGTCGATTCTGAACAAAATCAAGGAGGCAGACGCGCTGTGGATAACTGGCAATGCTGTTATTTTGCTTTCTGTTTAGTTGGAAATTCGGTTAATTCGAAGTTTTTTTCGGTCCCCGTGCACTTTCTATTAACGGCAGGAAACTGTATTTTTTACTTTCTTTGTTGCGTGCGAGGCACCTCCTTTAACTCGAGACAATATCGAGGTGGCTGTAAGGCACTATTACGGAGGATCACATTGCGGAACCTGTTTTGGGGCTCATTGGTTCCAGAAGCAGGGGGACAACGTACCGCGAACATGAACGTGTCCACCTCTTCGCGAATGCCATCCTCGGTGATGTTGCCCCTGAAATTCTCCAGAAGTAGAAGGTCCATAAAAGGACGCCGTGTTTTGCGGCCGACATTGGCAGAAGATGCATCTTCTTGGAGCGGGATCAGGCCATTGTCAAGATCCCTGCGTAGCGACTTTTTGCGCTCAGCTATCACCTGTGTCGGTGGTTACCGAAACGACAAACAAAACACGTGTCAGCTTAAGTTAGAATAACTTGGCAGTGGTTCACATATACTACTGCTTATCGTTGTCTCGGCCATTGTTAGTGCGAACTCAAGGTACAATAGGGCTCACAATGACGTAGAACGCGCAAAGACCCTAATGGTTCGGCAATAGTGAGTTTTAGCTGACCGTTTTTCACGCTCCGCTCCGCTCCGATAGCAAGCGGGAGCGCCATTGCGCATGCGTGGCGCGCTTGGCCCCGAACTCCATTGGCTCCAGTTGCGCTGATCCTGCCTCCGATACCGAAGCGGACCGCAGAAAACGGTTAGCTAAAGCTTTCGACACAAGACACATTCACCTTTTCGCAACGACATTCAATTTTGGACGTGAGTGTACATGGCCCAACTTGCAATATTGTCACGATGCCAAAGACGACGCAGTGGTCTTGAAGGAAAACAAATTTACTGGAGTGAACTTGTGTTCCCCTAACAACTCAAATGATACACGGGCGGTGAAGCAGCAGTCAGCAAAGTGACGTATACGCAAGCGAGCGTCGGCGATCGAATGCCGCGGCGTCTGCTCTGCAGGCTTTTATCTTTAGGCGCAAGTGTTTCTGGAACCATCGATTCACATCCAGAACATCGTAGATCACAGAAGATTATTCTGGGCTAGCGACGTTAGGGCGAAACAGTCTGCTTATCTGAATGTGATAGCCCGTGCGGGCATAAAAAATAAAGAAAGGAAGCCGCGCTTTGCTTGGAACGCAGATAACACAGCCGGGGCGTGGCCCTGCAGTAAAAACGAACAATAAATAAACAAACCTATGCATGCTTCGCGGCAATATGCTATGAATGCTGAATGCTGCTGAATGCTGATGCTGAAGTTCTTGCCGCGCTCTGGTAAGCAGCAGATAAAGACTGTTTTCTTCACTAATTAAACGTAGTCATTCCGGATTTTTAAAATACCCCCGTCATTTGGTGCCGAGGCTGCAAGAATTTATGTGAATTGTTTTTTATTGCTTTTGGTTTTTTGGCCATAATATCTCGCGCTGGATAATGTTCATTTTACACAAGAAACTTCTGCATTCTATTTGGTTTCTACTCCCCAAATACCCTAAAATCAACGTAAACAGAATGTTGTCTACATTGTCTAGTTTCTGGATATGTGAAATTCAAACCTTTCGGGTGAAAGAGTGCAGAGAATCAAGGCGCTTGTTATATTCTCGGCCAACTGGCGAGACTTTGAATATTAAATCCGCTTGCAGGAGGGGTTTGAAGATTCGTTCAATGATGATCTGGCCCAACCTGGACATAATCACAGAGTATTTCAGAACCACAAATAGCGTTTTCAATACTTTACATGGCTTGGTGAACGCCTGGGTTACATATATAGTCATGGTGCGTTACTTGGTTGGGATCAGGTTTTTCTTAAAGGGACACTTATGTGTAAAAAGAAGTTGGTCAATATCGGTAGACCACAGTGTTGCGAATACAAATATGCTACCTGGATTACCAGCAGGTGCTTAATTTCTTTATACAAGAGAAATTGGCAAGAATCGTGAGGTGGCTGTCAACTAGATTGATTAATTGCGGTTGCATTTTCTATACCTGCTCTAAGCCAGCACTACCTTCTGGGAAATCTTTCTGCTGCATGCCGCTGAGAGGTGCGGGGCTGGATGACCTAGGTTGTTTAGGCGCCAACATACAAAGGTCCTCGGAAATGTTTAGTTTATAATTTTCAAACTGTAGCTTTTGCAACAGTCCTGAGGCACACACTGCTCTCCCTTATACCGTGAATTCAGAGGGCGACCTCTGCTGTGGCGAACTGCATTGGTACCTGTAGACTGCGACCACGTAGGGACTGTTCTCGTCACCTTGCGCAGAAATGGTAGTTCCCATGACTGTTTCTGAAAACCAAATGGGCGTGCATTGGTAGGGCTGCTTAACGAGGGCTGTCCAAGAAAAAAGACTGCTTCGCCAATTTATTAGGTATACTCACCACATATGATGTCTAAGGTGCACGCGGTAACAAGGGGCACCACGTTAAAGTTCCCCTTCTTGCTTGAGAGCGTTCCAAGCTTCGTGGCAAGGATTAACGAATGGGCGTTGATGGTGTCTATAAAGTCCTCCAGGATCCGAAAGTGGAAGGCAGGCGTGATGAGACGCCGCCTCGCGCGCCACTTCTCTCCAGCACTGATGGAACAAACAAAACATCTACATCCGTGCTCTTTGGAGAACGTTTGTAGGGGAACCGACCACTGGCTCACCCCACTATGTTCCTCCTCATAACTTTGGTCCTCAAAGGTGCGGGCGGATGGAGCACCGAGGTTTCTTTTAAGGAAAAATTCACTACTTGTGCAACTCATTTTATTGGACGACAAATTACTGTTGATCGTTCGAAATGGGGTCAGAGTCTGTTCCCTTAAAAACCATGTTATTTTGTGCCTAATTAAATCAATTTTAAATAAGTATTTTCTGCCTTATAAGTTTCTTGGTCCTGCCCTAAGAGCAGTGCTTGTAATAAACGAAGAGTATAAACGATAGGTATATTAGGTTCTTTTGTAAGATGAGACGTCATCACCCCGATACAAAGGGGATATCAGAGCAATCATAAATCATCATCATCATCATCATTACCATCTTAATCGGTGCGCGAAAAAGCACAGAACATGACTGCAGTGAGTTGTTCGATGTACCAAACTATGCCCCACCTAGCGTGAAAAAATACCTCGATGCCAAATAAGTTACGTGCAGCACCACACGATCTAGTCATCGCCACACAGGAATGAAATCGGCGCGCTACAACGCAGAACGGTAAAACATTCGGAGCGTATGTATGCGCGCAAGTGCGAGGCAGCGTCGTGATGGACCGAGTCGCGTGCGTGTGCAAGTGAAAGCCGATTACCACTCAAGGTCGGTCACCTGTCCAAGGACAACAACAAAGAATGCTGTTGCCGAAAATTTTGCCGCGCTGAAGACAAACTTACGTGATTTGTACAAAGGTCGCTTGCGATTCGCCAGCGCTTGTGCCGGCTGGGCAGTGGGAGCATGGCTCGGCTCGGGAGACGGCCTCATATGCACTAGCTGCTACGCTACCATCGTTTCTAAATCGGCGTGAGCGTGAACATGTCTTCAAAACCGTTAATCGTTTTTTTTTTACTCAACCGCGCATTAGCCGGCTCTTGTGGAGACCTCCGAGGACGAATAACGAATCCCTTGATTAAAAAGAAGTATCCACGATGTATCTCCACGAGTAGGCTCTTATAGCAAATAACCAAAATAATACTGTATGTTTTAGGTGCGGAGTACCCTAGGACCGCACAATGTCCGCCTACGTCCGTGCGCATAGCCTTTTACAATCGCAAAAAATCCCACTGGCACCGGCAGGATTCGAGCCTGTGTCTGGTAGACCAGACAGAGTTAGTGTCAGTCATCTTACCCATTGGCCTACGACCATTTATTTTTCTTTATTAAATTGGCCTACGACCGTGAGTTAGTACCCGAAAGTCAAACGGGTTGCTCCCTTCTCTGTAATAGTGCGGAGTACCTTAGGACCTCACAATGTCCGTCCGCGTCCATCCGTGCGCACACCACCATCAAGCGAAAATCAAGCGAAATTCGATTTGAGCCGTGAGTTGCAGTTTCATTTAGGGAATAATCAAGGTGCAACTCACGGCTCAAATCGAATGACGGTCGGGGCGCAAATCGGATGTCACCTTGGATGTCATTTCGAGTCCCCGTACTCCGCCCCCTCGCCATCATCCACGGAGTGGAGATTCTGCTATTCTTTCTTGTTCCTCGGCTTTTTTCATTAGAGTATGTTTATTGTCTTTCTTTTGTATGCGTTCTAGTATATCGCCACGAATTTTGCCATGGTGTCTCCTTTTTCAGCAGAATAAAAAACGCCAGGTTATCAAATTCTGTGTTCGAACCGCTGCTCCCATTCGCGCTTTTTCAGGTATGTCGAGCCGTGCAGTTTTGCTTGAAAGGAAAGTAAATTTGTAGTAACTAACATAGATCGTCTGAGTCACACTGAGAATGTCCTCTCTCTAACTAGGTGGTTCCGGGACGGACACCGCTACGAGGAAAATTCATGCAAAGAAACTACCGCGACCCTTTATACGACGATGCTCCACTGCTCATCTCTTTTTCGGACTGCTTTTTCGATGCTTGTATTTTAATTTAGTTTCTTTAGTGACATAAGTTGGCTTTAGGAACCCTGTTATACAACTTGCTTTTTTCTTTGCTACGCGACCATGATGTTTTCTCTCCCGCACTTTATTATGCACTAACAACCCTGCTCCATTTCTCAGTTCACTACTGTGTGATATTAGCAAAAACAAAGCATGCTATTGGGTTCCTGAAGTACCACTAAATGAAAGCTGCAGGTTATTTCAAGGTGAAATTTCTCAGCAGCTCATGGAATCATGGGTGAGAATTCCGTGGGTATAAGTGTGAAATGATTTCACTTTCTCAAACCGCTGAATGGCTACCTTGTGAGTAATCCAGTGCCTAGCCAACTGTGCAGCATTGCGTACTGGTGCGCTTTAGTCAACATCTTGGGACTTGAGAGAATTTCCTGAAACAGAAAAAAGAGACATCTGCATTAGGGTGTAAACCGAGTCTAACTACTAAGGATTTTGTTTCTTGTTATAAGAGTCCCTCTGGCAATGAAAATAGCGCATCCAGTTTTACAAAGTAGAGCATTCTAAAACTGCCTGTAAGGATCGCACCAGGAGAAAAACCCTTGAAGACCACCTTCACCACGTCGTACTTGCACGTATTCCTGCAGTTTTCATAAGTGTTAAGTAAACAATTTCTAGCAAATTCTCGGGGCATTCCTACCAGAAAAAAAATTGGCCGCGTATCTGCTGCTTTTATTGGCAATGTCGACTAAAGACGACAGTCTTTATCGACTTTTGCCAAGTAAATGCCTCCCTTCGCTTTCCCGCTCACCTCTCATGTTGTTACACTTCTATCGGAAAAGGAAAAGACACCAAAGGTTTGTTTAAATCATAATAAATTTACGGCGTTCCACTTCTCCAGGCCGGGTGTCTCGATGCCAACGCTGCCGTACGGCGAAGACGCGCGTGAATCGAGGCGCCCTACTTCAACGTCTATAGAACCACGTTGCCCTACTCGACGTGCGTTCCAAGGAGAACGTGGAATCTATTTACCTTTCGTAACTTTGGCCGGTTGATTTCTTAAAATGGCGCCAGAAGCTATAGTGGCGCGGGCGACAGCCGGCGACGGCGGAGTGAATTTTTTTAAAGACGATATTCTTTCTTGGACTACTTAAACCCAGAAATTTTGGTCTGTGTGTATGTCTGTCTGTGACTCTATTCAGCCACCCGGCCAAAGTGTAAATTGATACTGCGCAATAGTCTTATATACTCGCAGCCAAATGTAAACGTCTAAGCCCGGTTTATATGTTCATACTTGTCAACTTTGTTGTATAAGAACAAGATATTACGCACATATAAGGAAGGGAGTTAGTACACAAGGGTTGCTTACAGTGTACCTTTATTAAAAAATTCATGGATGCTTGGTTTTTCGATATCAAATGATTTTCTACACCTACTGCAGAAAACCACCACCTGCTGTTGCACGCGCCACCTCCTAGCGGCATATGAGAAATCACGCGGCAACATCCACGAAAGGTTCCACTAGCTAGGTTCTACGTTCTGCTTGGAACGCACGTGGAGCACGGCAACGCGGTTCTATAAACCTTGAAGTCGGGCGCCCTGATTCACGCGCGTCTCCGCCGTACTGCTGCGCTGTCATCGAGGAACCCGGCCTGTAGCAGTGGAACGCGTTAAATTCAAATAGCCTTGAGCAAACCTCTAGTGTTCCGACCTTCGGATGAGCGCGAGGGAACAGGAACTGCAAATATTCCTTCTGTAATAATTTGTTATCTTATATTTGAGTAATGTCTTGTTCTTTTTCAATAATGTTGACAAGTATGAACATTACACCAGACTTATACGGGTAGATTTAGCTGTGACTATATAAAACTATTGCGCACTCCTTGTTTTACTTTGCCCGGGTGGCTGAATGGAGTCACAGACATACTGGCAGACATACAGATAGACCAAAATTTCTGGGTTTAAGGAGCCCAAATAAGGCTATCGTCTTTAAAAATTGGCAACAATCCATGCTGTGAAGGTGGTTTGAAAGCAAAGCTTCAAACAACATTCACAACAACTGCACAAGCGACGCCACTTGAACTCACATAGTTGGCTCTACAAAGAGTGAAACCAGAGGTTCTGCCCGCCGTTACCTGGAATTCGCGGGGGCGGCGCCCCGAACGCAGCAGCAGCGTCGGCCACGTCCGGCCTAGAGCGGCGGACGCCACCGCTCCAGCCCGACCGTGAGTCGGGAGAACGGAAAATGGAGAGGAGCGTCTTTCGAAGGCAGATACCGCGGAACCTAGCGATCCTGATGTGCTAGCTTGGGGCTACACCACCGCGCGACACAAGCGCAGACACAGAATCAATTCGGCATGTGAGCTGAGGGATTCCCATTCATACCAATTTAAACTAGTTTAGTAAGTTTGAGAATTGTGGGTAAGCTGAGGGAACTTTTATAACCACTATTTATCAGAACCAGTTTCCCCTTTCACCGTTTGTAATACCTGTTAAAACACAACCGAATTGATATTCACCAATTTATAAAACGGAGTCCCATTCGTGGCAAGCAGTGCGCAAAAGGTACCGTTTCTCTACCGGCCTGATGTCTGTATGTGGTTTGTACATTTTGCTTTCCCGCCCTACAAACCAATCCTTAACGTATGTTTGCCGTACTACCACTTACTTCCGTCGGGGGCGGGTTACCGTGGAGGCGCTGTCAAAAGAGTTAATCAGGCCGTGAGATGGGACCGCGCAATGACGCGAAGGTGCACCAAACCAGGCACAAACCAACCGCGGCTGAAGCAGACGACAAAGTCGTACCGCCGACGCCACGGCCGGTGAGCAGCACCCCCGGGCGGGGAACGCTGGGTAAATTCACGGCGCCATTTCTAGCGTGCTCCATGAGTGAAACCCTCCGCACCACCCTCTGTTCCCCCGCCGCCGCCTCCGACGCGTTAAGAATTTGTTGTCCCGCACGCCACGAAAGAACCGTTGGCTGCTAGAGATAGAAAGCTTTGCTATAAATATTTTTGTTAGGCTTTAAATGTACGCCATGTTTCAGTGTAAAGAAATCTACTTGGAATGAACTAATGCTGCTGCTGCTAGAGCTTGAATAGACTGCTGATAACCATTACGTGCACTTCAAAAACAATGCACCCGAGTAAGAAAGAATTCAAAGACGTTTCCATCACGCGAATACGAATGGCGACTCTCAGGTGGGGGAACACCTGTGTGTTAATCTCAGTTCTTGTCTTTGTTTTGCTATTTGCCCTAGGAGCACACCGGAAATGTGAGCCAAAATTTGGCCGTCAATGTGCCAACAAAGAGAGGGACACAAGTTCAAAGACAATGAGAGTGCGCAGTTGTTGTGGCGCTCATCTTCACACCACTGCTGACGTTGGGGCACCTCAAGGCGAAGAGCGGCCCGCCACTTGCCTCTGCCATGCTCCTGCTGAAGGGGCTCGACTTACACACCTGATGACACTAACTTACCTTCATTTGCTAACCAGCGACATCCGTCGCCCGATCTATTAAAGACATCGCCACGTCCCGAGGAGGCCCCCCAGTGCTCATGAGAGGTGATTAGCGAGTTTCAGCCAGCCCATAGGGCACGTCTATATGGTGTTGGAGAAGGTGGCTTATTCGTTGCAGTGTAGTATTGGCTAGGGAGATAGTCAGGCACGTGTGCGCCAGTGTTGTGTAGGCTAGAGCACTGCACGGGCCCGGGCCGGCCCGAAAGCCCGGGCCCGACCCGGCCCGCGGGCTGGGCCGGGCCGCCCGAAGTCGATTATTGGCGGGCTCGGGCCGGGCCCGGGCTCAATGCCGCGGGCCCGGGCCGGGCTCGGGCTCGACGCCGTGGGCCCGGGCCGGGCTCGGGCTTGAATTCATAGGCACGGCCGTTAATAGGCCCGGCGTGAAGTATAGAAAAGAGCATCAAAATGAATATTCTTATTTTTTTTTGCGCGCTTCTTGCTGTTAGTTGTACGCATTATTTTAAAAACGTGTTTTGCTAGGTCCAGTTGGTCACTATACTGCAATTTTAATGACATTTCTTGTACAACATCAAGATTTTCTATTTTGTTGTATAACATACCAAAGATACGATTACAAGGAATGCCTAAGTGGGGAAGGACTTAATTCAGACATTCTGGAGCTGTGCACATATGTCTATGTATGTGCACGTGTGTTTTAGATATCGCACCAATCAAAATGCGGCTGCCGTGGCCGGGAATCAAACACGCATGCCTGAGAAACACCACCGTTTAACGACCACTGCATGTGAAGTATGTACTTCAACGCGCGTACATACTCGTTTGCTCAAATGCGGATCGAAAAATGTCAGCAATACCAACTTGTGGCCTAGACAACCACGTGAAGTTGCCAAGAGTCTGGTCATCAAAAGTGATGGTGTCTCTCGTGTAAGAATACGAGCTATTATTACGCCGATGTGGCGTGAACTGCAGACGGTGAAAGCAAAACTGTGCACTTTTAAACCCTTATTTTTTGCGTTTCAGTTCATGACGTGCTTGTACAGACTAGATGCTCCGTCTGATCGCCCGGAATATAATAAACAAACTTTCTTTAGCGTCAAAGACCGGGCTTCGTCACACACGCGCGGGCCCTCCCTAGGCCAAAAAATAAATTACCGGGCCGGGCCGGGCCCGGGCTTGAGATGACGGGCCCGGGCCGGGCTCGGGCCAGGCTCACTTATGAATGCCCGGGCCCGGACCGGGCTCGGGCTAGGTGTTACGGGCCCGGGTTGGGCTCGGGCTTCGCGAAGCGGGCTCGGGCCGGGCTCGGGCCTTAAAATCAGGCCCGTGCAGTGCTCTAGTGTAGGCAGCCTGTGAATCAGGGGCAGTACGCGAAGGGGTCTGCCTGACCAACAATGTGCCGCTACAATAGGCGCTCTCATTCTTTGCGTACGGGCCCTGTCAATAAAAGGCGGAAAGGGAAAGAGTGCCTCGCGAGAAGAAGAAAAAAATTACAGCCGTTGTGCTCCACTTGAAAGCTGTCGCAAGTGCAGAGCAGTGATTCGCCATAATGTGCTGTACCGCCGTTATTCAAATTACCCGCCGTCGCAGTGCTCGCGCGCCCCTGACTGAAACTGCGGCAGCGAGAGTTCTGTTCTTTTTGTGCTTGCTTTAATTTTGTACGCTGGAGCTGTTTTGCGTCAGTTCAAACGCGCGATTTTTTAAAGGCAATAGTCTTTCTTGGGATACATAAACCCAGAAATTTTGGTCTGTCTGTCTGTCTATCTCTCCGTCTGTCTGTCTGTGACTCGATTCAGCCACCCGGCTAAAGTAAAGCAATGCCTGCGGAATAGCATTATGTAGTCACAGCTAAATCTACGCATCTAAGCCCGGCGTAATATTCATACTTGTCAACATTGCTGAAGAAGAACAAGACATTACGCAAATATAAGACAACAGATTAATACAGCAGTGATATTTGCAGTGTTCCTTTATAAAAAATCATACATGCTTGATTTTTGCGAAATAAATAGTTCATCAACTGCACGAAAAAAATTCACTCCGCCGTCGCCTGCTGTCGCCCACGCCACTATAGCTTCTGGCACCATTTTAAGAAATCAACCGGCAACAGTTACGAAAGGTTTCACTAGATAGGTTCCACGTTCTTCTTACAACGCACGTGGAGTAGGGAAACGCGGTTCTATACGCCTCGAGCTAGGCCTGTAGGGGCGCCACTGAAATCCCCCTAGCGGCCCGTTTCGAAAGCAGCCGCGGGAGTTCCCGGCCCGCCCCCCACTGTCACCGCTGCTTTCGTGGCCCGTTCTTGACTGAGCTTTACCATTTGTAGGCGCTGGAAATACATATTTATGTGGAGCAGTCACTCTGTTCGCAAATGTGGCCCATTTACAAGAGTGTAAATGTGTCTGACGCGATCTTAGTCTGGTACATTCGTCCTGTGCCAGCGCCAGGTGTGCGTCACAGGTCGGCGTCGCGAAACCGGGATATAAGTAGATGATTGTGATTCCACTGTCCTGAAATTTACTAACAGTGTCTCCGTAAGCATAGCTTCCTCAGATGGTCATGCTATGGCTATACACTACGATGCAAATCAGCTTTGTGCGCTTATATAACCTAGCGGAGCACTCATACCTGACAGCACGTCAGATATGCTTGCCATTATTATACCTCAGATATTGATCACTACCCTGGACATAAATTTCACGAACATTCTATGAAATAAGTACGATGGATGATCCAAAAATTATACCCCGGGATCAGCGCACGGAAAAAAAAATAAATGCTGGGGCGTCTTGTCGTGATCTGAGCGTCCCCAAACATTCATATATGCTACATATATCCTCCGCGAGCAGCGTGGAAAAGGGCGTCTAGAGTAATGTGCGTCCGCGACTAAACGTTTCTTCGAAGCATAGTCATATGACGCACCGTGCCTGCAGAATCTAGCACAAACGGAAATCAGACGGCCTTATCAGATACCCCATTCTTCTAACAGCACCTTTTATCAGTTGTGAACTTGTATGCTTCAAAAAATGCGTCATCCGAGTTACCAGCTGTTCGTTGAAGTCTATACACTAGAGTAAGATGAACGCGTAGCTTGTGTGTGTGATTAACAAAACGTTCATTACTTGATTTCGCTCCGCATTCGTACACAACGATATTTAAGCGTCCTCCTTCCCGCCCCCTCCCCATGTCTCGCGAAATAGCAGCGCGTTTCGCACACTAGTTGGTCTCGTGAGTCCTACCCGACTTAAGTCTACACGAACTTCTTTAGCATTTCAGAAGCTGCACTGGGATTTTTTTCATTTCCGTACGAGCTATTCTGTTTCTTCCGGGCTTGCAGACCATTTATTTTTCCGTGGTTTAATTACTTTTCTTGGTTCTTGCTATAAGGCATGAGTGCACATATTTCACGACGCAGAGCCTTGGAATATACTTAACATTTTCGGGTGACTTTTATTCTTATAAAATGCACAAGTTATTATCAGGTATTGGGTAATCACATCCCCGAAATATATTTTTCTACGACGTATATATTCGATACGAGGACGCATTCGTTGTCCGCGCTGCAAAACGAAACACACCTTTTACTGTGCCAACATCAGGTCAAAACGAAGCGACAATAAAATTCACTTGTGCCGAACGTATTCGGAGGTGACAGCGGTGGTATGCTGCGCCGTCGCCGACGCCCGTAACAGCGGCCAAGAAGGGCGCAGAACCGCCCTTCCAAGACGCAGTGGCTTTTGAATTGCCCTAAGCGTACTATTTACTTACAGACGTCACCATACCAAATTTTTTTTTTTAGGGCGCCGAAGAGCAAAAAGAAGCGAAAGAGAACGAAACACTGCATGAGCCCCTATCAGCCGCGCAGCGCTAATCCCGTCAACGCCGCGGAGAAGCGGTGGCAGGCTGCGCAGCGATCGCAAAGCTCGAGGCGTATAAACGTTGACGTAGGCCGCCTCGGTTCACGCGCGTCTTCGCTGTACAGCAGCCGCTGGCATCGAGACACCCGGCCTGGAGCAGAGGAACGCGGTATATTTAAAATGATTTAAGCAAACCTTTGGCGTCTTTCCCTTTGGAGGAGCGCGACGCAAGAGGAACAAATTGAGAGGTGAGCGGAAAGGCGAAGGGAGGCATTTATTTGGCAAAAGTCGATAAAGACTATCGTCTTTTGTAGACATTTGCAACGAAAAGACCAGATACGCGGCTAATTTTTTTCTTGCTCTGTCGCTTTTTTAGGTTACTATAGCGTTCCTGACTAAATGAACGCGGACGCTGCCGGTTAATTACGTATATTTGGCTGAAATTTACATTTAGTTTTCTTTGCGCTAAACAACAGGGAGATTTAGGACAAGCGCCAGCAGTTGATGAGTTTCGACCGCTCATGACTATACAAACCGCTTGGCTTTGGAAGCGTCTCGGGTAAACTGGGAAAGACACCGTTACCACGGGACGCCCTGTTGCTCTACTTGGGTCTAGCGAGCGAGATGCGGTGACAAGGGAAGTGCCTAAAATGCTCTCCCCTTAAAAACGTTACTAGACAACACCAAGAAGCGTCACTAACTGGCGCAGCGCATGGTAGTGCCGAAAGTGCGTCGTCTGCGACCCTACTTCACTGCCGAGCTGCCGTTAATGTGTCCCTAACTGTATAATTTCATGAACAGCGGCTGCTGTATGTTCGAATGACGATTAGGGTCGCTTATTAAGATGCAGCGATTACGACACCGCAAACAAGTAAGCGCATATACAGCCTGACCGGGCTGACATGGCCCCATCTCGCGTGTCAAAAGGATATCACCTGCTTTAATTTTATACCTCGCAAGTTGCAGGGAACAAACGGCCGAAGTATGTTGTTACAAATATTATTGCTCACAGTTCCAGCTCGTTAAGTTGAACGGTATAGCATCAATGGCGGGAAATTCTACGCGCCGCCGTTAGCCCCGAAGGGTTGGCTATATTCAATATTAAACAACCGGAACGATGCACTAGTGGATACTGACAAATACGGAACCATTTCGCTTTTCTTTATAGCGTGCTGGAGGGTACGGGATACGTCCGATGAATGAATGAATGAATGAATGAATGAATGAATGAATGAATGAATGAATGAATGAATGAATGAATTATTGTCAAGGAAAAGGAAAGGAAAGTCCACCAGCAGGCGTAAATTGTCACACCTAGGGGTGGACACCGGAACCCCTCGTCAGATCCACGCCCTGCCTTGTTTTCAGGCGTGTGCAACACAGCACTGCTTACATGCCGCTTATACACAGTGCCTACCATGCTCTGCCCTCTAACTGTACCAGTGCTCGTGTTTGTCGCTTTACTAACGGCATTGGCTGCCTGTCGCTCCTTTTGTTGTCCACTGGCAGCTGAGTTTTGTCGTCGTGATTCCCATAGCTTCCCCTTTTACTGCCTCCACCTTCTCCATTTACAACTGATTGGAAGCTTCAAAAGAGGTCACGTGAACAGGTGGCAACCTTCGCTTCGACTTGACGTCGGCCGTATGACGTCGGCAACGGCGGTAATGCGGTGCCTTTGCTCCCAAGTGCTCTTTCTTTCCTGCTCTTCTGTCGCCCGCTGTTTTGATGGATGGGCGCTGAAAAGACAGCTCAGGATACCTCATCTACGCTTACACATAATTATAGGCAGGTATTTTGCTCACGGGGGTTGATGTCGAGTCAAAAGCCCTGTCGCACAAGGTTTGCCAGCCAATAAACCAATGCTGGAAAATAATGTTGCCATCCTCAGACATGCTGCGTTTATATAAATGTGCCTTTTACTTAGTTCAACACTGTCCTGCGAAAGGGTTGAAATACTAAACGCGAGTTATCGTATCAGGTGGCCTTACTCATTGTCCAAGAGAGTTTCCCTGATCTGAATTTGAGGCAGTGATTTAAACTTTGAGCATTTAGGAAATATCGTTTAATGTAGCAATATTTCCATGCAATATTGGAGGGCAACAGAGAATAACTTTACGTGACTAATGGCTATGCTTCGAAGAAATGGTAAGACTGGAACTAAACACTGGAATATTTTGTCCTTCATAAATATTTAGATATTCTGCGAAGGCGAGTAAATGCGTTAGATTTTAAAAAAATAGCACAGTGTACCATATGAAAGTCCATGTAAACTTTCCTCGAGTATCACGGAGCCAGTTCATCAGAGTGGTTAAAGCACCTTAGCGAAGATTTCCGCACCCAAGATATCACCAAGTTTTAAGAGGAATAAATGTGAAAAAGAAAATGTCAAAGGGTGCTGGGATTTTTCCACTGTGGACAAATTGCAAAAAAAAATCTTCAACCCATACCGAATTACCTCAACGTACTCTGGCTTGAAGACCGTCAGCATAGGCATAAAACCGCTGTACCATAGGAACCAGCCGAACCTCTGGAATGTCGCATGGTGACCCCTCACTGCATCGAAAATCACTAAAGCAAGAGAAAGACATTACATTTGCAGCATGAAACCGATCTTTTTTACTTTTAGTAGGCTTTACAATATTCCTCTGAACGGATACACAAACATTAGCAGCGTACAATCGAAAAGCGCAATTACACTTGTTCTTCTGATGCACTGTGAACGCGTTTACCGTTACCTGTCATATCATCAATTAAACACATAATGTGAAATGACCAACGTCCCTGTCAGCGTTCATGTAGCTGGAATGGGGATCTAGTTTCACTGCGGCGTACCCTTTAGCTTAATATTAAATCGGTGACTACTGGCCCGGAACTTTGGTATACAAGGGTTCAGAGGGGCACCTTCAACGTAGTGGCACTGTATTTCTCACGCGTGGGGAATGCGTTTGTTAAGCTCATTTCGTCTAAATAGGAATTCGGAGAATTTAGGAATGAACGGGGCTGATATATATCGTCGCAAGTGCACGAACGTTGACGCACCACATGAGCTGAGGGGGCTGCGGGTCATCACTAATATTTGTTCTGAAAAAGTTCCGTGCTTTGTTTTGAGGCCAATTTATTTCCGCCATTACGAACGCTGGGACTGAAAAATTCTTGGCGCGGTCAATACAAAGTTAGGAGAACCAATTTAGGCTCAACAAAACCCGAGATACTAATGATGCGTGCACTATGACATCGTAACCAAGACGGGCAAATGCAATGTTGTGTTCAGCTGACACGCAACTTTGCCAAGGATAGTATCGTTTTTCTGGCACATGTCTGAGTGTTTGTGGCTTCGCGGTCGATTTTCTCGATCACATAAGTTTTTTGAGGTGCAGCAGAGGTTCAACGAATGTTTCGAGTATTATTTATTTGTGTGTGTTTAGGAACTCTATGTTCATATTACGTGAAGGATACTTTGCCGGAATAATCAAGTTGTTTAACTCTTTCTCAAGAACTGGGAAGGTAGAATCTCTGTGTCTTCTTCTCCTTAATGATGAGAAAGCTTCTATGGCACCATATGTCTAAACATCAAATAGAATGTCTTTTTTGGCAGGTAGAAACCGGTTCGAAATCTCCTCGTTGTCGTAAGCGAAATGGTCGAGGTAAGCTTGTAGGTTGAGCGGGGTCGTCGTTGGCGGTAGGGTTTTCAACACTATCCGTGCTTGGTCAACCGAGCTAGCTCTACAACTCCTGTCCTGCTGCTCTCATCAGCCTACGACTGCTGCGCCTTGCACTCTTTGCGGGCCTTGGCCAAGTCTACAGCAGTTCTCTGTGACGCCGTAGAGCTACTCGGTTGTTGCACACGGCATCAGCATACCGAAGCCGCCTGATGTTGCTTTGGCAGTAAGCCGGGATACGCACGGTATCTGTGGACTCTAGTAGCTTAGCTGATGTTCGTAGTGGGTTCTCTTTTGTGTAGGCGTAGCAAGATATGCCGTTCGTCTCGGACGTCGGGCTCATCGCAAACCGGAGCGCCACAGCATTCGAAGAAACGTAACTTGGTAGACCCTTAAATAGGGTAACCTACTGTTGCAACGCGCGAACCCTCATGAGGCCAGCAGCATGCCTTCCATATTAAAATACCGTAAAAAAAACACAAAGCAACTGATCACTTGGTCCCTGCTCTAATATGACCATGTTCTTTGTTATATCTGCGTCCTCGTAAGTGCGTGTTATGTTTCTGTGTCAATTGAACGTAGCCATTTGGTATGCCTTTTTTCAATGAACACCAAGTATAACGCAGTATGCCATTTATCTGCTTTCATCAATGGCCTAATCTAGACCTTAAGGTGAATATAGCAAGACCTATCAGGATGCAACTTACGGGCACTGAATCCGACGGGCGACATTGGCTGATCACAGGCTCTCATGAGTATCCACATAGTCTGGAACGGGAAGTACTCGCGAATCTGTGGCAGCCCTTGTAGCTTCTCCACCATTTTAGAGTGCATGACCTTGGCCACAAATAGAAGTGCTCCGACAACAGCTGAGCAGATGACCACGGCGAGTAACGCTACTCTGGCGGCAGACGACGCAGCCTCCACCAAGCTGTCCGCCCGCAGCATGGCCGTGATTCCATGCGCAGGGAGGCACAGTACATCACTGGACGTGGGTCGACTAGGCAGAGAAAAAATAAAAAAAAGTTGTAAAGTCTCTAGGGTTTGTTTGGGCACATTAGTAATTATTCTTTGGTTCGTTTCAAAGCATCCTTACTAAAGAAAAACGTACACTAAATATGAGGGCTATCTTACTGACCCCCCATGTAATGCGATACCGTGAAACGAACGTAAGTATTAAGCGACATGCGGGTTATGACAATATTTAGTTATAATTTTACAATATTTTCTGGTTTATAAAACAACTCTGTAGATAAAACGCTTTAAAATGGGTATGGGAAATATTCCGGAAGTTAGGTAGTTCCAAGTAAATTTCTTATATATACAATGGTATAGTAGAAAGTTTACATGCACACCACATGTATGTAAGACATTAAAAGACTGGCCGTTTAAATACATAAATAAATTTATAAGAAACAAAATCATGCACCCCCTCCATCAAACGACGACGATGATTGAACACGAATTTTTCTCGTGACGGATGCTTTGGTTGTGGTCTTAGTTTTCGAAACCCTTCGACCATTTTCGAAACCTTTAGACCTGTTCGATTCCCGGCCGCGGCGGCCCCTTTTCTGATGGAGGTGAAAAGCAAAAACGCCCGTGTTTACGAGATTTCGGCGCACGATAAAGATCCCAGGTGGTCAAAATTAATCGGAGCCCTCCACTACGGCGCGCCTCATCGCCTGCGTTGCGTCGGCGCGTTAACCCCACAATCAATCAATCAGCAATCGCATTGACGCCGGCTTCATGACGCGAGGCACCCAGGCTAGATTCCACCCACCGGAAGCGTTTTTTTCTTTCACTTCGGGTTTCGCGTTACATACGCCATCAGTGAGAACACAAAAGCTTCCCTTTAAAAATTGAGCAATAACTGGATGCTATAAATAAATAATTTGTACTGGCTATGAAGATGTCATCACATGCAGATATTTTACGATATGAAAAGACCCCAGAGCATGTTGAGAGCTCACCTACGGAATTTCTTCTAAGCCTGTCGACATTTATTGCAAAGGTGAAAAGATTAAAAGGTTATTCGTCTGTTCAGAGAGTTGGCAATATTCAAAACCATAAGTGGCCTGCTGTGCGCCCCGACACATGCATACAAAACTGTTCCCTGTCAGAGAACAGAATCACTCTTATAAACTAACATCCCTGCGGAGATCCCACAGCTTAAAATCAGAATAACAGCCGCACACTAATCAGAGAACGCAATTCCTCTTTTCATGGCAGTGTTGTCGCATTGTTGGTGTAAAGCTGTCCTTCGCATCTTTCTTTCGGAATTACTTTACAAGGGGCAAGCGAAGGAATTGCTTGGGGATATTACCATGACAGCACGGATGGCTCTTGCACCCAAGCAGCATGTAACACCATAATTACATAGGCGCCGCAATATCGGCATACTATGGGCGACGCAAACGTTTTTACGTGGGTACGAGCATACTTTCCCACTTCCCGTAAAAAAAAAAAAAAACATTCTGCTGCTACACTGTTTTAAATGTATACAGACGGGTACATTAGGACAGTTAAATGGGTTAGACAGTTTTATTGTCAGAGATAGCACACAAAGAACAAAGCGATGTTGGATTCAGAAACGCAAACAACTTTTTAGGGGGCGGGAGTCACCATAGCATGGTTTTATACACGTCCTCTGTCCTTCCACCCCTCCAGATGTCTCATGAACTAGCTTACTCACCTGGCAAAGCTCCAACTCAGAATGGCCTGGTCCACTCTGTTTCCTTCGTGTAGTGCGCCGGAACTTATTTTGGCAATGACGCGCACATAAACAGTAGACGCATGAAGCTTCTCGAGAGTCAGGGGATCGCAAATGAATGCATGGGACCAAAAGGCTTGGGCAAACGCAAACCCTAAACCGCCCAGACCAGCAAGAAAGCTATTGCACGCGTAATCTTTGCCGACGTTGCGTTAACTGGCGGTGCCGCAATATGTCCTTGAATCAGCAGCGGCAGAAGCACTGCGACCCTACCCGGAAAACCTGTTTTGAAGTTTGCCTACCGCGATAAAGATGAAACAAAGACCACATTTATGTCCGGACAGCGCTGCAGACCACTTTTTATCTTACACTTTCATTTCGCAATTTGCATAAACATGTAGCTTGCACGTGTAAGAGCGAGGGCTTCCATTTTGAGTAGAAGGAGAAAATGGGCAATGCACGGTATATTTTATGGGTGGGTTTACTCAATTCCACAGACCGAACAAGCCTAAGTGGTTATCCTAACATTGGCCTCATACAAGAAAAATCCTCCTCATGATTATTCTCTTCAATAAAATCTTGACGTAATAACGGCAATTTTAGTGATTCCGAGTTCTCGTTTGCGTAGTCATTTAAAGTAATTTTTTACATCTGGATAAAAATGTTCGTTCGCCAACTTAATGCAGAGCTTACCACAGATACGCTGGCACGTTTGGATCAGCCATACTCATGTATGGAACGCAAAAGCTAGAATGCTTTTGAATACATATTCACCAGCAGACAACCCCGCCGAAAAACCACGATTTGATCTACGAGCGGGAGCAGTTCCTTACATTAATCATCAAGATTTTCATTGGGCTTACTGTGTTTCTGGGCCGCTTTCTTTAAATATTGTTAGATAGGTCATCAATTGCTGCCCTCAGCACAACCGCGCTTTATCTGGCTTATTTGCCCAATTCCTAAAGGAGATAGGTCTCCACACAGCCAACTCTATTTCATTCCTTTTCATGATATCCGCAGCGCTTCAAGTTTTTCTATTGAGAGTTGGTTAGCTGCAAAATGTGAGTTGACACGTTTTTCTTACTTGACATCTTTGACACCCCTGTGACTTTACAAGTGACTTAACAAGTGACAAGTAGAAGTGTGGCTTGGTAGCCTTGACATCCTTTTTGACATAAACCAGCAGAACTTCGATCTTGAAGTATCAGCTCTTGAATTAACCTCACAGGATAAACGGAAAGCCTCGCTTCGCTTTCCCAACGCTTTGATAGTCATGTGGATTTAGACTGTACAGGGTGCGAGTCCCTGACCGATAGTTCTAAGCAGGCAAAAATTGAAGAAAGGAACAAATATATGAACAATTTGAGGTTTCCTTGCGGTTAGCGGCGATTTAAGTCGCTATTGAGTTTTTCTGCGTGAAAGACCTGTCAGCTCCAAAGCCCAGTTGTAAACACTGCTTCGAAAGCTACTGCAAGGGGATTGAAGGAAAAAAAACGACTCCGCAGAAGTCGCAAGCATAAATCACTAAAATAAAAAGTGACTAGTAATGGGCCTAAAAATGTATAAAAAATCCACAGAAGGTCTAGGGTTCAATTGTATTGCTGGGTTCACGCGGACACACAAGAACTGCCGTAACCAACTTGAAGCCTGTGAGCACCCTCGATTTGGCCCATCCCGACAAAGCTTGCAGTTGTATTACGGCCTTTAGACACTGATCCCTAGAAAGAACTTGTCCCTGTGCCAGCCTGAGGAACGTAGGGTGGTTATCGGTCTTGGTAACAACACAGGTACGTTAACAACAGGAGCGTTAAAATCTGGACCGCAAGCACTCCGGAATACAACTTACCCTTGCCAATCGACATTTCGCTTATTTTCAAGTAACCGTTTTGACACAATAGAAGCCCGGTCTCACGCACGCGCCGTGAGTCCAGGGATCTTGACAAAGCTTTTCGGCTTGACCAACCGGTGTAAGGGAAATGCGTTAGTTTTTCAATACAGCGCCATCAGTCCAACTAAGAATGCTTGCGCGGTAAAATCCTTCGGTTTAACTACGCCCGAAGGACAATTCCGTATTATTAAAAGCTCGTAGGCGAATTTCATTATCTCGTTCTCCGGTATGCCCAGATTCTCTAAAACATGCTCTAAAGACTTGTGTATTCCTACGTAGCGGTTGCATTACTTTATAGGGTTTTGTTTGTCAGTTTGTTCGCGCAAATTACCGCTACAGGACGACTGGCCGCACTTAATGCGATACCTCACATAGAATCACAACTGTCCGTGGCTCGAGCGCACCTATTCCACTCACTGGCTATCATGTTCACCTTTCGCGCGGCTAACATTAGTTCATTATCTTGCAGGATACCAAGTTATCGCCCGGTGTAACGCACTCGGATCCAGCTCTGTAGGCACGCACTTAAAACCGACACAATTTGTTGTGTGTTTGTATTTATTTTCCGGCAGTGCCGGCAGGCTTAACTGGGCTCCGCATGATGGCGCTACGGGATTGTTGACTGACAGTAAACACCGTCGATAACGTGGACTATACCGCGACAAAGGGCTCTTAACGGCGTGCGTTAAAATCTGCTCCTTCTTCCACAAACTGAGGGAACTACAACGATTATTTCCAAAGAGGCTCATCAAATCACCTAGTAGATACTTCACCTATCTTGTTATGCATCGTCGTTTGCCACACAACGAAGTTTCCCATCTGAAACAAGTTCAAAGATAGCGGGACGTTGAGCCATCGCTTCGCTTGCCCGGGATGCCGTGCCGCTTCCGCATAGCGACGCAGTTACTCCCGTTCTGACCAGAGACCTTCTTTGTGTCCGACTACGTAATCGGCAGTAATCATGGGTAATGGGAGTGTTGCATCAACGTGTTATGCAAGTAAGCGGTCGCACGCCAGCTGAGAGGGAAATGGCTTTTCCTTCACGGCCTAAGCGAAGGCGCGAGTGGAGGAAGCGATGAAATTTTCCTCGTCGGCTGTCCACCTGCTCGCCGCCATGAGTTTCTTCTCTGAGGAACTCGTTCCACTTCCTAACCCGCTCTTCCCAGCTCTTTGCTCGGCTTCCGTTCTTGGATGAGAATACAACTGTCACAAATAGGCGAGATCAAGTTAAGAACTACATTGTGCTCTCTGAAGCAAACATATTCTCGGGTGCAGTTTGATTCGTGGCCGTTTAAATAATATTGGAAAAATTCTCTTACCCCCTAACCCCCAAAAAGTGAGAGAAGCGCGAAAGCTCGAATTGCGTCGGACCATTTCCGAAGTGCATTCAATCCATCGTCAAACCTTCAAAGACCTAAATCGCTAAACTAAGAACAAACCCACTCCCCGATTTTTCACGCACTAAGTAAACGCATGAAAGAACGATTTAAATGTATACCAATACGTGGTTTATGAGATAAAGGTATACTATTGTACTCATTCTTCATCATCGATTCGCGTATTGTTTTATCTAGAAGAGTTCCTTTTTTGCTATTTTCAAGTAACCGTTTTGACACAATGGAAGCCCGGTTGCACGCGCGCGCCCTGTGTCCAGAGAACTTGACAAAGCTTTTCGGTCGACCAAGAGGTCTACGGGGAAATGCGTTAGTTTTTCAAAACAGCGCCACCAGTCCCACTAAGAATGCTTGCGCTGTAAAAGCTTTCGCTTGAAAAAAATAACGTGACGAATAAGGAAGGGGTTATTTGCCTCTGCCCTTTCCGGCCGCGGCGGCAGCTTTTCTGATGAAGGCGGGAAGCAATAACGCCAGTGTGTACGAGATTTCGGCGCACGTTAAAGATCCCCGGGTGGTGGAAGTTAATCCGCAGCCGTCCACTGCAGCGTGCCTCATCGCCTGCTTTGCGTCGCACCTTAAAACTCCCGATCAATCGAATCAATGTCTGATGTCGGCGTCGGAGCGACGTGCAGTGTAAGTTAGGGGTCGCGCGTGAGCCGAAAGCGAGCTGGCTTTCTGACAGGAGGCGCGCGCAAATAACGAGTGTGTTTTCCTCCTCTCCGCCCCCTCGTCCAGCAGCTAACCATGATATTCTCTCCGCAGAGATGGCCCCATCTCAGCCCGCACTGCCCTGCTTCGGCTCTTTCATGACAACATGTCTGCCGCAAATCGCCGAGCTCACAATCAGATACAGATAACGTTTCTTTATGAAAGCTCATTCTTGTGCAATTTGGCGTATAACGTTTAGAAATAGCACGCAAAAAGTAACAGCGAGGAAGAGTAAGGAACCGAGTTGTTGCTTTCGCCAATGAAACTAACCCGAGATTTAGCAGGTTGTCACCTTGCTATGTTCAGTGCATCCTTGCGGCGTCAATATGCTTGCTATGCTCGTGCCCCTGCTCTTGAAGGCCGGATATTTTTTTTTAATTTACATAGGTCGCGTCGTGAAAGGGACTAGAAGTGCATCGAATGTATATTTATTTATCCATAATAGGCTATTGTACTTATATAATGTATATCTACATTTACAAACTATATGATATAATTTTAAAACAACTGACTGCACGCTAAGACGGCACTACCCGCTCTGCTTGTGTGGATAAGGTGAAGCGACCTATAGGGAGCATAACTGAAAACAACATTCAAGAATTGTAAAGATGTCCTGATGAAGGTGAACACCAAAAAGGGGAAAAAAAGCGAAACTTGCATTACGTCACGCAAGGCTTGAACTACAGCGAAGCTAGAGGATTTATTTTTATTTAAGCAGTGAATGACACACCACCATGCATTGCATAGGTTTGAAATCGTTTATTTACATGGTCTGTCATCGCTTTTCACTGTGGTAGTAGCAGTCATCGTCATATACACCTATATCGTCGTCTTCATCATGAATGACTGGCGTACCCGGATGGTTTTGTCCGCAGGCTTTCAGATTTCTCTTCAAGTGGAACGCGCCTGCACGCACTACAACCAGCAGCAACCGGCTTGGTTAAACGGCGTCGCTGCCGCCAGCTGTCTTCCCGCCTTGAGGAGCGGGACGCAAGTGAACTGTTTTTTTTTGTATATTTGGCAAGCGCCAGGCGCAAAATTGGATGACGCGGGCGCTCCTCCTGTGGTGCGTGCTCACATTCGCGATAAATGGCGGGATTGTCTGCTACCCGGGGTTTTCTGATGATGCCGCACAATTTACGACCTACCTGGATGAGGGAAAAAACTAGAGTAGAAGATATCATAGTTCAAGTCAAGAAAAACAAATGGACTTGGGTTACACATGTAGTGAGAGGAGCCGACAACCGACAACAAAGGAGTGGTTACCTAGAGACGGGTGTAAATGAATGGTCAAGCCATTAACCCGATGGAGGGGGCAAATAAAGAAATTCTGTGGTAAACCGTGGACTTGCGCCGCGCAGGACAGTAGTGGTTGTAGGTTAATGAGAGTGGCCTTTGTCCTGCGGTTGACCTGAATAGGCTGATGATAATTCCGCAGACCTTACGGCCTGGAAAAACAGCTACCCTGTTAATAAAATGTCTGCACTATATCTCTCAAGCATATGCTTTATACATTGTGTGCGTTACTACGAAGCTAAAAAAGTTTCTTTATCTGACTATGCACTGAGCAAAAAAGTTATGTTTAACTAGACCTTAAAGGAAGTCGAGTGAAACATTACGGTGGCTAAGAGCTTCAACAATTACTAAGAATGGTTAGTCTCTGAAAGGGTGGTCATCGGGGCGCGAAGTAGATCCTCAGGCCACTGCGCGGTCTCAGCACAATCTCGGCCACAAGCTCGACTTGGTCCCGCTGGTCGAGTGACTTGACCTTGAAACGGCGCAGTATGTTGGCGAGCACGATCTTCTCTTCGGCGAGGGCGAATTTCTGGCCTGTGGTGTGTCACGAAAAAAAAAAAAAAGAACAGCACGAAACTCACGTCAGTGACTTATGGTGACACTGGTGTCATTATCTTAGAATAACCGCATTACTGTCACCGGCACTCAATGTATATAATACAATTAGGCTTCAGGCCTCTCCAAGAATACGTTTAACCCGTTTTAACAACCGCAACAATAGCGAGTTAAATGACGGCGGAATCTTCTATTGCAAACTTGCAACAGCGTGTCGTAGCCAGTGTTGGGAGTACGTTCTGTATGTATGTATGTATGTATGTATGTATGTATGTATGAATATATATATAGTATATATATATTATATATATATTATATCTATATATTATATATATATATATATATATATATATATATATCGGCTTGTTTTCGGCTTTGATTGGTCACGCTTTGTTTCAATGAAACTTAATGTTTTTATAACGAAACCGAAACCACCAGAGCCACTAGCGGTATCTTTTGTAACGAAGAAATATTTGGTTCAGGCGAGGTTTAAAACTTGATAGCTAGTATTAAAAAGCAAAATATAAAAAACTGAAGATAACTGTTTGTAGAACTACAAAAGTTGAAAAGGTTTTCTTGCGTGGACACTGTGGACAGCTTCATCCGGCAATGCAGCGAATAGCTGTCAGGAGAAGATCACATCCTTAAAATGAATTAGAACGTGGGCCTGTTTTGTCAAACGTGCATTGTTCTGTAGTAATTTAGCATCCAATGTTCCGGTCGATTTATTTTGAAATGCCAAAAGGAGACAGCTAAGTATTACCTCGTGTATAGCGGGTTCGAAGCCTGCAATAATTATCTTATTATCTAGGATTTTTGCATGACCCAGATTGCCGATTGATTAGTGTCGGTTTATACCTCTGCTGTTACAAAGCATATCGGATATAACGAACTAATTTACTGCCCCCATAGCACGTCGCAATGACGAGGTTTGACTCTGTATAAATAGCAGAACTCGACTGACACGTTTACCGTTTTAGTTGGCAAAAGTTCCGGAGTTAGAAACTCGTTCTTCAGGGCTGTGTTTTAATTGTTCGCATTCTGACATTATGGAAATATCTCTGAGGGAGGGTCATCCCCCTCATAACTGCAATGGACGGTGCGAGTGAGGGATGTTGCAAACACTTTGAGCAAGTGAAGCAGGCCGATTGGCTGTAAAGGTGGAAAATGAGGGCAAGAAAAATAACACGGACGAAAGGCAGCACGTAAACACAATAGCAAAAAGCACCCAAGCAAATACAAAAATAAAACGAGTTTTATTGACGCCGCAGATCCAAAACCCCCGGCATCGAAATTTCAAACACATCTGCTATAAAAACATTATTCGTTACGTAAGTGAAAACTCTGGCGCACGCACGCCTACTACGTCTCTGTCCTTGTAAAATGAAAGCCCTAGATGAGAAATGGAGTAAAAGGACGTTTGGTACACCCAATCGTATAATAATGCGCCTCTCTCCTTTTTTTAAACCTCAACTGCGGCTGGCGTATTTTGTTTTGTCCGTTCGTGAGGTGCGACAGTACAGTCGTTGAAAACAAGCTTTCTGGGAGAGTGCGCAGTGCTTCGACAGCTACCTCACCCAGGACGACTGCGGCATCGCCTGTCCGTGAAACGACGTTAACGTTTGCGGCTGTGGAATCGCAGTGGCAGGTGCGCTGGAGTTGTTGCGATGTTGGCTTGTGCCCATATGCGACCACCTCACTCTTGCGCAGCTTCGCGCATGTGCTTTCTATTTCGATTCCCGGCCGCGGCGGCCGCTTTTCTGATGGAAGCGAAAAGCAAAAAAGCCCGTGTGTACGAGATTTCGGCGCACGTTAAACATCCCCTGGTGGTCAAAATAAATCCGGAGCCCTCCACTACGGCGCGCCTCATCGCCTGCGATGCGTCGGCGCTTTAAACCCTACAATCAATGCTTACCAATGCAGTTTCGAGGTCCGGCTGAGAAAGGCACGTAAGCATACGGATGTCGTCCGTTTGCGTTCTCCGGTAAAAATCTTTCGGGATGAAACTCTTCGGGCTTCGGAAATGCTTTCGGGTCACGGTGGAGGAAGTAGGGGACAATCTGGATGACCGACCGTTCCGGCAGTGTGACTCCACCTTCAAGTGTTCAGCCGAAGGTTTCAGCAACGTATAAATAAAACCACAAAAAAGCTTTGTTTCAGCATTAAAGTTGAAGTTGCTGTTTGAGTAATAATGTGAATTACAAACAAAGATTACACGTCTCTATAACCATGAGAGCCATTAGGTGTATACTAAGTTTCTACTAACACCCAATTCATGCGTCCTCTTACTTCTTGCAGATTTCTAATTAAATATTCTGTTGTAGTAACAAAATTATCTAAATCATGGTATTTTTTTACGTAGTTCTTAAGGGGCACTCAGCGCTTTCCCCGAGTTATTGGCCACACTGTAAGAGCTTGAATTCCCCGTTTGTTGTTGAGAAGGTTGAAAAGACTTGGTAGTGTAGCTAATACTTACTCTTTTTGCTCCACCTACAAAGCTTTTCTTAATTGCGGCCCGTCATTTATTTACAAAAAAAAAAGCAGGGACACGGACTATCTCAGGTGCATGCATAGAAGGAATTTTTCGCTTTCGGACGTTTTGAGAACTTTCCCTTATGCACCAGTACTACAAAGCTCTCATGAAATAATATTCCTCGATGCACTTAGGTCTTCTTGCGTGCTTTGAAGACGGAATACTGGTGATACTTATCTACAACTTCTTTACTGGTACATTGCATGTGCGTCTCTTTCTTCGGTGTTTTTTTCTTTTGGTGAGATTTAGTTCGACCTGTTTGTTTTCTCCTCCACCATGTAGGCGTGCCTTTGTTCCCTTTTGTTTATTCGTCTTACCGCACGAATTACGTTTAGGGTTGCGGTGCCCCAGTCCGATGCACGTGCCATCACGTTGATCACTCACGCTGCATGCGCTATTAAGCAACTTATTTGTTTCCAATTCACAGTTTCGTGAATTTTGTGAAGCGGGCAGACTAGCCCCTACAAATTCCGAATTCCCTCCCAAAACCGCAGGTGGGCATGTGGCCCGAAGAAAAGATCAACAACAACGACAACAACTTTCGTTCTTACGCCGGCAACGGGCGGACTTATCCCCTCTTTTATTCGGTTTGTACCTTGAGACCCTGTGCATTAGCACTCTCCAAAGCAGCATCGTTCATGGTTTCCCACTCAGAAACAATGAAGGCAAAGTTTTACCCTATGCAGATGATCTTGCCTTTTTTTGTACTGACAAGAAAAGTGTTTTGGATGCAGTGACACTCACACAGCGGTTTGCGATGTAGGTGGAGCTGAGGTGAACCTTAAAAAATCAAGAGTTTTTGAAGGGCTGGTGGGGTACGCAACCGCGTCTATATGGAGGCATAACACGGGACTGTGAAACATTAAAATACCGCGGGGCTCCACGACGATCTAAACAGTGGACCTCATCGGTCTTCGTCGCTTACAGTTGTGAAGCATAAAACGCAGGCATAGATGGGGCTGGAGCTCTCTGTATTTGCGCGGCTAAACTATGTAAAGCATTTCTCGTTTGCAAACTTGTTTATCGTCTGCAGGTCGTTAGCTGTGCCCGACATAAGGTTCAAGCATTTCATAGATTGTCGGCTACCTTACTATGGAGGTCCAAGGCAAAGCCCATGCATGGCGTTAACCTTTTCCTCCGGTTGAGGTAAGGTGGGGTTGGATGGGTGCATTTATTCGTACATCAGCTAGTTTTGCGGTTTTTTTAACCAAATTGCTGATTATCCATTTTTGAAGGTTTTTATTAAGCATAAATCTAGTGCTCATTTGCCTTTTTTATTTTCTCCAACTCACGCCGAAAATCACAAAACGCCTGATAGCTTTTTAAAGAGGTTGCTCACACTTTCAAGTCTCTTATTGCTCGTAAGGAATTGACGGGTGTTTTAATTGAAAGTTTATTTCCGGTGCCCATTTACCGCCAACAATATCTCATGACTTCAGAAAATAGCGTGTTGAAGCGAGTCAAGAAAATGTGCATGCAGGCGGCAAGTACACTCGTTTTTATGTTGCACACATCCACGTTGTCGATTACAACATGTCTCTATAGTAAAGGTTCATACGTTCCTAAGTCTGTTAACTGTCGCTTGTGTAAGCAGCCCGAGATAATTCATCACTGCTTGGTTTCGTGTCGGGATGCTG
The DNA here is from genome assembly GCA_013339765.2 of Haemaphysalis longicornis. NCBI lineage: Eukaryota > Metazoa > Arthropoda > Arachnida > Ixodida > Ixodidae > Haemaphysalis > Haemaphysalis longicornis. The sequence continues at coordinate 47,477,603 of CM023456.1, forward strand.
TGAGTTTTAGGGATGTTGTGCAGCAGACTCTTGAAGGGACATAGATATCACCCCCTACAGTACACAATTCTTGCCAGTGATGAAGAACTGTTCCATGCCTTACGACATTTTTGCGCTGATCGGATTGTTTAGCCCATGGATGGGTCGCATGATTGACCGCAATGCGGAGGAGAACTAGGTCAATTTTTCGCGCACAATGTGCGCATGTGTATAATAGAGGTGCGACAGTCACAGCCGCCGGACTGGCTGCATCTTCTTGAGGCGTTCGTGTGCCTGCCTGACTTTTAAAATATGTGGCAGTAAACGTACTTTCATTGTAGTTGGGGTGTGATTTTGAAGCTTTTCGGGCTAGTCTTCCATGCAATAACAAAAAACGTGCGGCGATAGCGCAGTTGTTCGAGCATTAGACTGCTACTGTGGGTGCGCGGGTTCGAATTCCACCGGATCACGCGTGTTTTTTAGTTGACCTTTATAGTCGCAGCTATTTTCATGACCGGACAACCACAACGGCTGTTTTGTGCAGAATGGGGGGCTCAAGGCATTCGCCTTAAAAATTGTTTCCACTGCTTACCGATGGTAAATGGCTCTGAGCACGTCCTCGCGATCACAGGTATAGAAGGATATATCCTCTGGCTCTCCTGCAAAGAGAAGAATGGCAGTACAAATGATGAAAATCCCATTTGGCGAGAAGTTTGGGGGAGGGGAGACAAACTTCATAGTTCTTTTGGGCAGCAAATGTTTGTTTTTACTGCGCAGGATACAGCTTATCGCTAAACATAGCAAAACGCAGGTTTATTCCAGTCATTTTCTTGCCGTAAATAGTAGAAACTAATCGCTTGAAACTTTTGCATTTTGTGCTTGCGACAGCAGCAAACGTGAGAAAATTAGAAGTACGAACAAACAAACAAGGAAAGAAGTCCGGGTCATCTGATTATTAGTTGTGGAAAATACTTGTTCGCCTAAACTGATTGGCACTGCGATATCACATTCAATGCGCCATACAATTTGATTGATTTGATTGATTGATTTTAGGGTTTAACGCGCCGACGCAACGCAGGCGATGAGGCGCGCCGTAGTGGAGGGCTCCGGATTAATTTTGACCACCTGGGTATCTTTAACGTGCGCCGAAATCTCGTACACACGGGCGTTTTTGCTTTTCGCCTCCATCAGAAAAGCGGCCGCCGCGGCCGGGAATCGAACCCGCGACCTCGTACTCAGTAGCGCAAAATGCGCCATACAAAAGCATTTGGTAAGGTAGTCGCCAAATTACAGTTTCAACACGTATACGAAAATGGGATAGGGCTACCACGCAAATTTGTTCTCTTCGAGCACTTAAGAGGTTAGCAATCGATTTAGTTTAAGACACTCTTCCAGGTTACGGGAAAAGAATGTAAAATTTTCGTTTATTCGAAAGGTAGCCCCCTACAAATTGCAAATACCTTTAATATACCTATCGTCCTTTAATTAGGCTACGCAAATAGAAAATACGACTACAGGGTATCCGTGCATTGAGAGATCACAGCTTTGCCGGGGGACGTCATCCAGTGACGGCACCGATTGGCCTGTGTAGATTGGGTGATGCTGCTATAAGAACAAATGTTTTGAGTGTCCAATGTAGGTCATTACACCGTCTGTGTATGCCTGTCGTAAGGAGCGGCACGAGTGGCATTGCCTGTAGTACAACCATGCGCAGAGAAAATCAAAAGCAATACGGGGTACCTGGGACGGACCCGCATTCGCACTCCGAAATTGATTGTTTTTGATTCGTTCTCTCAACTGAGGCAACTAAATCCTGGGCTTGAAGATCATGTACGACGAAGCTTTTGCATTGGTAGGCGCTTTACTAGATTTATTGGGTTCCACATAGATAGCGATATTCCCATTTTTGTCGGGTTGGATTAATTGATATGTAGCCTCTGAGAAGGCTGTTTTTTATCCTCTTCAAAGCACGTCATCAAACCACTTTATATGCCATAGTCCTATTTCGAAACTGAGTAGTGCTAGATATTTCGCTCTGAATGGCTATTTTTTATACCCTAAAAATCGTACCGCACCGAACAAGTCTTCCTCGTTAAGAAGCGCCCTTCAAACAAAGAAAAGTGTTTGTCTAAACGGGGTGAGGCCGGTTGCCTAGCAGAGCGCAGTGCGGCCAAGTTATCAAACTCTCATTTTGTGTGCTGTAGACCTGTAGCGCTAATGCTTGCCTCCCGAGCAACACCACCAGGGATGGTTTCTTCCCCCAGGTTTGTTACCCCATGTTTCTTCTGGCTTCATCTTTTTCCTGTTAAAGATACTGTACTAAACAGTGCCATCGTAAACAGAGTCCGGGACGCCATTTTTTCTGTGAATACCGTACTTATTGCTCCCAGTGATGGACAAAGTTATCTTATGTTAGTTGCGGAACACTGATTGGGATATGAATCGGCTCAATTCTCCCCAGCCGGTCCATCAACACCCAAAAAAAGAAAGCATATGCGGCAACACCAGGGTAAGATATTGCAAAAGTAATGGTTTGTTTTCCCCAAAGGAAATTTCGTGAAGAATTTAATGACGTGTATTGTAGCCGGATTATTATCAGGTTTTAAAATAAATGTACAAAAAACTATGGCACCCCTTCCGGTTGTGGTTTCAGTACATAATTACGAAGTGATGCTGTAGTGCCGGTGCAGTTAACTTTTGGGACACCATGCCAGGCACTAGGTGACAACTAGATGAGGCATTTCCACAGGTTTACGAAATCTCTGGCCTGCAGGACTTGCAGGGGCATCTGTACAGAGCACTGTGCGTGCATTTGCCTCACACCCGCGTGTCGGCTGTCCTATTTTGATAAGCGTCGCAGCTAACATGCGAAGTGCTGCGCTGGTATACCGGAAACAGAAGTACCCTTTCTGCCGCCAAAAGCCGGAGTGTGTCTTCTCGAATTTAACTAGGAATGTCCACGTTGCAAAAAGAATTTTCAGATCGTCTTTACTTGCTGTCGCGAAGACTCAAAACAAATTAAATTTGTATTTTTGGGTGGAACCTTTTGTTATGGCCCTCTTCAAGCAAAGTCGAATATTGAAAGCCTTGACTTGCCCCGTCGCCTTACCTCCTTCGGGGGCCACATGACCCAACTGGACGCGGAGCGTTTTAAACAGAGCATGTGGAAATATCCATAAACAAAAACTTGAAACCTTACGTTGTTGTAAAATTTTTAGAAAGGGAGATACACAGCGACAGTTTTAGCATTTGTTTCAGGTTGCTACAGTGTTCCAGCTCGTGCACAAAGGTTAGCATGCGCGTTTTATTAAAAGGGCCAATGGCGCAGCCACACCTAAAATTCGTTCCAGAAAATGTTGTTGCGCCTTAGAAATTCCCGTAGACGCAAAAAACGGTAGTGATGATAATGATATACAGGCACGTTGCGCTGATGCTTGCATTGTAAGCAGCAGCGCCATTTTCTATATCCTGGTGGTTCGGGGGTCATTTCTGCTGTGAAAGATGCCACGCATATCACGGGCTCGGTTCGTAGCCTTAATATTACGTAAGTGTCGGCGCTCTGTACCAGACATCAACGGCCGGGATTATCACGAGTCCCGCACGGGCGCCCACACAAAGAAGGCATCGAAGGTAACGTCCTGGTATTGTTACGTGGCGGCAGGACACAAATGAGACGAACGATGCGATGGGGTGAACCGATCTATTTACATAATGTACATTGCGGCCGTGACAGAGCTCACGCAAAGTGCGTGCCAGACACTTCGTCATCGTCTTCATCGTTGGTTAGAGCGGCTGTGATGCATCCCACCTAAGTCCCGTCACAATATCAAGGCCGAGAAGAGCAAACAGCTTAAGTGGCGCAGGCGAAAATACGTCCGTCGCTGCTATTGTAGCCGGCCAGTCAGATTGCAGATAATACAAATGGCAGGGAGGAACCTATGCACCCATCACGGCCGTCTTTCTTTACACCGTGTCTCAGTGTCAACCCCATAGATTGTTGGCCCGGCATGCTGCAGGCAGTGGGTGATAACTGCTCGAGAAATCGCCGCTCCTTTATCGATGCCCTAGCGTGCGCTGTAGACAAGTTTAGTAGGAAAAGTGCTGCGCTCGCAGCGGCCTCCGTGTGGTGCAACGTGCCTATAGGGCTCAGTTAAAGTTGGTCTGAAATTGATTGATGGTAGGGTTTAACGCGCCGACGCAACGCAGGCGATCAGGCGCGGCGTAGTGAAGGGCTCCGGATTAATTTTGACCACCTGGGGGTCTTTAACGCGCGCCGAAATATGCCTGTTTACCACCTGTACAGCTGCTTGATAGTAGGTAATAGAAGTGTTTCTTTTAAGGCCATTGGCGAATGTGGAGAATTAGTGAAGCTTAACCTGAATTGTTACTAGGCAACTCCCACTCATTGTTGTGGAAGTGAACGGCCCCGTGCGGCTCATCCTCACCAGCGACTTTGCAAGCTACAGCCTGACTGAGAGTGAAGTGACGATGGGTGATGGACAGGGATGCGCTGCGGCCATATGTTGTATTTAAAGTGATATCACAGCATCTGCGCAGCTCAGCGGGAGCCACAGTTGCTAGTATACGCGCTGCACACTGGGGACGAGTGCGGGGAGTGATTAGACAATGTATCCGATTGAAAAAGAGGCAACATTTCTAATTTCATACTTATCTCGACGTGACATGAAGCGCACTGCAGGCATGGCGTGCATGTTTCTACTCGAGATCGGAGGAACGGAAACTTCGTGCCATCGAATTATGTGTGCTTACCAAACTATACGGTAGAGAAATTAACATTGATATTCTGGAAGCGAGCCGTGGGCTCATCAGGATTTAGAAATTTCAGCCTTCGTGAGTGCGCACGCTCATTCGTTGTCAGTACGTATGGACGTACACTATAAAATCAGCATCACAATCGTCATAATCAGGTTATCCTTTTCCCCACTAACGTGTGCCTGTATCCGTGCATATGAATACACCAACCACGTGGCTTTCGTGTTCCTACCATTCCTCCAAAACAGAAATAAGCCAATATTTTTTTCTCATTTTGTACTGGGTGACACGTCAAGAACCGCAACAGCCGTGCCACAGAACAGTTATTTTCCATCACTCGGCCGACCAATCGCTGAAGGCCGGATGTACCGAACTGCAAACGTCATTCAGCACACTCACGTTTGAAACAGGCTACCGACTTCAACGCTCGGGATCTCCGGCTTGTCGCTGAGCCAGCGTTCCGCCGTTTGGCCAGTTTACAGACACAGCCAGACTAGCGCAATTAAATTAATGGCTCCGCCGTAATGGGGGCCTTTTACCAGAGCTTAGAATGATCTTTGATCACTGTACCATTTTCCCCCGACGTTTTCAATAGCTTGGTAGACTTCATTAACTTACGTTGCTTTGCGCGGTGCCCAGCGCATGAACGAAAGAGGACGTCAGTTGCGTTCACAACTTGTTCGCGACCGTGGTCACAATCACAACTTCAGCACGCAAGACTGATCAGCGTACGTCTGGTACTGTTCATTTTCTAGCACCATTCTTAGCATGGCGTTCTTGGAAACGTCCAGGGAATCGCGAACCACGGTACGGCTATTGCAGACGACTGTCTTCAAGTGGCTGTTTGCGGTGTTTAAGTAAGCATAGCAATTTAAATTTAAAGTATTCACAACATGCAAAACATTGCTGGCCATGAAGCAAGAGCAATGGAAAATTTGCAAGAAACAAATAAACATTCGCAGACACCTTTTTCCTCTTTGGTTTCCACCGTTATATTTACGATGTGACCTTACTTCTCCAGATATTTGTTTCACGGTTTGCAGGCAGTGATTTATGCACCAGGAACGCATAAATTATCACAATTAATATATTTACGTTTTGATTCTGAGCACAAAAACTGTGATCAGGTGTGTATTATTTTCTGCGTCGCTGATATATATGTCCTGGCAGCAATAAGATGGAGGAGCAGCTTTTCCTGGTGTTCTAAATCTATCGAGGAGCATAGCCATCCTTTGAATACGCTTCCTGCGAAGCACTCAATGTCTCCATTAAAATGCTTTATTGTAACTAGGACGGCGTTATTGTATTGCTTATAATGAAAACGGTTCTCGGAAACCTTGCTAACAACGATTTCAATAATCATTTGCGTGATGAGTCAGGATTATTTTATCCTTGTAATTCATGCAATCATACTCGGGAACCGTTACTTTCTTTAGGTGGGACTTCGCAAGTAAATAGTAAAACGTAGGTGTGCACGGGTAAAATTTGGCTTGTTCACCTTGATTGCACACTCCAAATATTTCATCCGCTTCAGGTCTTCTGAGGTTACGTAGCGGTTCTTGTCGTCTCCAAAGATAGAGTCTAGTTCATCATGAATGCGCTTCTGCTCCACCGGGTGGTGGCCGATGAGGAAGAGCGCCCAGCTGATCCCAGTGGCTGTCGTGTCATGACCCTTGAAAACGAAAAATGAACACGTCGCCAGTTTCTGCTGGTGGGTTATCTCAGAGTTCTAAGAAAAGCAGCAGCATGCAATAAGCCCTGCTTAGTGTTCTGCGCGATCCGATTACACTTAGGGATTTTTTTTTGTAGCTTTAGTTTCAGCACAGTAAACTTGAACACTTCTAAAAATTGGGGGACAGGCCGGAAAAACGTTTCCTCTCAATGGCGTGCCGCTACTAGATCTAAAAGCCCTAACGCTTCGAATTTCACGGTTAAATTTGAGAGACAAAAATATGTACACTATTACCTTAACAGCTCGAACACCATCGTGACAAAGAGTGCACCCAAATTGTCATCGAAAGCATGATGCCTAATGCTGGGACTCTGCAAGCTTTTTCTCGCCTCAGAGCGCCGGTTGTGGAGCTGACCCCGTACATCAACAAACTTTCGAGATAAGGAACAGTCGGAAATGTCGGCATGTACGTCATCCTACGGAAGACTTGCAGTCAGCTGATTTAGCCACCGCTCTAAATTTTTTGGAACGAAATTTCGCAAGGACGAAAATAAAACTTACGCGGGATGCTTATAACGTTTTTAAAATGTAAGCGCGGAAGCATGGGAACAAGATGAACGCAAAACACAACATAATGTAACTGCTAGTAACATTGAATACACACCTTACGTACGTATTAAATTTATCTGTAATGTATGTGATTAGAAACAATATGGTATCGAACGCACCCGTTGTGGCCCCTTCCGTCTTGCTGCGTTCAAACACGGCATCAGGTAAGAACAGACTTATGCAGACATGTGTTGTGAATAATGTTCCACCAGACAAGCGAAATGAACATAGCCCTGGGGGCGTAGTTACAGTATTTAACATTTAAGACTTACATGCAACCGCAGCATCCAACTAAATAGGTGGTGATCAAATGCCCGAAAGTTACATTTTTAGGCAGTTCATGTAGTCAAAATGAGAGTTGAACATCCAACTTGGTCAAAATGAGAGTTGAACATCCAACTTGAAAATTGCTTTACCAAAGATGCTTAGTCGGTCGCCCCGTGCGAGGACATCCACGTACCGCAAACATGAACGTGTCCACCTCTTCCCGTATGCCATCTTCGGTGATGTTCCCCTTGAAATGCTCGAGGAGGAGGAGGTCCATAAGAGGACGTGGTGTCTTGTGGCCTACATTTATAGACGACGCATCTTCTGTGAGTTTGACGAGGCCATTCTCTATTTCCTTGCGCAGTGTTTCTTTGCGCTCGGCGATGACCTGCGTCGATGGAACCATGACAAAAAAAGATATATTTTGTTAGTCAGTGCAATCTGTAACGTCAAGAACCAGGAAGGCCGGTATTATTGGCACCCCTCCGCACACACACGCAGTAAAAAATAGGCGACGGGGTGGCACATTTCTGCGTATAGTCCTTTCCGCCAACTCCACCACTGGAGTCACTATTCTGCTCAGAATTATTGAGTGGGTTAAAGATTTAGTGGTTTGGAAACGTTTTGCCTATATAAACCTCTCGTTCAAGTACTTTTAACGTTTAGCCGGAAGGATGAACCGAGGGAAAAACAGGCAAACAGACCGACAGACCAAAAGTTTCGGGTTTAGGTAGCCCAAGACTATCGTTTGGGCTACCCGTTGGACTATCGTTTGGGTAGCCCAAGACTATCGGTAGCCAAGACTATCGATAGCCAAGACTATCAAGAAAGACTATCGTTTTTAAAAATACAGGCGGCTTGTGTCTGCCACTTGGGAATATTGTGCAAAGCAGCATACACGCGTCCTTACAACGCGTTATTTAATACACGACTGCGTACGACATGAACATAACCAACCAAACGCTCACATGGCCAATCATTAGGAATGGGCAGTATTCGTGACATATTGAGCGAGAGGCTCACTGTTAATCCGTTAACTCCCATCTCCAGCATACTCACAAGGAGGAGCACTTTCCCGCGGTGATCACATTGGCTATAGTACTTTCGCATATACAAGTCCTAGGGACTGCGTAGGTGTCCTCGCAATATCTCTCCTTTTCTTGTTTCTCACTATACGTTCTTTAGTGCGCGCCACTTTGGCGGCCATTACGGCGGTTTGGCGGCGGCAAGGGCGTCGTTACCCAGCCGGCGAAGAGAGAAACAAAACGGGGGAGAAAAGTGTGGCGAAAGTAAGAGGGGGAGGGCATTATGCTGAGCCCACACAGATGCTCGCCGGCGGTGACGCTTGGCGAAAGTGGGAGGAGGAGGCAGGGAAACATGGTCCTTGTTGCGTGGCTCAACCGAACCACGTGACATTTTCGCGGGAGGTTCAAACACGATTGACAATATGCTCGGCGGCGGCGACTATCTGAGATATAACGTAAGAGTAGCGAGCCCAGCCGTGCGCTCGCTGATCACGGGATCACTTCCTGGGACGGAGCAGCTAAACTCCGTGACAGTGAGGACTGCAATTCGGCGCTGCGCAGAAATTTCGCGTTAAATAACATAGTAATCCTCAGCCATTTTTTTGTGTATTTCGCGAAACCCGGCATGTTATTCAAAGGTTTCGGTGGCAGGAGTTTGCCCCTGGGCAGAAAATGACGCTACACGCTTTAAAGCGCTTTGTCACGTCACACTTTCGATCGCTTTTCGCTGACATGCATACGATATGCGGGCTTTTGAAATGGCCCTCATTGCTTATAAGCCAAGAAGGGCAAATTTTCTTGCAATACCATGTCATTCTGACCTTCGTATATAGCGGTACGTTATGTTTGTTTGCGGGGTATTATTTGTGTTTTCTTCTCGTTCGCAGTGATTGCACGCACATAATGCGTGCGATTACTGTAAAGCTACAGTGTTTTGTACGCATATATTTTCTATACAAACCTTTCGTGTGAAGGAGTGGACCGTATCGACGCACTTGGCATATTCTCGGCCGAGTGGAGTGAGACGGAATATGATATCCAGTAGCAGAAGAGGCCTGAAGACACGTTCCAGGAAGATCTGGCCTAGCCTGTACACATGCATGAAAGGTCCCAGAATCCAATAATGTGTTTTCAAGATGCGTAATGACTTATATATATTTTGTTCTGCACACAAATAAAAATTTGGTTAAGTTGCTGGCTCAAGTTTGTGTTTATACAGCAGGATAGTTCAGACCACAGAATGTGTGGATTCAGCTAATTTGTACTTTCCTGCGTCCATACTGCTATCGTATGGTGAATTGTAAATCTGAGTAATAACCTTGGATACTTTCTCACGCACACCTTTTATAGTGGTTTTTCGTCCAACGTAGGTACCTATTCATAAACATCTTCGAGGTTTGACTGTTTTTAATGAGTTTCTTTATAATGATCTAAGCAAAGATGTTCTTTGATTTAGTCTTCAGTGATTTAGTCTAGCAGTGTTCGTTGAGCGGTATAGGAGTGCGCATATCATAACGTTCTAATAGAATTACGCTAAATTGTTTTCTGCGAAGGAAAGTTTGACATCCACCTAAATGCAGCCAACGGCTACAAAGGAAAGCTACACAGATTTTTCTGAAACTTCGCAGTTGTAGAAAAATTGTTGTTGATCAAGTCGCTCTCGCGCTACAAACGACTAGCCTCCTGGTTAGCTCAGTTTGTAGAGCGACTGCTCCGGTTAAGCGGTGGTCCCGGGTTCGAATCCTGGACCAGGACGAATTGTTCTTCAACTGCGAAGTTTGTGAGAAAGCTGTATGGCTTTCCTTTGTAGCCATTGGCTGCATTTAGGTGGATGTCAAACTTTGCTTCGCAGAAACTTATTCCACCTTGGGGATTTCCCCTAAATATGTTCGACTAAATTGCTTTCTATCAGATGATCTAACTAATCCTGGAGGCTTTAAAAAAACGTGACCTTTTTGTTACTTGTTCGGTGAAGCTACTCTTATGTCCAAAAGGCGAGAAACGCAAGTCTAGCTGGTTTGCAACATTCATCTTTACGAGTACCGGCCATGCATTAGGCGAATCCTTGTCTTGGCAATGTACTGCATTCCGCCAGCAAATGTTTGCAGAAAACCTCTGAAACATGAGAACAACTTACTTTTTCCCCTTTCAACGACTTACATGAAAACTTTCAGATGATAATTTTTGGGTTCCATTTACTCTGTTGATGCTGCGAACTGTTCTCAGTTACTGATTTGCCTAAGAGAATAACTCCCGAAGCTGAAAAGTGTCTTCGTACCTGCTTACTGCGACCACGTAAGGGCTGTTTTCATTGCTTTGGGCTGAAATGTTGGTCCCCATGATGGTTTCTGAAACAAACACGAAACGCGCATTGAGTGCGAAGACAATTTATCGAGCGTTGTGTTCACGACAAAAAATAAACGTGGCTCTATTTTATTTCTAAAACTCACCGCATATCGTGTCCAAGGCGCACCTGGTCACAAGGGGCAGCACGTTGAAGATCTTGTTGCGGCAACATGTCGTCTCCAGCTTCGAAACAAGGAGGAAAGACTGGGCGTTGATAGTGCCCATAAAGTCGTCCAGGATACGAAAGTGAAACGCTGGCGTGATCAGACGTCGCCTGGAGCGCCACTTGTCTCCACCACTGAGGAGCCAAACAAACAGTTGGAAATGCGTAAATGTGGGCTAGTTGGTTCGAACTGTAAAACATGGCTAAGTTAGCGACCTGCGCTAGCTCTGTGTAGTCTATTCTTTGTTGCCCCGTCTATGCCGCACTACGTAACTATGTTAAACAGTTGGAGTCGTTCGCTTTAGCAGTTTGTGAAACGCTGATTAAAGCACCAAAACCTGACTAAAATATGTCTCCTAAGTGATGTCTTTACAGCTAAGGGGCTAAGTATTCATTATTTTCTGTTTTCTGGGACAGTTATCATTACTGCGTAATACATTCAACTGGAGTACCCAACCATATTTGCCCTACAAAGTGGAATCGGAACTTCGTTACTTGAAACGCACTCTCCGTGTCGGCTGGCTATCTCCTCATTCGCCGCACTTTTCGAGCACGGGACGCATTAGCTTGCGGTTCCTCGATGCGCCAATGTTGAACACTCTTCCGAGTCACTGGCTCTTACGTGCAGCGCGTTGTGGGCGCCAGAAATGTACCTGTTACTTCAGATGTTTGGGGTTCTCCCTGTGGTTGACCCACCTCACAATATCCCGCTCATCGGCACGTAGTATGACTGATATAATATCAGCAAAATTGCGTAAGTTCCTTCCTTGGCTGCAATGTTGTGAGCATCAGTTTCATGGCGGGTAAACGCATTTTTTTTGTGCTGAGAACTGAAACCAAAAAGACAAAATTCCCTTCATTCTCAGGGCACATCTTAGCTCAGACCATACTAAAATGACGGAAGGGGTGTTTTACGCCGTTCGAACAAACGTTATGATCTAGAGCGGCCAAATTTCTCGGCAAAATACGATCACGGTAATTTGTTATGTAGAGGTGCCCCCGCTATTTTTTTTTGCATTTTAACTAATCAGAAATTAGCGAAAACAACACCCTTCTCTATTTTGTGTGTGAAAATGACCAAGATATTGCATGCAAAAAGTGGCAAGCTCTCGATAGAAACATGTAATGCCGACGTGTTCTCACGAAGTTCGTCAGTGTATGGTATTTTACACGACTTTAAAGCTAGGTCGCGGAATTCCCTCGGCTGACTTGGGAAGCGTAATATTCCAACCCTGCGCTCCTATAGACGTTTTCACACTTGGCCCTACGATTGTTTTTAGAAACGCTGAGAGTCCCATGTTTTGGCACAGGCGAAAGCGGCAGCGAATTGGCAAACATGCGGTACTGCATTCCACCATCATAAATTGTCTCCCATCCACATTTTTTTTCCCGAAGATGTCATAAACATCCCAAAATTCCGCACGGGCGGCAATGGCGGGATTGAAACTTTCGAATTACTTCGCTATTCAAAAATAGATATCTTCGTTTTCTTCCTATTAATAAAGGATGAAAATTAGGGAAGAGTGCGAGATCTGTTTTCATTCATAATGATTTTTCTACTTAGTTGGTGCAGCATTCGGCATTTGGTATTTGAATATTGATATAAAAGAAGATGAAGCCGGTTTAACCTGGCTTCATGAGAACCTGGGTTTCATTAACACCCAGCCTCGAATTGGCCTATAGTTACTTTCTGCACGATTTATTTACTTATGCTCTCTTCGACACAACGGCCACATTAAGTTAGGCACCCCCAGTACCCCAGGTTCCATTAAGTTGAGACTGTACGTTACTTTATGGTGGCGGTTTCTCTACCGCTAAAATGTGGTACAGGACAATTTCTACTAGGCAAAATGCTTCTGATGGCTCAAAGTTCTCAACGCACTGCCTTGTTACCTTGTAAGCAATCCAGTTCCCAGCCAACTGTGAAGCAGCGTGTACTGGGGGCCCTTAGTCAATATCTTGTTGCTTGAAAGAACTTCCTGAAATATAAAAAATGGCCATGTTTCCATGTGGTCCTAAATTCGGGCTTACAGAGCGAAATTTTTTATTTGTCAACCGAAGTCTGGGGTTTAAATAAACAGTGCATGCTGGTTCAATGTGTAAAAAGGTTAAACACGGGCAGTTTCAAACCCCGTCGATAGAAGAACAGCTTTAAGAGCCCCTTTGAACAGGTGCTCCCTATGCACCTGGCCGTGTCTTTACCACCTTTTTACAAACAGAAGGGGTCATAAACCCCTAAATCTACGCCGTGACCATGTGTGAAAAAAAATTGCTAACTGGAAATTATGCCGTAGATATTAAGAAGCGACTGTTCGTCTCACTTTTGTGCCAACAAATATTCAAACGGACGAAAAAGAAATAGTTTTACTAATGCCGAGCACTTTCCCGTTTTTATTTAGTTTAGCCACAGCTTTGGACTGAATGGACCATGTTGAGTTTGGCGTAAATTAAGATCTCTAGTTTGACGAGCACGAAGCTGGTCATCGGTGTTGGTCAAAGTACTTGGCTTGTGCGTCTCTGGAGTGAGATTTTGCTAAAGTACGAGGATATAATTGCATCGTTGGACAGAGGCCAGGCACGAAAAGAACATTCATGCAAGAAATACCTAGGCTATATATAGTCGCCGTCCGCATTCAAAGACACGTGTTGCCGTAATCTTAGTTCTGTGAGTACTTGCGAGCTGATACGTGCGACGCATCCGTAGTCTGCACGATACATCTTCCCCTATTTATAGTTTCTAAGGCGTACATGCACGATGCACTTCCTTGAAGGTGCTGGGAGTACAGTCGGGTTTGTATGTACCCCAGTTGTGAACGTTGTTTCTGGCTGGTCATCTTTGCCTTGCAGCTCTTCGCTGTTGAGGTCATCGAGTCAAAATGGCTCAAGCACTGGAATCAGGTGCGCCCGATTCCGGTGAAGCACTTTGTTATCGTCATAAACTATGCGATACGACCTGGATAAGGCCATTTCTGCGACCGGTGCTTTGCGAGTCCATGCTTTATATCGGTTCCTCACTACTTCCCCTTTATTAAGTACTCCTAGATTCTTCTTGTGGGCGTCTAGTTGGCACTGCTCGTATACCAAAATTGTGGGTTGCGGGCTAAAGTGTGGGAGCCAGGTTCGTAGCCTGCTGCCTTACAACAGCTCGCACAGAGAACGACCGTCTTGCAGTGGCGAAGCGCGATACCTGCCAGCCAGACGTTGTAGCGATTTTCTTGAGTATTTTCATGGCCCCTTTCACTACCAGAATACTTGTTTACGCAAGTTCGTTAGACTGGGGAAAGCTAGTACTCGACGTTACGTGGTTGGACTTGCACGTACACACAAGCTTGGCAAATACGTGAGATGCGAACAGGGGACCGTTGTCAGTACGTACTTCAACTGGGATTCCATAACGCGCAAAAAATGCAACTCAATTGGGCAATAACCGTTAAGACATGGCGTCTCTCAGCTTCCCACTCAGCTTCCCACTTCACCTCAGCTTCCCACTTTCACTTCACGCATCAAACACCCGTAATTACGAGCTTCGCCCGTGGTGAAAATGTCAACGCCGACTCGGTACCAAGCGTGATACGGCGTTGGCCTGAGCATCAACTTCGCGCTCGATTGTTCGTATGCGTACTTTCAGCATACAGCACAACTTTTCACTATGTTTTAATATCTGCATTAAGCCTGGGCCGAGGCACCAATCGTCAAGCTATTGCTTTGCATTCGTTGACTCCCAAATGCCCTTCGCGCATGCGGTGAAGCGTTTAGACCCTCATATTCTTTGGAATAACTACTTTTGCTTCGTTTAGCGCCACTGCTTCTATTAATGACAGCTCAGCAGCAACAGCTTTCATGCAGCCATCAAGACTGCCACTGCCATTGATGTAGCACTTTTTGCATCTCGGGGTCACTTGATGTGGCGGCAACTAAGCGATGCAGACCTCGTTTGCTTGCCCAAGTCCGAGAATGCCTCAACTGCGTTCTGCTCTATTTCTTCTGTCAAGGCAATGGCGTCCCCTGGGTGGTCGATGGGCAGCGACCTTGAGAGCATGTTGGACAGGAGCAGTTGTTTTCGTGGTGCAAATTCAAGCAGGTAGTCATACTTTAGTAAGCGGAGGTTGAAGCGCTGAATACGATGCGGCATGTCACCAATTCCCTTGAATGCAATGTTTAACAATGTTCAGTGGTGCGTCTCTATGATATCTTACGCCCGTTACAAGCTGGTGTAATGTCTCAGACCAAAGGGTTTTTTTCTAGATTTGAGAATACCTTTGCTCACTCTCATTCATCATCCCAGATCTGTAGGAATCAGGTCCCCATCTATCACCATGAAGCTGTCGAAGTGCAGCGCGAAGTTCGTTTTTAGAAGCGCCAGAAGAAATTTTAGTTTCTTTGCCAGCATCAAAAACAGTCAGAAAAAGCGCGCTGCTGAGCCATGTTGAGATATCTGTGTACTACTTTTTTAAGTACTTCAGGAGCAGAAGCGATAGCGAAGGGCAGTCTGAAAAAGCGGTAGTGACCAAAAAGGGTGCCAAACGTGCAGATTTAAGATGGGCCATCATCCAAGGGAATTTGGTGAAATCCCGAATTGGCATTGAGGCGGCGAAAATAGCGCCAGCAAGCTCCGCCTCAATCTCTTCACGCCTAGGCATATGATAGTGCTTAAACTTTAGGCGTTCATTGATATGCCTAGAATCAATGCATCTGCGTATTGCGCCGTACTTCTTCCGGGCAGTGATGAGTCGGTTCACCCTATCCGTCGGTTCTGTCACTTTCGTGATGAGTCCGCCCCGCTTAACCTGCTCAAGCTGTTCCAGCAGTGGTTCTTGCAGTGCCAAGGGTACGCACCAGGCTGGCTGCACTACCGGTATCGAACCAGTGCGCAATACCATCCGATATTGACGCGCTACTCAGCCTCTACCTTGGAACAGTTGAGAGAATTCCTGCAGCACTCCGTCGATAGTGTTGTCGTCTACTGTATCTACTGACCTCGCAACCAGACCGAGCGCGTTACTTGCACGTAGTCCGAGTATTGCCTGGTCGCCTTTGTTTTACTATTAAAAAGTCGAAATTGCCCGACGGATCTTTTGTGGTCACTCAAAACGTCGCAACGCCACAATGTTTGATGCAGTTACCGCTTGAAGACCGTAGAATAGAGCTGCTGCTCGTAAAACTTTGCACCTCCATTGCACTTCTGATAGAACGAGTAAGGCAGCACGACTACTTGCGAACCTTTCTCTGCATTCAAGAAGGCGTCCGGGCTGGTCGCTTTTGCGGTAACGATCAAGTCCGCCGATCTTCTCAGAGTGCAATTCTTAACATCAAGGATTCCGAAAGTGTCGTGCACGTCGACCAGTTCGCCTACAGTAGGCCCTTTCTCGCAACACGCCGCAAACTGATTGGTGCCTCCACATGCAAAACATGACTTTCCGAACGACGGACACCTGTTTCGTTCGCGTGACCGGTTGCATTTCATGCACTTTAACTGGCGCTTCTATGTTCCCGCGACCTGTTTCTACGCCTGACCCGGGCCTCGTTGTACATTTGCTCTGTCGCCTTGTACATTTGCTCTGTCTGTACAAGCGTGAATTCTTGCTTTGAGGAGCTTTTCCCGCAAGTTTCGGTTGGGTATACCGAACACAACCTGGTCTCACATCATTGACTCGGTTAATTTGGCAACGTTGCAGCCTCGGGATAGCGCTCCTTGGTCGCGCAAGAAATGTTCAAACGGCTCAGCTTCGTGCTGGGTTCTTGACCGGAAAATGTACCTCTCACACGCTTCATTTTTTTGTTTTTTACAGTACTATTTGAACTACCAAACGACCGTCGCGTAATCAACCTTGCGTTTCGCCTCCAGGAAGGTAAAGATGTTAAACAACTCAATCGCCTAAGTAGCAGCGCTGCCTTTACAGCTTCAGACTTTGGTTATTTCTTTGATACTGTCGCTTGTAGGAACAGTTAGAACTTCTGGATAAACAGGTCCCAGTTCTTGGAGATGTTGGCAGAAAGAAACAGATTCTCCGGTGGCTTGACTAGTGTCATTGCTGGAAATCGCTACGACGACAGTGATAACCTGTCACACCCGAATTAAGATGCCGTACTTGCTGAACAAAATCCCACTTGTGACGCAACGTATCGTTGGGAGGCTAGCCAGGAACAAAAATAGCATTTATTCAAGAAATACCCAGAGTATATATAGTCTTCGTCGGCATTAGCAATCACGTGCTGCCGTAATCTTAGCTCTGTCAGTCATTGCATGATGATGAGTGTCATGCATGCGTAGTCTCCACAATAGAATAAGAGCACGACAGCGAAATACGATTATCTATACGCTAGCTTCATATCGAAATCGTCGTCTTTTGTGCACCTTGTGCACCTACCCTACTCGCCATTTGCATATACAGCCGCCCCCTTTTGAACAAATTCTCTGATATAATGGTAATTGGAACAGTTGCATGTAAATCACAGCAGCAGGCAACGCGCTAACAACGCTGCTACCCATTGGATCTCCTCGGTCTCGCATAGCAACAGCTTTATTCCTCGCCCGACATTCTTTCCATCTAACCTAAAGGACAGTGTTTACACCCCAACAGAATTCCGTTTCCTAGAAACGCGCTTTGTTGCTCGGGCAGCATGCCTTCACCCTGTGACCTTGACGACAGGCTTCGGACACGGCACTGTTTCAAATGCACCTAAGCCACACCCAACGGCGCCCTTCTGTCTATGCGGCGAAAAAGCCACCCTCTGGCATTATTTACGAATTCCCCACGATTTATTCACTCTAATCAGGTTTCAGGAGCACCGAAGAGCCGCGCACAGCCACTTCGGTATCGATCTTCAGGCCTGCTTCTTGGAGGGGGCTTCGCAAGACAACGGGGACATGACACCACCGGCTCGAAGCGAGACCTAAATAACAGTGATATGACCGAAGTCGGGACCATTGCTAAGATCGAAGGTTAATCGATGGGGCTGCGCAAGATGAGGGAAATTCGATGCCACCGGCTAGAAACGAGACCCGGTTACTGTTAACTAACCAGACTGTGAAGTTTTTAAAGCGAAGCTTTCTGCGCCTCACCGATGGCGACTGTCCAGTAAAGAGAACAAACTGGAGGAAAGTCAACCTTACATAACGGTTTCTCAGAACGGCGATGATGATAACCAAAGGCACATCTTGCGCCTTAAGAAAAAGACGCTTCACATTGTCGGAATCGGGCATTGGTCCCTTGCGTTACTAAGCCCACGTCTATCCAAGTTCGCCGGTCGAATCAGCTTGGATTTAAAGCGAACTTTCGTGGCCTGATGGCGACCGTCCCTTCACCAAAATTCTGTGAAGCCCTGCAATCCCGACGACAGCGGAGGAGCGCCTCACCAGAAAGCTGACATTTTTCAACTATCGTTGTTGTTAGGGGAAGTGCGTTAGTTTTTTCTCGTATCTCGCCCTCGCACACGTACACAGCACATGCATGATTTTACGAGGTTGCGCATCTATCGCTCTCAACCTAGAATACCCAGCATAAAACTGCTGCACGTGCCTTTTAACGCGACTACGAAAAACCAAACCTTAGACGGTTGCATAGTTGCGGCGTCCTCCGCTGTTTTACTTTTTAACACTATGAGGGTCGACCGCACAAAATCTGTGCACGTAGACTGAAATACGGGCGCGTAATTCGAAAATTACTATTGTCCTGCATACTGCCACGGAGTAGCACATGCTCCCGGAGTTGTATCGTAAGTTTCATTGTAAAGCCGGCCAACAAATTAAAGATAAGAATTGCGCCATTCATGCCGAGCGAAAGATGCGCATAGCGAAATCAAGGCCGATGCGAGGTGTCGCCCCCCAATGGAGGAAAAAAAATACCCAAAAGGACGTCACACTTGGTCTACTGCGAAAACCTTAAAAATGAGATACAAGATTCGCGTGGGTCAGTGTAATGATGTTAAAGTAAATGAAGTGCGCAGGCTCACTTAGAAAGAATCTCACTAAAAACTTCCGATATGTTTGATGTGGTTATTGAGGTTTAACGCAGTAGGTTGGGTATTCAGCATGACACAGTATGATCCAAAAGTATGGGATATTTCTTCACACTGGTGTGGACGCGTGCATATTATTACAAAGTTTGCGCACAGAACGAACTCCGGCAACGTATTAAAGCTGCGATTCTTGCATCAGGGAAGTACTGTTCTGACGCTAGAGCTTTTTATTAGTCGGCATGTCTGTTAGGTTACGTAGAGGGATCACAAGCGCACCACACGTAGCCAATTTTACCAGGCACCTAACCAAACAGGCTGGTACACTGTTCCTGTGTATTGGTATTGATGTGAAACATACTGATAAGAATTCATTTAAGCAAACCTGAAAAGGTTCTTTTACGCCAATTAAGCGCACCGTGTTTGGTTTGCATACGCATAAATTACTTGAATTTATGTCACGCGTTGCTTTAACATGGCAGGCCTTATGTTTAACATTGACCTCGCCTCCAGCGTCAATCAGTGTCAGTGCTTCAGTGCTGGACATAAGTGTCTGCTCCAGATTTTCTTCATTCGTTCGTTTCTCTTTTTTGCCTATTGTCTCTTTCCCTCGTGCAGGATAGCAAACTAGGCTCTAGCCAGGTTAACGTTCCTGCCCTCCTTCTACAACCTTCCTTCCTTCGCAAATTTTTTAGCATAGTCTTCACTGACGGGAATTTTAGGCGCTCTCGTATAAAATATAATGTTACAAAATTACTTCAGGTGACGGTTTTGAATAGCAATATTGACGAGCAACTGGTGTAAATTTTGATTCGTGAGTAGCCATGCATTAGATAGCTTGACAAGACCTGACAACAATCCTTTGGAAGATTCCGTGCTGTAAAAAACATGACGTTACTGAGTCATAGTAATTTATCTTTTAAAGTTTGTAGAATAGCCCTCTATGATCGTATAGGTGGTATTCGTTGAAAAGTTTAGCTATCGATTTCTTCGCTTGGCAACACTGGAAACGGCCAAAGACATGGCCGATGTGCCACGGACATGGCGCGGCTTGGGCCACTGAGCCCGCACGCCGAATAAAAAAAAATTCCCCGCATTTCCCCGAGGGAAGAATTGTGAAAGTGCGAATGCCAGTTGAATTTGCGCGGTTCGGTATGTTCGCGAAAGAGAGATCACACACACACACAACTACAAAGAAAGAAGATGCATTTATTCACAGACACCTATTTGTGTTGTCGTTGTATCTTGATTACTAGAGCGGATCTCAGCTTTGAAATTTCGTGTCAGTACTCCTTTAAGCCGGGTGCAATAGGCCTTCTCACGCCCGATTCTTGGCCATCCCCCACGTGGGTATGTGCCATGCACAGACACCTATTTGTGTTGTCGTTGTACTTGATTGCTAGAGCGGATCTCAGCTTTGAAATTTCGTGTCCAGTACTCCTTTAAGCGGGTGGCATTAGCCCTTCTCACGCCCGATTCTTGGCCAATCGCCCTAAGTGGGTGTGTGCTAAAGAAATTAGAACTCTTCTTGGCCAATCGCCCTAAGTGGGTATGTGGTGGCGGACGGACGGACGGCGGTGGACGCGTGATTCAGGGTCGCTTAAGAAGTGCATTCGCACTTAAAAAACGCTGGCGTGCGTCGTCTACTCCGTTTCAACCCGATTCTCACATTTGGTGTTAACAGAGATGTTATTAATCGCACTCGCAGTGGAACCGAGGTAGTACTTTGTGTTCGGCGAGGTAGAGCTTATAACGTTCAACACAGTCATGTGCTTAACACGGACAACTACTGCCGTCCCGCGGAGCCCGACGTAACCCGTGGCGGCGCACTCACACGGTTGCCTGCATGCGCGCCTCGCCAATGAATACAAGCAGTAATATGTCAGTTTTCAACTTAAAATTCTAAAAGTAAATGGTTCTGGGTTTGCCGGGGTGGTCGAGGAGCGTTAACGCAGATAGGCCTTATTAAAGATGTCTTAAATCTTACTTTTGCGAAGTATCAAAAAGGAAACGTCAATGCGGGCTGTGCTTTATCTGACTAAAACAATAAGGAATGCATTAACGAAGAGTTTTTTTTACCTCAACGAACTCTGCCTTGTACACAGTCAGCACGGGCCTGAAACCATTGAACATAAGGAACCAGCCACAGTTCTGGAATATCGCATGGAAACCCCTCACTGCTGCGAATATCACTAAAACAGAAAAAAAAGGCATTACATTTTCAAACGCAATTTTTCACTCGCGTAAGTAACTTACGGACATTTTCTGCAAAATAAGGAATGATAAAACGATCAAGGCAGATCCGAACATCCTTATCAGACATTTTCGGCTGCAGCACCACTATGACTGCGCTAAGAATGTTGGGGTTATATTGTTTCTTGGGCATATTGCAATATCTCTCTTTGTGCCGGCCATTCTGTGAGTACAACCTCTATGTCATGAGTCAGGAACCAGACGTGACGACTGATATCAGTGGGAACATTCGGAGCCTCAAAGAGAATCTGATGTTGCTGATCGTGAGTTTAATAGTAGTGCGACTCAGTGACGGAGTGCTCCATAGTTTAAACGGAGGCCCAGTCTCATGAAATTTTGTGTGGACGAGAATTTGGAGAACTTCGCACAAGCACCGGTGTCGTGCATCACCACGCCCGCTCCAATATAGAGGCGCTAAATGAACAGCGGTAGGACTGTGTCGAACGTAAACATAAAACTTGACTCAGGTTAATTTATTTCGTGAGACTTTCATAGTAGCATTCACTATCGCTTTGAGGATAAGGCTGACTCTGAGGCTCTCTTCGCGAATGTTTCAAATTATGTCGCACTTCAATAGGTTGATAAAGGTTCCATGCTAAGGGTGTGTTCATCAAAGTTCGCTCGAACGGGCAGAGGCACCCATGCACTCAGTTTCTGCATCGCTTTGTTCACGAAGGCATAGTTTCTTGTTGCGTGCCTCGGTCTTCGTGCCTTCATGACCGTGAGTTTTGTTGAAATAGGTTTTTGCGTGAAGGAGCTGAAGTACGGCGAATGTCATGTGTGTGATCCATGTGTGCATCAATTTGACCTTCACGTCGATGAATAAAGGGCCTGGAAATTGCACAAATCAAAAAGTTATCCAAGTTCTTTCTCAGGAACTGATAGATAGATACTACATGTAGTATATATTTATCTTCTTCCGTACAAACACGTCAGTTATAGTGGAACCACAATCGTATACGTAAGTTAAAAAGGTTCTCTCAAGTGAATAGCAACTGCTTCCAAATTTTAATGACCGCCTCAGCAAAATGGCCCTGTTAGTCCTGCTTTTAAGGTTCTTCTGAAATTTACGGTAGTGTTTGAAACAGTCTGCAGTTCGCGTCATACGAGCAGCTGCAGAAGGTCAGGGTTGCGGCCGCCTTTCTTCCAAATTGTGTTCCCTTTTTCGTTCCCTGGGACGCCGGGCGATGTCTGCAGTGGTTCACGCTGATGCTGAGGATGTAATCAGTTGTTACTTACCCTGGCAGTCCGACAGTATACTACGAAATTTGTGTACCGTTGGCGTCATCTTTTTTCTCGTAGTCCTTTTCTGTTCACTGTACACACAACAAGATTCAGTATTATTCATGTTTGTAGGGCTCAGAGCGAAGCTAGAATGAGACTTGAGTGATGCAGCAAAAGGGGAGAATTACATTTGCAAACCCCTAATAAATTCATCTACCTTTGGCAACGTTCCTCCGCAGCTTGCCTTTTATCAGAAAACGCAGCAAACAAGGTGAAAACAATCCAAGCAATATATTTGCTAGTATCTGCAATAAATTTGCTAATATTTGCAATAAATTCGCTAATGTGCGAAACGTACACTGGTGCGTGGTTGTACTCGTGTTTTTTTCTAAACTTCGCGGTGAGTTTCCGTGTCTTTCGAACTGGCCGATAGGATATGTTGGTGTAGTCACGGAAACGTGACTATAAACATGCTCTGAGGTAGAATCTCTTGCTACATCACAAATCGCTCAAAATACACGAACAGCTAGTTCCAGTAGCATTCGTCGTAAGATGTAACTCACGGACACTGAATCCAACAGGTGACATTGGCTGATCACAGGCCCTCATGAGGATCCACTGCATCTGGTAAGGGAAATGTTCTCGAAAGTGTGGCAGCCCTTGGAGCTTCCTCAGTGTTTTAGACTGTATGCACCGGGCCACCAACAGAAGAGCTCCGACGAAGACTGCACAGCTCGCCACCATCAGCAGCACTACTCTGGAGGTGCAGCATGCCACCTGCTCCCAGCTACCCCCCGCCTTCAGGCCCGAACCTCCGTACGCAGGGTGCACAGACATCGCTGAAGGTGGGTTGACTGGTTGGAGAACCGTAAATACCATAGTACAAAACACTGTTTAGGTACGTAGGCTGCTGAATCTCTTGCTTCATTTACCAGATGCAAACTAAGCACAACACTTTAAATGCAATGGCAACCTTACAGATATCCGGCCCAAAGGCCATGGCTAATACGAGAGGCAAATTACTGTACGGCGACCGATGTGGTGTGTTGAGATTTAGGAATTTTAATTCTCTCATAGTCACCGGTACAAAAACAGATCAGTAGAATAAAAAGATTTGACGCCATTTGAATAGGTGGAAATAAAGTATGGTAAAGAAGTATGAAATTTTGATGCACTTACAAATGCACATGGTTTGAGCTTAAACCATTTAAATCTTTTGCTTCCTACAAAGGTACGTCAAATGTAGGCAAATGCACCGCTTCTAGGTGGGCTTTCCAATGATAATACAGTAGATTGACGCTACCTCAAACTCAGATAACTCAGCCTTTCGGTTAATTCACACAAATTTCAAAATTTTGGTTCGCCGGCTTTAGTTGCCATGGTATTATAAAGCCGGCTAATTCAAACTGCCCCATTGCATAAATTCGGATAATTCGTTAGTTTTGCTTGTGGATGCTGGAAAATATCTGCGGCATTTGCCGCTTCTAGTTGCACATTGTCATCTTTATATCATTAACAGTTGCAACTAAAGCCGGTTTCATACATTTACGTGTTAAAGTGAAACCGAGCATGCGCCAAAAACAGCATGTGGATTGAGGAACAAAGAAACAATACCTTGTTTCGAACTCTCATGCAAAGACAAACGAATCATCTATTCCTGATTTTTAAAAAAATTGCAATAGCACTTCGATACTGTGTGTAAATGTTGTATGATTGAACATATGCGAATGTTTCATTACAACAAAAGTTAGTATGTGGCCCGGAGTCATATTTATGGGCGCTTCTGATAATTAAAACAAATCCTGAGGTCCCCTCAAGTTTGAATTATTGCGGGTCTACTGTACATACTATTATAATTGTAAAAGCTCCTGGATTGGATAAGATATGCACTATATTGAATTCGGCTAAGGACGTTCGCTTTGATTCAGTATTGATACTAATTCTTCTGTTTCGAGAGAACTACAGAACACGTAAAAGGCCTGAAAAACGCATTTAACCATGCATATCAAGCATCCCCCCTTTAAAACTATAACACTATTTCACTTACGTGAAATGCCTGCGAGAATACGTAGCTCAGCGCTGTCTGTGCCCAACCTAGAAGCAGATTAAAACTTAGAGGCTAATAAAACGAACTTTTTATGCCTTCAAAATTTTCTGTGGACATGATGCGTTCAGATGATATCGATTATTCTCATGTATGAAAAATTCAGGGGGAACAAAGTAGCTTATGGCGGCAACGAGCGCGGCGGCACGGATCCCCTTTGCGCGCTCCCAACAGGCCGTAGTGTAATTGACTGAGTTCCTCGATAGCAGGGAGAAGATGCATTATACAAGACGGGTCATAGCTTCGGGCCGCAGCTCCCAGGAAAAACGTTTTACTCGTTTATGGTTCCAAATGTACAGGATTGGGATTGTTCCGGACAGTGAAGTTCTTCAAACTGTTTTTTTATGCGTGAACACGGATGATACAGGTCGCCCTTTTTTTCGAAGGCGCCGACACACAAAAGTGTTGAATGCGAGGGGAATCACCAGAACAGGGTGGTTTACAGGCACCTCGCCTTTCCCCAAGTACATGATTTAAACGACCACTCACCCTGTAGAAGTTTCGAAATGTCCTTGATCCCTCTGGCTCGCACTTGGAGCGCAGCCGAAGTAGGATGGGGATGGAACGTGAATACAAAGCTAACGCACAACGCTGCTTAATCGTGAGGCTGCAACCAATTCACACGAAAAACCAATAATGTCATACAATAGTAACGACAAATGGTCAAGACGAACCAATGAGCTGTTACACGCACGCATTTCACCACCGCCGTAGCCGGGGTGGTAAGCGCCATATGTTTTCGTCGCAGCAGCTGCCGGTAAGTGCGCACTCACCCGAAACATGTTTCGAACGACCCGACTGTCGTGCATCACGAACGGACGAAACAAAATTTCCCAGTCGCAATAAAGATGAAACGAAGGGCGAAAGGTACGTTGTCGCTGGGCAGACCGCACCGGACGCGTTTAACCGCTTCTCAACTAAGGCTTCATTTTTTACTGAGTCGCAAAGAGACACAGCGGGTATGCGTGTGACGCCAAATTTGTATTTAAGGTATAAGTATTTTTTATTGTTTAAGCGATAGATGCGACATGTTGGCTAAACTTTGTGCAGTCGGTCAGAGGACACCGAGCGGCTGAAGAACGGAGTACGTGTACATAGCGGGATGTTGTGCCGAGCCTCGAGCCGGCGTAGTGTTGCCTGCATTGTCGCAGCGCTCGCAGCTGCTGCAGGGACGTCAAGTTGAACATATGCCGGCTGACAGACGCTTCTTGGCTCTTCTCGGCTCTCGACAGACTCTTCCCGGGCGGCTCTTCTCGTCGTACAGATTCTCGACGCGTGCCGCCACCGCTTGTACCTGTTATAGATAGAATGTAACGAGAGTACATATCAGTCTCGTTGTGCCCAGGTTGAAACTACGGCAAGAGGGTGACGTCACCGAAATGTTGGCGCTATAATGTTATGCAATAACACCACTATAACTGCTGCACGCTCTGTGTTTCTTGAGTGTAGAGGTTTGCTCAGTGCTTCTGCGAGCAGCAATGCAATAGCGCTAGCCGGTGTCACACTCCCTCTGCAGC
Organism: Haemaphysalis longicornis; assembly: GCA_013339765.2. Classification (NCBI taxonomy): domain Eukaryota; kingdom Metazoa; phylum Arthropoda; class Arachnida; order Ixodida; family Ixodidae; genus Haemaphysalis; species Haemaphysalis longicornis. Next base: position 47,503,491 of record CM023456.1, read on the forward strand.
AGCTTAATTTCATCAGTGTGCGCATCAAAATTTCACGGAGCATGAAATAAGGCACTCCAGCTTTGATTTTAACCGTGGCTGGTCCACTGCATATCTGGTCAATTGATCTTGGAAGGATAGTGGAAACCCTGCTATAGAAGCGAATATTCGCTAAATAATGATAGCGAACGATATATATATACATATACATATACATACATATATATATATATATATATATATATATATATATATATATATATATATATATATATATATATATATATATAAGTAAAGAGTCGCATACACAGCAAGAACAATAACAACAATGTTTACTTACGTAGCGGCAACGGGACTTGCCTTCATCAGAGTCAAGTTACATGATTTTGCTGTCGCCAACATTTTGAACACATTTCTTATATAGGTTTGCATAAAAACTGTGAGAAGGAGCGGAAAATGTTTCGGAAAAGGAGAGTGGGGCATACAGTCAGGCTACGCCTATGTTACAACATCAACAAACAAACAAAAACTAAAACAAAAAAGGGGGGGGGGGGGGAGCGAGAGAGAGAAAAAGGGGATCGTGTTAACAATGCAGCGTTCAAGGTTGCACCATGACGGGTCAACGTATGCCGCGCGGGCTGCAAGTTCAGACAATGGGGGAAACTGGACAACCGCGGCTTGAAAAGAAAGGGAAGAGTATACAGTAAGGTATTCAGTGGCTGGGGAGACTGGTTCGGGGGGAAGCGAAGATGGGTGTGCCCCCCGCGGATGAAGAGAATAGATAGGGGGCACAAAAGAGCATTTCACAGAAGCTAGCAATTGAACAGGAAATAGGTAGGGTCACAAAAGGTTAAACATGAATAGATCACAAAGAGTTAAACATTCTTAAGTGGTGGTGGGAACGAGGCCTCCTTCCCCAGGACAAATGGCATTGTTGAGCCGCATTAGGCTAATAAATCTGCTGTATTAGGAGAGTTTCTGCGAATTCTGATGGCAAACTCGAGGGTAGGAATAATGAACATAGTTATAAAAATTATGAAGCCGCTAATTTTAATCGAGGGATAAGCACGTTAGTTTTCCGTAACTTTCATTAATTCCAAGTGTGGCTGACCCAAACTTATAAATGAGATAAGATTCCCGAACCTCGCGGTCGTGGTGCGTTTTGAAGGCGGATTCTAAAATCGTTGCTTTAAGATGTTCAAATGCATGCCCGGGACTGTTCACATGTCTTGACAGGGGCAAATAAGGGCAGGTTTTTGCATGAGAGCGGTGATCATTGAACCGTATTCGGAAGGGCGTTTCAGTTTGGCCGATATATTGTTGCCTACAAACAGTGCACTCTAGAAGATATACGACATTAGCGGAGTCACAGTTAAAGTTACCTTTTATATTTACGTAGTAGTCTGAAGCCGTGCTGGTGGCGCGCTGTGTAGTGGTCATGTGTGGGCATACTTTACATCGGGGTTTATTGCACGGCATGCAGTTGCCGGTCGGTTGATACGAGTCGGTTGATACTACTGGCTGCATGCCCTGCAATAAACCCCGATGTAAAGTATGCCCACACATGACCACTACACAGCGCGCCACCAGCACGGCTTCAGACTACTACGTAAATATAAAGGTAACTTTAACTGTGACTCCGCTAATGTCGTATATCTTCTAGAGTGCACTGTTTGTAGGCAACAATATATCGGCCAAACTGAAACGCCCTTCCGAATACGGTTCAATATCACCGCTCTCATGCAAAAACCTGCCCTTATTTGCCCCTGTCAAGACATGTGAACAGTCCCGGCATGCATTTGAACATCTTAAAGCAACGATTTTAGAATCCGCCTTCAAAACGCACCACGACCGCGAGGTTCGGGAATCTTATCTCATTTATAAGTTTGGGTCAGCCACACTTGAAATAATGAAAGTACGGAAAACTAACGTGCTTATCCCTCGATTAAAATTAGCGGCTTCATAATTTTTATAACTATGTTCATTATTCCTACCCTCGAGTTTGCCATCAGAATTCGCAGAAACTCTCCTAATACAGCAGCTTTATTAGCCTAATGCGGCTCAACAATGCCATTTGTCCTGGGGAAGGAGGCCTCGTTCCCACCACCACTTAAGAATGTTTAACTCTTTGTGATCTATTCATGTTTAACCTTTTGTGACCCTACCTATTTCCTGTTCAATTGCTAGCTTCTGTGAAATGCTCTTTTGTGCCCCCTATCTATTCTCTTCATCCGCGGGGGGCACACCCATCTTCGCTTCCCCCCGAACCAGTCTCCCAGCCACTGAATACCTTACTGTATACTCTTCCCTTTTCTTTTCAAGCCGCGGTTGTCCAGTTTCCCCATTGTCTGAACTTGCAGCCGCGCGGCATACGTTGACCCGTCATGGTGCAACCTTGAACGCTGCATTGTTAACACGACCCCTTTTTCTCTCTCTCGCTCCCCCCCCCTTTTTTTTTTGTTTGTTTGTTGATGTTGTAACATAGGCGTAGCCTGACTGTATGCCCACTCTCCTTTTCCGAAACATTTTCCGCTCCTTCTCACAGTTTTATGCAAACCTATATAAGAAATGTGTTCAAATGTTTGCGACAGCAAAATCATGTAACTTTACTCTGATGAGGCAAGTCCCGTTGCCGCTACTCAGTAAACATGTTGTTATTGTTCTTGCTGTGTATCCGACTCTTTACTTATACATTTCTGCGCGCTTTGTGAGTTTATCTTTCTCTAATTTTTATATATATATAAGGTATATACAGAGGACGGAAAGACTAGAAATTAAAATAAGTTTACTGACGTCAGGGAGAGATCCCTTAAGAAGGGAGTCCTCTCCTGAAACGTCAGTAAATTATTTTATTTTCTACGTCTTTCGTTTGTCTCTGTATCTACTAACCTTATTTTTTTCGCGCTTTGTGTGAGTTTTTATCTTTTCAGACTAACTTATATATATAATATATATATATATATATTTATAGTGTAAAGGAGCAATGCATTGCCAGAGGAAAGCTTCAAGAACGCTCAGTGGTCAATCTCCTGATAAATTAAAGAGGACTGCCGCCGACTTGAAAAGAGCTCGTTCGAGGGGGAGTGTAAACATAGCGTCTTGAGACTCGGACGTTGGTCATTACAAGTGGCGCAGTCGACCAGTCTTTAAGTCCGAGGCGACCCAGCCTCCGGACCTGCTCTCCCTAGCGGCGATACAGCCGCAGGGACGGACCACAGCAGCGGCCAAGGCCTGACACGCCTTCCAGCCCGGCTGCCCCAGTTCATCGGTGGGGCCGCGGTCCCAGCACGAGCGCCGAACCCAAGGACAGCCCAGCCCCCAGGCGAGCTAGCCTTGGGTGCGACCTTCCCCAGCGGCCGACGGCTTCTGGACTCGCCGCTGCGTCCGCCGTTTGCGCCGTTATTTCTGAAGACTTTGGCCGTTTCTTCGAGAGTGACCAACCTTTACCGACGGCGTCCAGTGCTGCACGTAGCGGCAACCCTTTTGGGCTGTCCAGGAACTGACAGAGGTGGGTCGGCGACCCCTGAATACGATGTCCGTGGCAGCGCGTTTTCATCGCCTGCCCACGCGCACGTACGGGCGTTTCATAGATTTCAGGACGACGCTGTTCGCAGGGCACATCTGAGTGACAGCCTTGCCGCCTGCCGTGCGTGGCCTAAGAACATCAAGCAGTCAATCGCTGAAGAACGCCTGCGCGACGCTGCTCCGGCATGGAATCTGTGCTACGGACACACGCATTCGACCTGTCAAGCTGGAGCGGTGCGTTGACCACTGCGTTCGTTAACTTCTCAGATACCTTTGCCGCTACATGGACATGCGCAGCTGGTACCAGGGCCGCGGAGAACACATCAGCGTCTACATAAATGACAAGCTCCGCCTGCTCGTAGACTGCGGCCTCCCTTGGCTGCCTCCTGCATGGAGGCAATACGTCATAGATGGCCTGGCTGACCCCGCCCAAGCTGCAATTCTCGCGTTGCAGCCACCGGATTTGAGCCTGAAAGATTTTATCCTCGTCGCTGTAAAACTGCAGCAGAGTGGAACCCGGCAAGCACAGGAGCCTTGCCTACAGGCATCGGTGCATACCCCGGAGACTCCTGGTCCTCGTCCCTAATTCAGTCACACTGCTGTGAAGGAGGAGGCGAAAAGCAGAAAGCTGACCCCAGTTGTGACTAAAGATGGGGCCCCGCGTGCCAAGTCTGCGCACCAAGCCCATAATCAGCCGATGGTTTCCTTCGTGCCGATAGAGCCCCCCCCCCCTCTCCCCCCCGTGAGGATGGGCCCCCTTCTGCTCCCGAAGATTCGGAGAGGTTGTCGCGGACGGAGGGCCGGTGACATCCGTCACTCAACATCTGCCTTCTTGAAAGCCAAGAAGAGCCGATGGAGGCAAACGAGCTCCAAATCTTCCAGAGCCGGATCGACAAAGAGATCAGCCCAGAACTGAAGCCGCTGAAAGAAGAGGAGGTGACCAGCAAGACAACCCCGGAAGTCATAGAAGGCGGAGACGCCCGTTCAAAATCCACCGAAATGGCGTCGAAAGACGACGTTCGGTTCTCCCCGACGAGTAACGCGAACTCCCCCACGGAGCGCTTCTCGTTGCTACGAAAACACGAGGAGACGGTCGCGATGGATACTCTGAGCTACTCATCCGCGAGACTTTCTGAAGCCTCCGTGAGGAACGGGAATCGTTCCTGCTCTAGCCGGTGAGACGGCGCGCGAGGAGACGCCAGCTGAAGAAAGCAGCGACGCACCGTCAAGAGACCAGATGGACGACGATAATCATGTACAAACCAGAAATGCACTCATCCCCAGACAAGGATGTTTCAGCGGCTGTTATCGAAAACGAAAACCCAGATGACCAGAGCGACAGTACCGACCTACTGCAATCTGAATGCAAGAACATCATGATGCTTCGGCTGGGGTCAGGCGAAAAGATCATTCCGGAAGCCATCCTGATATCCTGCTCAACGGAAGAAAGCTAACTTCTGAGACGAACCAGAAAAAAAACTGGATCCGGGCCGTTAGGAACAATCACGGACAGGAGGCGCACAACGGGCTTTTCTGCTCTTCGTGGGTTGACCGTCAAGGCAGAGAAAGAAGCCCGCTCAAGCAGTTTGTGAGGAGGGGTGAGGGGGGGGGGGTGCGGCAGGCTTGCAGTGTGGCCGAGAGTAAAGGAGCAACGCATTGCCAGAGGAAAGCTTCAAGAACGCTCAGTGGTCAAACTCCTGTTAAATCTGCTAAACCACAGAGGATGGCCGCCGACTGGAAGCGGAGGAAGAAGAGGTACAAAGAGTCGTTCGAGAGGGCGAATAAACATGGCGTCTTGAGACGCGGACGTTATTTCATTACAATATATATATATATATATATATATATAGTTGAGAAAATGGTAGAGGCACGATTAAAAACAAAAACAGTGGTTACACGCTGTCCAACACTACTGGGCAAGTGTTGCGCTGTAAAACACCTATTTGCTCTGTGGCCAATCACCGTGTGTTGGTCGGGCCAATCTATCATGTGTGCATACGCATTATAATCATCATCTGAACATTATCATCATCACGAATGGCTTATTCTGTCGAGTCACCGACGGGCCGAATAAAGGAAGCCGACTAGAACTCGCCCAGGCAATTGTGCAGGGTCTTCCGTCTCCTTAAAATATATATATTTGCCGAAGGTATTTTGCTCTTCAGCATTGCGTCAGTACGTTGATAGGGTCCTCAATAGCCCTCAACCTGCAATGCAAAACGCATCGGTACCACTTTCAAAGGTTGTCATAGGATCGCTGTAATATTTTGCCACCGCACTTCAGGGGGCGATTCTCTGCCGTCTTTCAAGAACTGCACACTTGAGAAAATACGGTTATTCTATCTCCCCTTCTGCGGTACGTTATCAAAGGGTGAAAATAAACATGAAGCTACTGCTGCCCATTCCTTTCGATCAATACGGAACGATTTTCAAGTTAGTGTTTTTTTTTTTTGAAAATGAGGGCAAGCCAGCTAAACAAGGATTTGTGAGCTGTCACTGCGGTGAAATCAGTAATATCGCTCAACTTTTGCCATTTCGAAATACACACTTCCCAGCTCTTACTTGCTGCGTGATGCTAATTCTCGCTATCCCAGTTGTCAGCACTAACGTTGAAATTGCATTTTCAGTTCTGAGAGCAATCAACCGAAATGAGCGTGTTTTCGGCAGCGGCAGAAACATCCTAAGCATGCTTGCATCGATCACAAAAAAGTTTAATGTTCCAATAACCACACACGAAGATGGTTCGATTTCAATGATTTTTTTCTTCTGTGTATACCTGTCTGAATGGAAATTTAAAGAGCATCAGGCGTGTAGTGATGCTTCGTGTTCATATATAATTCTATCAGTATTTATAGTATGGCAAAATTAGCTCCGAATGTCGGAAAATTGCGTATTTACGAGCAATAGTCTCCTACGAACACCAAATTTAAGTTCAAAAATAAACGGCCACAAAACACCTCCCGATGTTTAAAAAAATTAACTCCGAAAATATTAGAGCTCTACCTATAAATTTACATGTTTAGAAATAGAGTCATAGGTTCAAACACCGCGCACTCTTGGGGGCTTTTGCTTCCGCCATGTTGTTCAAAGGTGCCGTTGCTTTGAGATTTCATTATGATGACTGGCCCAAATAAATACCCTAATTCAATTCATTGCTGTTCAGTTTAAGCCCGGCTGAACACTCCAGCGCGTTAAACGTACGAATGTTAGAACTAGAGTACATAAGCAATGATGTTCCATGCGGGAATTTTATTCTGCGATTTTCCCTAAATGGAAAAAACAGAATCGTTATTAGATGCATAGAATGTTCGGAGTCGTGGAATAAAAATAAGAAAATAAGCGGCATATGTAGTAGAATATAGTTCATGCTCAAACTCTTATTCTCTGAACGGTGCCTGCGTCCGCAAAGCTGCGTAACGTAGACATAGCTGGCGCTGTCTAACGCCCAAAACCGAACAGTAATCTACGTAAAAACCTATGAACTGCAAAAAAGAGGGCGCAGGGAAATTAGTGGCACCATTGTTTTTTCTTTATACAGTTTAAACCTGGATGTAAAGAACCTTTATATAACGAATTCCTTGATTTAAGGACATTTTTCAGTTCCCCATTGCTCCCGCCATCAAAGCAATGCGTTCGCGACCTTTATGTAACGAAACATCGCGGCGGTTAACTTTGATATAACGAAGTCTGCGAGCTAATATGTCATCGATTTTTTTTTTCAGTTTTACTAAAAAATCGACGGGAGAAATGAACTAATTTAGCGAACAATAGGCCTACCGTAAGAAGCCATCAGCAATGAAAACGTCTGGAATATCCTAGACACAAAATTCGTCATGACGATGATGATGATGACGATCAACGAAGGGGCTATCACCATCCCTAGGCTAACGTAGCAGACACTTCTGGTTTTGCTTGTGTAGCGTTACACAACACGAGCTAGCAAGAGGAACTACCCTTCCTGTTTTTTTTATTGCCCGCACCGCAAACTACCGTGCGGTTGCACGTGTGAGCATGGTTTCGGTTAGGTTTTGAGGCTCTAGGCCGTCCTGCCGGCATGTAGTCGCGCGTCTCAACTGCTATCTGTGGTATCCGTTCGTCAGTGATGAGTGCTGCTGCTAGAAAACGAAAAATCGTGTCCTTTAAAGAAAAACGCACCATTTCAAATGCCGTATCCGCTGGCGAGAAAGAAGAATGGTGCGTGTCCCCTTGTATGTATGCAGCTAGCACCCTCTCCACAACCTTGGGTGTGGTAAAGAGCATCAAGTTCCCAAAAAGGCGCCCTTCCTGCATAAGTTAGGTTCTTGTAACGCGTTAAGGCGCCGAAAAGTGTCAAAAGGCACAAGTAATACTTCAGTTACGTTCGTTTATAGGGGGTAAGTGACTTCGCTTCTTCGGAGCTCCTTGTTGTGCCTAAGGTCGTGCGAAAGCAGGACGCTCAAGTTCCGCAGTTTGTCGCTGTGAAATAAATTGATAAAGGGTGAGTCCGCCTTCAGTGATGTCCAGCATTTTGGCTCCGTTTCTGATTCATTCCCGCGAGCCTTACCTGAAAACCTGCATGTAACGAAAACAGGGATGTAACAAAAAACTGCAAAATTTTGTCAACTTCGGTAGATCAGGTTTAACTATATCTCATTTATGAGTATTTGTTTGGAATTGCTTTTCTAAGGGAAGTAAACAACTGGGGACAACGACAGTGGTACCACGGATTGCCTTTGAGCGCTAGCAGGAGACAAAGACAAAGGGAATGAGGAGATTAAACCGACTAGAGGCTTTACAAAAATTGGGAATAGCTGATTGTAAACGAATATAAACACTTATAAATAAACACTTAAAACGAATGTAAACACTTATAAACGAATCTCTCCTGTCTCACCGTTCCCAAGGTTAACCAGCAGTGCTATACGGGACAGCTAAGTTACAACTGTTTACCAGTTCTATTGCCTGAGATAAGAAGGAGTGGGAAGAGGTTGTCTTGGTTGGGATGCGGAAAAATGCCAATTCTTTAGGGGAGCAGAGTAGCCCAAAACTGGCTGATTACATGGGCACTCTTTGTCAAAATTTCGTAGGCCAATCCTAAGATTTCTCGGCCACAAAGAATTCAAAGAATCGGCTTTAGCGTTAAATGTGACAAAACATTTTAAGGGAGTAAGAAAGAAAGGGGTTTTATCTAGCTTTCCTGCATAAAAGTTTCAGCCTCGCTCGGGATGTCAGTTTGTACAGTGAATTTTGCGCAGGCTGCGCGTTTCAGGTTTGGCCCACAAAATTTCGAATAAGACTGTACCTGTATTTGGCCTGGCGTCAGGG